>JAPYZF010000081.1:0-331518 GCA_030523045.1 Meteorus cinctellus | reverse complement strand
ATATTCGCGCTTTCAAGCGCTTACAGAGGCAAGATAAACACTAAAAACACCGCTTAGTGGCGCTGACAGCGCGTCAGCACCCAAAACGAATACACCCTAACTCAACGTTGAGTTAGTCTAAACACACCCAATGCTACATTCCCCCACTATTTTTCACACGTAGGAAAAATCACATTTTGTCACGCATATACAACATATGCACACAAGGCAAATATGTACAGATTGTGATGATTCAAACGTGGCACATTTAAATATAATAAATTAATGTCCAGTCTAATATATAAATAATAAGAAAATAAAAATGAATCTCACTGAAGTATTGCGAAAAATCGATGCGTATCCGAAAACGCTTGAAGATTTCCGTATCAAAACATTTGGTGGTGCATTAAGTAAATGCATTGATTATTATATTTTTTATACCAATAATAATATTCAGTTAATTTTATATTCATTGTAGAGATTAGGATTATCATTATTCTAGAATGGAGAAAGAGCAATAATATGAACATATTTTATTAAATAAATATCATGAAGCATAAAAACAAACTTACTCAATGCAAATTTTATTATTTGTCTTTCAATATTTGTTTTATCGTTGTGTTATCGTGTGTTGTTAATCGTTTATCAGAATATTAGAGTTAACAATTGTATAACCTCGAAATAGCAGTGGAAATACTATTTTTACTCTGTTTTTGCTGTTAATTTGAAAATATTTCTCAACCTAACCTCAAAACTGTTACATGAATTGATTGATTTAAGATTCTTGATATTATTCATGCCTTATTCATATTTTTGTCTTCTTTCAGTAACAATTTTGAGCACAACATTAATGGTAGTATTATTCATTTCGGAATTACATGATTATCTAACACCAAGTCTGAGTGAGGAATTATTTGTTGATACATCACGAAGTTCGAAATTGAGAATTAATTTGGACATTGTTGTACCATCAATATCATGTGATTGTGAGTATGTCTTGTGTATTTTATAGATTGATGCGTTCATTTCCATTATAGAGGAACAATAATTGATTTTGTCTGTTCTGATCATTTCAGTGTTATCTTTGGACGCTATGGACACTACCGGCGAACAGCATTTACAAATAGACCATAATATTTATAAACGCCGGTTAGATTTGGACGGCAAACCTATTGAAGATCCAAAGAAAACTGATATTATGGAAGTTAAGAAAAGTAAAGTTCCAGAAAATCAGGTAATAGATGAATCTTTGATGGTGGTAATTGATGATCCTATTGATAGATAATAATGATTCAATACTTTATAGACACTTGAGACGACGACAGTTGGCTGTGGTTCGTGTTATGGTGCCGAAAGCGAGGAACTCAATATAACGTAATGGTCTTTTATTATTTATCTATAATTAAGATTACGTTGGACGGAAATTCCTCGATAGTCAGGAAATGTTTCTAAATTAGAAAAGACGTTTCAAGATGATATTATTCGTTATTGTAGATGTTGTCAGACGTGTGAAGATGTAAAACAAGCATATTTGAAGCGAAAATGGGCAATGGTAGATTTATCATCGATAAAACAATGTGAAAATTCGAAATCAGGTGAAGTATTGAAGCATGCATTCTTAGAAGGATGTCAAATATATGGTTACATGGAGGTGAATCGTGTTGGTGGAAGTTTTCACATTTCTCCAGGTCACAGTTTTTCAATAAATCACATCCACGGTGAGTGCTCTGTCTATTATGCAAAAATTAATCCCTGATGAGTCCTTTCCGCATATTGAAATACAAATTATACAAGCATGATTCTATTCTCTATTTAAAGTTCACGACGTTCAACCATACGCATCAACACAATTCAACATGACGCACAGAATTCGGCATTTGAGTTTTGGAGTCAACATTCCTGGTGTATCTAATCCGATTGACGGAACAGTAGTCGTCGCTGACCAAGGTAAATAATTTGTTTTCTGATCAATATTTTAATGATTTATATTCTCTCCTTTTCTGTTTTTCGTGACTTTTATTTGATTTTTATAGGAAACATTAACAATAATCATTTATAGATCATAAATAGCGTTTTATTCGCAATCTAAAAGTATTTAATTAACGTTGAATTCGAATCACTAGCATCTTATTCCAGTACCAACAGCCATGAATGTACCAAAAGTACCACCTCCTTGTAGCATTGTTTTACCAACACTGTTAATCAGTTCTCTGCCTCTCAAACCATACCTGTAATTCATCAAAAGAAAAACGTTAATTAACCAAATAACCGATTAATCTGAACGAACGAAACTCATTAAACCTCTGAGGCGGCCATTTTTATCTATCATTCTGAAAAAATTATTGGATAATTGGTCGAGAGAAACTATCAAAGTTGCTGAATACAAAACAGAGTCATATTCTCCATATTTTAAATGTATGACACTGGTTGTGAATGGTCCCAGTCTGCGTATTTTATCAATGGGATACCATGTGCAGGTTGAACAAAATAATGGTCAATGATGCTCGTTAATTTATGTTTGTCCCAACCTTAATGCCGAATAGCCTCCAAATATCGCACCTGATGCAATACCAACGCAAAATCCTATTCCAAAGCCCATTTTCATCCTGTCGAAACACGACGGGCTCTGGTACGATGCTCCACCGGGTATTACTGGCATGTCTCTAACCTAAAAATGATTAGTATTCTTAAAAATAAGATGTTAACATAAATATGGGGCAACAGTTTATTGAAAATCATATGAGAATAATGTGAATGGCCATTATTTTACTCACTGATCTAATAATTATCACTTTTCAATTCCATTTATCGATTACTTACTGTATTTTTAAGTGAAAAATTGTTTTCACTATCGTCAGCGATGAACTTTGGTTAGTTTCGTACAGGTACGTTTTCATGAGTGATGAATAGATTCATTGGACGTCCAATACAATCGCTTCATGAGAATGCGCCGGCTGTAAGTCGGCCATTGTGGAAAAGGCAGCCATGTTGAATTTTCTTCGATCAGTCGACTGTATCAAAGTTCAAATTGTGCATTTCACTCGTTCCTACTTTCACATTATTCCTTTTCCCAACCGATTCGAATTGAATAATAGTCTATGGTAATAATTCCTGTTTTTTTTCTGTTCTCATTTGGGATAGGTGCTATGATGTTCCAACATTACATTAAAATCGTGCCAACAACATATTTCCGCCTTGATGGATCACAATTAGCAACAAATCAATTCTCAGTGACACGACACTCACGAACAATATCGTTATATAGTGGTGAATCAGGTATGCCAGGTGTTTTCTTTAGTTATGAATTGAGTCCACTTATGGTGAAATATACTGAAAAAACTAAGTCATTTGGACACTTCGCCACAAATGTTTGCGCAATTATTGGTGGTATTTATACTGTTGCGGGTTTAATCGACACATTCTTGTATCATTCGGTGCGGGCAATACAGAAAAAACAAGAATTGGGCAAATTTAGTTAGACTATTATCGAAATAAGGGAGAAGAATGAAGGAAAAACGATATTTCTGAATACCTATAACTTTAAGATGAATTAATTTTCCCTCCGCTGATGCAAACACAAAATGATTTTTTATTAATTTTAATCAAAGTCTGATATATATATATATATGTATTGTATATTCTGGAGTGTCTTGATGTTAAGTTAGAAAGGGGATGAAGAAAAAATTAAATACAATAGAAAGGCAAATTGCCTTGTGATTTTGTATTCTGAAGAAAAAGGAGGGAAACACTATAGTTGCATTACATTTCGACGAATATTTTATTGAATTATAACTGAGAAAGCAGATAAGGAAAAAAAGCAAAAATAAAATCAATATTTAATAATTTATACATAGAAGAGTTAGATTTATTTAGTGCATCTCGTTTCAACGAGTTTTAAGGAACATATCATACATTTCAATCGATGTTTTTGCTACATTTGTACAAAATTCATAATCATTTGCTGTTATTACATCATTAAGTGCTACGTAAAGTGGTTTCGTTGGATCATACTGTGATCGACCGAGTGTTTTCAAGAACTCATGACGTTGTTTCACTATCTCAATTCGATGGAGGAGGATTTTTGGCATTTGTGCGATTATCTCGTGTGGAATCTCCATCACATTGTGGACGTATTCGAAAACTGCAACAATGAGATGTCGTCCTGGAACAAGCAAAGAAGTATAAAATTGGAATTCATCATGAGGTAGTGTGCATTTAGTTATAACGTTGTTAAAATATTGTGGAAATTTTTCAATGCAGTTAAATAGTGAATCAAATTGAGTCTCTCCAGTTTTGTTACCTCTCAACCAGATTTTTGGTTCTGTCAATAATATCATTCTAACTTGGTCTTTATCAAATCCCATTTCCTCTCGTACACAAAAAGTTTTTTCCCAAATTTTCATGCGTCCATATGTGATCAATCTTGATTCTAACACAGCCAATGATCTCGTTTGATGTCCTGACATTTTAAATTCACGTTGAAAAAATGCTAATCTTGAATCAATCGTCTTCGTATTAAAATTCAACCACCATGGATTTCTCGTGATGATTCTGCCAATATCATCGCGACTAAATTTATGGGCTCGCAAGTAACGAATTCTCGTATGCATATCATCCATATCATTCTCAAATATCAACGGATTTTTCGTGATTGAACGACCAATTTTATCCGCCGGTACACCACAGTCGTGTAAAAATTGTATGTAGGGCTTCATATCTTCAAAATTGCGTCTCAGTAAACATTCCATTGCTCCCGGTTTGCTTTCCAATTTATATAATTCCACGCCAAGTTTTATCAATTCTTGTATTGTTGGTGATTTATTTGCATAAGCAGCGAAATTAAAAGTAGGTTTCAAATCTTGTGCTATATACGAAACATCTTCAGTGCATATATCCAATGCATGTGGTAGTTTTACTGCATCGGCTGGCACATCACACCATTCATTTTCATCATCGTCCAACCTTTTCGCAACAACTTTCGCATTGTTCACATCAAATTCAACATCCCCATTATAGTTTGATGAATCATTTATCGCAGATTTAGTATGTTGTCGAGTCAGATTCGTGAATGAAAAGTTTCTGTTTGTTACTGAATTGTTTTTGGGATGTATAACCTCATTTATGGATTGTTCGAAACGTAACACACGTCGTGTAACGTTTATCAGGCTATTTATGTATCTTGGCATTGTTTTAAATGATTAATTCCATAAAATTAGAGTAATTCGTTAATTATTCACACATATCACTTCATAATTTCGGTGTTATTGTTGGAAAATACCCATAATAATATTGTGCACCGTTTTACACATACATTTCTCACATGTTTGTCAATTTTTCTATTTTATCAACGCCCCCTGTTTTACATCAACCATTCTGCACTACCTATAGCGGATAATTGAGATTAGTACTTACCAATGGAGCAACATTTTCATTGTAGCAAAATCACGTGCAGTCGGTAAATGATTCGAGTTTAAGTGTATCCGACAGGGCCATGTATTAGTCGGCGAAATTTCCAAACTAGTAAAAAATGATGCAGTTGAATTCTTACCGACGAAGTGTGGTACAATAGTGCGAACAATTTGTCCGCCAGAGTGTATTAGTGTCCTTAGCGCACATATTTGACTTCTTATCCCAGTTTCGAACAATACACCGGAAACAATGAACATTTTTCTTCTTTCTGAATGTATAAAGAAAGGATATGTTGAGTTATCAACAGAAAATTGTGGATTTAGTCTTCTCAGGTATTATTCCATTGATCTTGTGTAATTGGCTTGAATTCTTCTCACGATGTTTCTGTATTTCAAGGTCAGAAGCACAATTTGAATAGGATATCCACAACCAGTGCATAGAAATGTCAAAAGAAGGGTTTAGCTCATGCTTATTTGACAAAGTGGAAACAAAACTCATTATGAATAATCTCTTCTTTACCCTCTCATCGATGTCCTCAAATCCTCAACAGTTATGTGAGTATTCAGCCCTTTATGTCCGTTTATTCCGTTTTATTTTAATGAGGATGAGCTGTATATAGTTAATCTTTACATATTATATGGATTAGCTGGCATGACACAGGTACCTAATTTTTCGTCAAGTTAGAACTCGTTTAACCTGCTAACAATTGATGGAGAACAATTGAAAATATTTTTCTCATTTCTTTTGGAGAGAGATTATGTTTTTAAACAGCTTTTATTATCCAAAAGTGGTATTTCTTAATCTTCTTCTTCTTTTTTCTCTTTTTCGTCCCTCTTTGTTCTCGCTTAATGAATATTTGTGCGTGTCGCAAACTATTGAAGCATGTACCGCTGTTTTCAAACGACATTTTCTAGTATTCCATTCATTGTCCTATTTTTTCCTTGGGAAAAATTGCCAAACGAAGATTTATGCGAGTAAACAAAACGTAGACGAATACTTCAAATAAATCTTCCCAATTTCCTCTAACACTAAATATTCTTCCGATAAAATCAACCCCTTATTTCAATCGATCATCCGAGTAACCTCTTTGACAAATCATCCTCTTATAAAAACTGAAAAAATAAATCAGTAGTCACAAATAAATCCCAAATGACAAAACTAATTCTCATCAATATGAAAATAAGACCACCCTGGATCTTCTCAAGATGTCTCACATAAAATACCCATACAATTTCGTATCCTCTTTTTCATACCCATTCAAAGTAACTTTTTCAATAGAGGCGTGGTAGCACGAGCCTAAAGATCATTCGCACAAAATAAATTCTGAATAGAAAAACAAAATTTCAGCAAAATTTGAACGAATACATTTTTCTATCTCACTCATTTTTTTTTCAACATTCAATAATGAAATAGAAGTCAAAGGGAAATAACAAAACGCACCGAAATGGGAAGCATTGTCATCACCTATTCATGAAATATTGTTCACCACCCGCAACCAACATCATCATCTTTATGGGAGTCTGGTTTTATATTTTACTTTTTTTCTTTTCCTGAAGATCTCACACGAAAAAAAATTCCAGGGTGGTCTCTTTTACCCATTTTACACATCGTTCTCTCGTGTGCTTCATGCTGATGTGTATATGGCCAATAAGGATAAAGAATAGAAGGTAAAGAATGGTTTAAGAATGGTTGTGGTGGGGGTGGTTGGGATTGAGGGATGCTATAGTAGGCCGCAACTTCATTTACACCTATTCAACATTCGTTGGACGCAAACGCCGCCTTGTAAATTTACGAGCTACCTCATTTCACCTACCGTGTGTCTCTTTTCTCTTTCGGGAATTTTATTCTTTCGCCCTCTTTCTTTTTTCCTTTTATTTAGGAACATCAATAATACTCCAACTCTCATGGTGGCATTTTTTACATTATTTTCCAGATGTTTGGCACTGCTGATTAGTAGTCGGATATTTTTTTTTCGTTGTAGAAATTGAAGTAAACAAATCTGTATTATAATCATTTATTTTATAATTCTACTTGAAGTGATGGGGGTTATTTTTCTCTTTACTTTGCGACGTTATTGCAAAAATATTCTCAATTTTCAGTCTACAGCTTTGCTTGTATATCCTTTGATAGTAAAACTGTGAAGTGAAACGTGGAAAACAATTCGAAATTGTCGACTTTGTGAATAGCTCAGTTATCTTCTTAATAAACCGTATCAACAACAATTTATTACTTTTTTTTCGCAGAACGTTGTAGATATGGGAGGGTAGATTGATCTGTGTGTGTATCTATGTGTTTATGTGAGCAAGCGAGGGCATGGTGTTCACCAGGAAAATTCCTTTGTTGGTGGCTGGAGGCCATTTTGCAAGACGCGCGTGTGGTCCATGGTGTGGTTATATCTTTGGATGTGTAGAGTAGAGGAGATTCATGTGGACTTCATTTCAGCTCTTGCGCCATTTTGGAGTGTTTTTTATTCTGCATGTGTGTATGTGTGTGTGGCTGTCTCTGTTCTCGTTTTTTTTCATTGAATTTTTTCGTGGATATATATTAAAAATATTATAGGGAAAAAAATGATGAAGGAAAAGAGTTAATTACTTTACTGGTCCTTTTCCTTTATAAAAATCGAATTGCCTATAAAATTTTCTTACAAAAGTATCATCATTTTCTGCCACCCTCCTCACCACCTCTATGAGGTTCTTCTCCATCAATCACCCCCCCAAAACAAAAGACAATTCGTCCAATTCTTCTCACGGCAAAAACCAACCAAAAGAAAGAAAAAGCCCAGAATTAAAAATCGTGTCAGAACCTGGACGAAGAATGCGGAAGAATATACATAACTATCCATACAAACACACATACACACATAGACACAAACGGAGACAAGGAAAATTCGAGAAAGATTCAATGGGGAAAAGAAAGAATGAAGAAGAACGAGACCAGAAAATAAAATAAAACAAAAAAGAAGTGAATGAAGAGGAAAAAAAAGAATCTTCACGAAGAATTCTTCGCGATTCTTCAGTAGGAGTTTTATAAATACAGTGGGGAGAATATGAAAGGCGTGGTTTCTATTTTACACGCCCACGCCATCCCCTTGATCACCACGTGTTTATATATAGATATAAACTTGCATAAAATATATATATGTATATATATACATATATCAAGACACACATATAGATACATTTATGTTACATGGGAAAACCTGTTGGTTAAAAAGATTATCTTTATACAGATCAGAAAGCATTTGATATAGAAAGCAAGAGCAAGAGATCAAGATCAAGATCAAGATCACTGAAAAATTAATTCGAATAATTTCACTCTCATTTGTTTATTCATTTATTTACGTAGTTGAGTGTTCATATATTCATTACACAGAGATTTGGAGATTGAGAATGACGAATCAATTTTGATTAGGCGGTTCATATTTGGGTTTGGATAAAAATTGTTTGATTGAAAGGGAAAGTTGGTTGATGGCAATTGGGACGTTGTAAATTAATGAAGAGTATTTAAAAATAATTGGAAGTGTTTGGAGAATGGAAAAAAAATCGCTGTGAGATATCGAATGAACTGTGAAAGTCACCCCATACATCAATTTCTATTAATTCTCTAAAAATAATTTTCTCCATCAGTTCTTTTGTAATTCTATGATTTTATATAGTGAAAAAAAAATCCTCCACATCCCCTTACACAATTTCTTGGGGTTCCTTTTGACAAAACAACAAAACGTCTTTTGAACAATTTAGAACAACCCCCTAGCTAGAAATAATTGACTGAAAAAAAATAATACATCACAAAAAGTCTTCTCTTATATAAAACTCGAATGCTAAAAGAGGCTGTACCAAAAGGCGGAGCATGTGTGATTTAATCGTTCTTTGGAGGAGTCTCACAACTCTCTTTCCACCTCACATCAACATTTACTCTCTTCCTCAATCTCCCATACACTCTCCAACTGGTTACTAATAGGCAGCAGCAGCAACATCAGTAGTAGTAGTAGTAGTAGTGGTTGATGCTCGCAGTGGTGGTGGTGGTGGTGGCAGTTTCACCGGCATTTCAAAGCAGTAGTAGGGGGATTTATGGGGGGCACCCCCCCTTTTTACGCTATAACACAGAGATCGACTCTTCCGTGGTCGGCGCGTGCAGTCGCTAGCCGAAGCCTATACTTGTCCGTCGAGAACAGAGAAATAAGTTCATTGGGAATTTTGTTTTTTTTTTTTTTTTCCACCATCTGTTTATCTATTTTTGTTTATTGTTTTTCTCCCCATCATTTTTCCGCTTCACGAGATTCAGAACAATATCTCATCCAAATTACAATAAGAAATTCTTGAATTTGTTGGAAAATTTTCGAGGACAATAAATTTTATATGGGAAAACATTTTTCATTGTGAAAATTGATTTTCTAATTGGCTTTTTTTTTTGGTTTATTGTATTTTTTGTCATCGGGGATATTTTGGAGTATTTGAAAATTGGAAAAAGAAGAAATTTTTGAAGGAAATCATTTTGAAATGTCAATGTCTGTGCAAAACAGATTATTTATCTGTTGAATTGTAATTGTCGGTGGGTTTATTTGGAGAGTTTCTTGACGCACTTTTCCTACCCCTCTGTTCAGGTAGCCAAAAACAAATCCCCACCACAAAATTTTGATATTTACCAACGTCGGAAGAAAGAAAGGGAGCGAAAAAAGGAAGAAAGGAAAAGGAAAAAAAGTGTTTCGACCTTTTCCCTTGTGAGGCGCGCGCGCGCACGCCACCGAAAAACGAGGGGGGTTAGTTAGAGGAAGAGAAAGAGAGAGAGAGAGTATGAGAAGAAACTTGGTGCGGTGGTGGTGATCTGTATAGTAAACGCCAAGGAAGTATTAGTTTGAGGTGTGTTGAGAGAGGAGAAGAAGAAAGAGAAGCTTGGGACGTTTATTGAGAGAAGACGAGAGAATAACCTGGCAGTCTTGCAGAAGTGTCGGAAGCCTCAGGGCAACAACTCAATCGTCACTGTCATACATATGAAACGACAAATATAAAGAAAAAAGAAAAAAATTGTTGGAAGTAATAATAATTCAATTGTTAAATAACAAAAGTGTTGGAATCTACGAATTATATTTGAAAATTTTTTTAAGACTTGTAATACGCGGTAATTGTGACTGTATTTGTGATTTTTTTCTTTCTTATGGGGTATTATGGTGTTATGGGTGGTGGTGATTAGTGTGAGGGTGAAGCGGGGGTGAATCGGGGTGGAGAAGAGGTGGAGATAAGATAAACTTTGAATTGAGATTATTTAATTAGTTTCTACTTTTACTACGTCGATTTTTTTTATTTCAATCATGAAATTGTGGGTGATGATTATTGGTGCAGTTGCATTTGCTGGTACAGCAATGCCTGTTGAAGTTAATAGAAACAAAAATCGTGGACGTGGATCTATGTGGTGGTGAGTACATTGTTCATCATGTGAGAGGAAATTGTTTTCCCTGAATTCTATCATTGAGGGCAGTACGAAGGGTGTGAAAGAAGTATTATTATTGGAGTACCTGATGAGAATATTTTGTCTTGCTGTTTCTGTCATTCTTGAAAACAGGATAAAAATATAAAATTAGTATTTGACATTATTCTTAAAGTGGTTTTTTGAAATATAAATCAGTTAAAAAAATACAACAAATTTTATTTTCGTCATTTTTCTATATTTTCTTCTTCATTTTTATTGACACCCAACTCAAATATATATATATATATATATATACGAATACGGGTTTTCTCTTCTTAATTTATCTCCGTTGTACACTCATCTTTACTTCTTTCCTCACATAAATACACAGGTACACAAATTCATAAGTGCGGTTCATCTTGAGTGTTTTCACAAAGTTTATGTTATGTGTTTTTTTCACACACAAAATCATTCAGAAACGAAAAAATATAGAAAATAAGAAAAGGAAATATAGGAAGAAGGATGAAATAAATAATAGTAGATATTTTTCAATTGTACACATATCATTTTACAGCTAATCCTTCAATTTATATTTATATACACTCTCAATATTCTCTCGTATTTTTCCTTCTTATTTTCTTCCATTTCATTAATGTGAACATTCTGACGCATTGGGTTTTGAGCTGTTGATGTTTCAATGTCATGTAAATACTCTAAGTACGGATGTTACATCAGAAATTAATCGAAATTGTTAATTAATAATTGAGTGAGCCGGTTCTTTAATTTTATTAATCGAACAATCGCTTGAAAATTTTCTTTCTAATAATTATTAAAGCAAATTAAAATGATATTTCAATTATTCCATTGTAAAATATTCTTTTGTTATAATTTTCAGGGGAATAGCAAAAGCCAGTGAGCCAAATAATTTGCTGCCAATGTCACCGGCATCATTGCATATGGACCCGGCGGTTTATGCAACATTGAGAAGAAAACAACGTAAATTGGCACGTGAAAATCCTGGTGTACTAATGGCCGTCGCACGAGGTGCCAATCAAGCTATCATGGAATGTCAACATCAATTTCGTAATCGTCGATGGAATTGTTCGACGAAGAATTTTCTACGTGGAAAAAATTTGTTCGGCAAAATCGTCGATCGTGGTGAGTACAAAATCAATAAATAAACAAATTAATCAATCAATATCTAATCAATTTCCCCAATAACAACACAAGGCAAAAGTAAAACTGTAGAAGTTTGTGAATGATGCTACTTTTCCCTGTCAAATTCACACCAGTTCTCAACGTGTCACCATGTAATATATACTGCCAACTATATATATATATATATATATAACCAGATAGATACACATATATAACTACACTTGAGTCGTCGCACGAACGACTTTTGAATGGCCTATTATTGCGCTCGTAAAAGTGCGAGCAAACCGGGCGTGCGCGCGCGACCCTCACAGTATGGGGTGCCCCATCTAAGCTTCTTCACTACATCTGTATATATATATATATATGTATGTGTAGTTGATATGTCGTTTGGTGACAGACGAGACGAGCTAGGAAAACACACAAAACTCTAATGGTTAACACCATGATTTATTTATTCGTCATCATTTGCTTGTCGTCACCTTCCACTTCTATTCGCCCTTTTTTTTTTGGTTTATTCAGTTTTATTATCACTGTTTTTCAATTTTTCTGGTTCTTAAGAGATTAGTTCTAATGCTAATCTTGAAAATGAGTATCACAACACTTGTCAAGTACCAATGGAGCTTGAACAAGAGTATGTTGAAAAATGAAAAGACAAGATTCGAATGACGGAATTTTTTTGATTATTCAATGAGGAAAAAAATTCACCCATCAAAGATAAATTTCTCTGTCAGCATAAATAATTTTTTTTTCATATATCCTTTGTCTTTTATACTATATTAATTCTCTTTACTTCATCGATTTTGATGCTGCAGAGTCGGGAAGAAAAAACAATGTAGAAAAAAAATCCCAACGGTTTAATATCTTTCGTGAAGTTGCAAATACATAAAAAAAACGTTTGTTGGTCAGCATAATTGAGGCTGTGTTGTTGTCATGGTATATAAAAATATAAATGGAAAATAAGATAAAGCATCAGACCAGTAGGCACAATATAACTCGTTTTATTTCACGTATACATAAATATATGTAATACAATGTACAATGTAAGTTTATGTTGGATGTAGTTGTGAGATGAACAAAAAAAATTTGTTTTGCTTTTTATTGTCATTGTGTTGGTGATGCAGGAGATGCATCAGCAGCAGTTAGAAGTTGTAGTAGTTGTGAGAGAGTTTTCGTTTTATTCTCAAGACCGGTCTGCCAAATATATTAAATTCGTGAATACACATACATATATACATATATTTATATCAAAAAATATTTTCTTAAATAGCTAATGATAAATTATAAATAATTATTCATGGTCAATCATCAGTTGGTTGGGTAAAAGGGGAATAAATAAATATACTAAGGAGAAAAAGAAAAAAAAAATAGTAAATGTAATGAATGAATAAATAAATAAATGACTTAGTAAGAATGATGGAGAACACAAATGAGAGAGTGTATAATGTTGAGTATATATCAAAACGACAAAAATAACATATATAAGTATATCTTTAAAGCAAGGGGATGAAAAAGGCGGGGCAGTGACATAGTATTATGGCATTCAAGGGGTTTCATGTGGCGCGTGCCCCGGGTATATATCGGCGACCAGATGTATGTTTTGCAACCTGATAATGGCCCAACTCTCTCTTTCATTCTTTCATTCACTCTTTTGCGCGCACTCTCTTATGTCCCGTGTCCTCCCCATATACATATACTAATACATACATAAATACGTATATATTAAAACCAAACTCTTTTACATCTTGCCGCTGCGATTGTAAGCTGAGCTTTTTCGCAGTTTGTTTCCTTCCCACCACTACCACTACCAACTATACCTTCATTATGTCGCACTGGGCCCCCATATGGCCACTTAGTTCAACTTGAAATAAAAAAATGAGAAAAGGAAAAAAAAAACATGGAAATAAAGAAGTAGAATAATATAATGAAAAAAGATACACGTTGTCGCACGGGTTTACGAGGATATATTATATACGTGTTTGCGTGTGTGTTTGTGAATGTTTCTGAAGGGATATAACCGGTCGTTGATATGCTGGGGGATTCCCATGAATGTATATATGTATTTATGGATAGAGAGAAACAAAAAATGGTGTAGAAGTTTATATTACATTTTGTACAATTTTTTTCTCTTTTCGGCTGGCAGTTTTTCTGATTTTCATTGTGATTCAAGGGCTGGAATATTCCACAAAAATGTCAAATTTCTACCCTTCATCATTTTTATTGTAGAAAATTCCTTTCAATTCAAAGGGTTGATATATATACACATCGGTAGATATATAGAACGGTTACATAAATAAAACACTCAACGCTCGAACGAGATATCATGAAGATTGTGATCTAATAGCCCCCTTTCAATTTTTTTTTTTCCCTCTATCTATTCTTCAATTTTCTTTCACATTTTTGTTCCCCTTACACTTATCATATCTCTATATAAATTGTTTCCTTCCAATGCACCAAGCATGCTATAGCATCGCATTAAACCCCCATAGTACATGTGTATACGCATCAGTTGTACCAACTATAAAATCGAGATGGTTATCTCGAATGTGTAACACGAATATGTACTCGACGTATATTCGAGATCGTGGGATTGTGATAATGAAAGGTTGTTGCGAGTATTTTCAACCATTCAAACACACACATTGTACTAATATCCACCGGTTTTCATTCACATTACACACAAATGATACTCCCATGAACATTCAACCGTCATTTACGGATTAATATCAATAAAATAATAGCATTCATTGTTAAATATTATCCTTAAAAAATCGACAAAAATTCTGTAAATTATATAAACAACTTTTGCAAGGGTTTGTACTCGATACCATTTGTCTGGGCCATACATAAACACATATATACTTATATATGTTGGTATATAAGTCGAGTCTGTAATCATTTTGCCGCCTCGGAGCCACCTACCGCAACGTTTATGCCACAAACCACTCAACTTCCCGCGTTATAGTAAGCTCACCAGTGGAACCTCTTCATTCTGCTAACCCTTCCCATGCACACACATATATATATATATATATATATTTATATTTATGTGCTCATGCTATGTGTATATATTATATACAGCACTAACCGCAAAACGATCAACTACGCACCAACACTTTGAATGAATCAGACACTGACAAAAAATGAATTTTTAATATGCCATTTATTCGTTGTGGCATCTGCAGCATCTTCTTTCTTTTCCGTTTATTTTTCTCACATTCTTATGAATAATCCACCACAATATTCGATATATTTATTAATTTGTTTAAATAACTATTTGTTGACAGATTTATTCAATGATTTCTTCATAATTACAATCCAACAGTAATTAATCAATATATTATTGAATATCAATAAATTAATACATTAATTAATGACTCATTACGCAAATCAGGAATAATAAATTACTTTTCACAATATTAATAATTGATAAGTGAAATGAAACTGTAGGAAAACAAAAAGTATTTTATAAATACTAAAACAAATAGAGAATAAACAAGAAATAAAAAAGAAATAAATACAAAGGTAAAAATATATATTCGTAATGGCTTGTACGTTACATATAAAATAAACTTGTTGCCATTTCTAATCACGTCTTCATTAAAGTGGTCAACTCGTTGAATTGCGTACAATATATATGTATACATATATATATAGATGTATATACGAACGGGAAGTAAAGCGAAAGAGAGAGCAAGAGAGAAGGAGCGAAGGTAGTGAAGGTAGCGCAAGCCCTAAGGCCCCGCAACTGAGTTGGTGTAGTTGTGCGCGCTTGCGCTCTGAATATTTTCGTTTCGCGAGACTTATACCGGACATTAATCGGCCATTTATAGGATAAATTCAATCAATACCTGTCGTTTGGATACGGGCATGGTACCTGCAAGTCTTATATATGGTAGAATGGACAACTTTTTGTTGTGGCGTTACGTCGCCATAAATCGTTTACTATGATGGGCTACATGTGTCGACGGCACGTCACAATTTCTTGTGAAAACACGTGATATGCGAGAGTAAAAGGTAGATTATACACAAACATATACTCACGTACACATATGTATGTTCATTTATTCTACAATTAAATTTTTACATCTTATTTTATGTATGAAAGTTCAATTGATGGATAAATTTACAATTAGATGTGGTTAATTGTGAGGTGGATTTTTATTTAATCGTGGAATTTATTATCTGTGAAATTATTTTATGAGATGTTTAATTATGTGGATTGTTTATTTTTATTTTCTTGCTTTTTGTTTATTTGCCTCGATATGAATGAGAAAATTTAATTTTGAATTATCTCTTTTGTATTTTGCTTTTTCTTTTTGTTTCGTCGTCATAAAAATGAAAACGAGGTCAGTCTTACGTCTAACCAGATAAACGATTTCCGCTGAAGACGAAAAAATCTCTTTTCTCTTAACGATACCTGTATTGATAACAATTTTGCTCTGTGTATATAATATATTTATATATATATATATATATATATGTGTGTGTTCAGACATCATAAAACGTTATCGAGTCTCGAGTCATTGCAAAATATTTCTCATACCATTAAAATATAGTTTCACCATGAGATAATTTTATTGAAATTAAAAAATTCCATAGATAATAAAAAATGAATAAATATAAATAAATAAAATAGTTGTTGGTTCATTCACATTGTGTGAAATAACGGGTTTTTCTTTTCTAATTTATTCAATTTTTTCTCTCCCTTTCAAATGCTACCGATAAAATGGTTGTCTTTTTTTCTGGTATAAAGTGTATGGGAATAGATTTGTTGTTGGGAAAGAAAAAAATTGGAAGCTAAATCAGGAGAAAGGTGTGTTCGTCGTGTGTGCGGGCGACCACCGGCGACTACCGGTGGTGGAAAAATTCTCCAAGGTCATTTTCATGTTCGTTAAAAAGGACCAAAAAGTGATTTTGAATTCGTGACGAATTTGAGAATTTGAACTGTGAGAAAAATTTGTTACGGATGATTGACCCACCTCTCTTCCACACATTTTCATTTCCTCTTACTTATACACTTCTCTTCATTGCATTGTATTGTCGTGGAAATTCTTTCGTTCATCATTATAGAGAAGTTTGAGGGGGACAAAAAGAGATTTTGCTCAAAATTGATTCGTCCTGGATTTCACAAAATTTCATAAATGACAATAATGTTGTTATAGTGGCAATAATATTTCATTCTTGGGTGAAAGGATTTATTGCACTGAAATAATTACAGTGATCAATAATAAATGATAAATAAATAATCATCCCATACAAACTATTAAACAATAATTGCAACAAATTAAACTTTCTCATTGCTGAATATAGAAAACGTGCGAAAAAAAAGCGTCCATACATGAGACAGGTTTAAATTCGTATGTATCCACACACACACATATATATATATATATAATATAGACGAATATATCCACCTATATCCATACACGAAACCTGTTTCGGCATGTCTTTAAGGATGCTCCTTGAGGCCCCGCCATAAGGATGGGGGCCTTTCGTGATATCTTCACCGCTCGGTGAGATATAACAAAGGCGCCGGTAGGCACCTGCTCCTTATGCAGATAAGGCTTGAAGGGGACTCGTGCGCGCACACTCTCTCGCTGACCCGAGCGCCGCGCGCGGGTTAAGGTCGCATCACTTCTCTTTTCTCTCTTACACTTCGCACCACCTGACGCGCTATACATCTATGTGTATCTATATACATATACATAAAGCGGCAAATGGAGAAAGAGAGAGCGATACACAGGGTCGTGCTCAGGTAGTCGAGCTCTGTAGATTGAGACGTTCGCCTCTGATGCTGGCGTCACCTCCCACGCGACCGAACGAATAGAAAGAGAGTGAGTGAGAAGGAGAGATTGTGCTGTTGCCCTACCGTAAAACTTTTGTCCGGTGCCTCATACATATTAAAGGCCCAAAAGTGCGATTTACTTTGTATATCTGGGAAATGCCCTGCATACGCTGGGAAACTCGAGAAACATAATATGTTTTGGGTGTATATTTTGCACAATTTAATTATGTCATTTGTCTTGGGACTCATCGTATACAGGCCCGAAAATTTTAGTATTTATGCATTGGGACATGATGAAAGGAATTAACAGTGTGAATCACTCACGCAGATTTGAATAATAAATTTTAAATGTACATTCACAACATCTTGGCTTTATTATATACGCCTGTACGTATCAGTATATTTTTCGGACCTGCCATCGCTTCATACATATTAAGACCCAAAAATTCGACCTCCCGCGTGTGTCTGGAAAAATCCTGAATACCTCCTGAAACAGAAGAAGAAAAAAAGAAGTAGTCATAAATTCCAGGTGTACATTCTAAACGATCGTATGTTTTCGTTGTTGTTTTTCGTTGTTTCGGGACCTATAAACGTGCAGACATGATGACAAAAAATTATGTTGTGCAAATTAATTTGTTGGGTAGGCAAAAACTCAAATTGTTATCCTGATGACGAATCTTTTGGGCCTTACAATAAAAGTTATAATCTATCGTGCGAGAATGACGTGGTGTAGTGTTGGTGGGACAATAGTTGTTGGGTCAGACGCGGGCCCCGGTTACACACAAAGGTCCCACACTCGTTTCAAGTTTATAATATGCCTCTCTACTGCTGCCGCCGCCGCCGCTGCCGCCGCGGCCCCTGTATATAGTCGTAAAGCGTTGACTCTGCGTAATTAACAGATTCTTAATAGTTTGACGCGCGCAAAAAGTGCATCGTATTATATTCCTCTCTGGCCCATAGCTATTTATTCTGACGTGGCTGTATAAACGCGCTTGTGGGTCTGTCACGTCCGTCAGTTCTTTATTTTTAGTTATTTATTTATTTATTTATTATTATTATTTTCGTTTCATTCATTTTATATAACTCACCAACCGCACATAACCGTGACTGTTTAAAATCATGCGAAATTTCATACCCAAACAATTTTTATCTATTTATTCATGCATTTCTTCGAATGAATATTATATTTATTTAATTTCCTTTTTTTTCTCTCGTTTGATTGTTTACATCAGGTTGTCGTGAGACGGCATTCATCTATGCAATTACCAGTGCAGCGGTGACCCACAGCATTGCAAGGGCATGCAGCGAAGGCAGCATTCAATCCTGTTCTTGCGATTATACACACCAATCACGTACACCATCGCAGGTGCGCGATTGGGAATGGGGTGGATGTTCAGACAATATTGGCTATGGGTTCAAATTTTCACGGGAATTCGTTGATACTGGGGAACGTGGACGAAATTTACGTGAAAAAATGAATCTACATAACAATGAAGCTGGCAGAGCGGTAAGGATTATTATGATGGCAAATTAACAATTTAATCTACTTGATCCTATTAAGGGCATGAGATTTGGATGGAAAAGTTTATTGATGAGATTACTGAACTGATGTTCACAAATTCTAAATGAATCTTTGAATTCTTCAAACTGTTACAGCATGTGTCATCGGAAATGCGTCAGGAATGCAAGTGTCATGGAATGTCTGGGTCATGCACGGTGAAGACATGCTGGATGCGTTTACCAAACTTTCGTGTTGTCGGTGACAATTTGAAGGATCGTTTTGATGGAGCGTCACGTGTAATGGTGAGCAATTCAGAGCGAATTCGGGGTGGTAACAATGCAATCATCAGTAATTCGGCGAGCAATTCGGTCCATGGACCACGTCAGGGTTTAAGCCGGCGTCATCGCTACAGTTTCCAATTAAAACCTTACAATCCGGAGCACAAACCACCTGGTACAAAGGATCTTGTTTATCTAGAACCATCGCCACCATTTTGTGAAAAGAATTCCAAACTTGGGATATTGGGAACGCATGGTCGTCAATGCAATGACACCAGTATAGGAGTTGATGGTTGTGATTTGATGTGCTGCGGTAGAGGATATAAAACACAGGAAGTTATTGTTGTGGAAAGGTGTGCGTGCACTTTCCATTGGTGTTGCGAAGTCAAGTGTCAATTATGTCGGACAAAGAAAACAATACACACGTGTTTGTGAATATTTAGTGATTGAATGAAGCACTGGGGAAATGAAAAGAAACTTTTCATGAAATAATATCTTATTTTCTATTTATAGAAAGCTATTTTTGTGGAGGAGGTTCTTATTAGAATTTAGCGACTCACCTTTCTTCCTGGCGAAGGATCTGGTTGAGTCAAGGAATTCATGTATGTATATATAGTGTATATATATATATGTATGAAGTATATAGGGAGACACTTATATCGATGCTTCTAGCGATGATCCTTGGTGGGTTTCGTTGTTTGCTGAACTCTGACTGTTTCTGATGATTCGGCGAGTTAGGATTTAGCAAAAATTTGGCCATAGTTTGGCAATTTTGTCAATTTTTCTGGGGCTTTTGGTGTCGATTTATTCCTTGACTTAATTCTGGCAGAAATTCATTGGATTCAGAATTATTAGACTCAGAAAAAGGATGAATTATTTAATATGAATCCATTTTCAGGTTTCCTTTTCTACTGAGCCCAATTTCATCATTCGGGAATTCATTGATGATAATTTTTCTGCGTTCTAAATATTGTCCGATGATTCAGTGTGTGATTTGGACCAGCCAAGGGTCGGTGTGAGGCTTTAGATCACAAGATATATTTCGTGAGTGTGGTATTTTACTATTTCATTCCACATAATCTGCGTTCTTTTTCCTTCTTCCCTGATGTTCAGTTCCCAGTATTAAAGCGACGTGTCCATTTTTTCTTTTTCTTTTTTTTTACTATTATTTATTGACGGCCAAATATTTATTTTATTTTTTGGGACCGTTCAAATTGAAGACTGAGAACACACGGTATAAAATGTCTGTTTCTTTTTTCATCAATATTTTTCATTCTGTAAATAATTATGACTAGTGGGGGATATGGAAAAATATTACCAATCGTCCTGTTTCGATGAACACATTTTTGTACTATCAATTTGACTTATTTTTTTTATATTCACGATTTTTTTTATCTACTTAATTTTTTCTACTATAATTATTTATTTTTCGTACACAAACATATACTTCGTCATCCAAATTTTTTCTCTTAAAAAAAGATGCTTCATTTCCCATGTGAATGTGTGTCGAATGCTTGTAAATATATTCCTAGTAATTATTAAATTTATCCATATTTTTTTCCAATATTCCGACACACATGTGCGCGTGTGTGAAAGTGTATATAGTACAAATATTTACATAAAAATTGAAGACAAAAATATTTAAACAAAAGAAAGTCCAACGATAACGGTCGCCTAAAAAAAAAAACGATGGCATCGAGCATAAGGAAGAAAAAATACACGAAGAAGAGAAAAAAAATTCTGACAAACTTTATGTAAATATAAAAAAAATTGAATCAACAAATGCACCAAACATTTATACATGTTAGGTTTCGATTATGTACTTCGGCATGAGAAATTAGGCGCAAAGATTTGTATAGTAAATTTATTTTTATAGCACAATTACAAAAGAAAAATTTTTAAATTCTTCCCAACTAAATTAAGAAATAGAGAAAAAAAATTACAATGAACCAGTGCGTGTCCTTATGGGCAATTCTTCCGTTATTTTTATTAATTTATACATAAATTTATATATATATATACATATATATATATATTTATATATATGCATATTTATAATTTTCAATAAAAGCTTATACATAGTTAAAAACACATGTATAAAAGAAAAAAATAAAATTATATGAATGAATTTTTTCATCCATGAAATGATAAATCGTTCGCATTTTTACAATGTTCTTCAGTGAGAATGATAAAGAATAACGAAATAAAAAACCAAACCAACAATTCCACATCCCAATATTTTTCATATCACGAAATTTATATTTACTTATCTATTTTTTAATTTTTCTATACTCCTACATGATGCGGACCAATGCGGAAGTGAAACAAAAGTACATAAACATACAGTATGGCATTCACCTCAACAATATAAATATTAAAGGCCGGAGTGATTGGAGAAGTTCGTGCCAGGAGGTCATATATGAAGTATATGACCAACTGGTTCTCTTGCAACTATAGTTATCGGACAACTTCATAACTCTGAGAAGGAGAGAATCGTGGGAGGCCTTCGCATATATAAATGTATGTGTTCTCGTGCTCTCTTTCAAGTTCTATATACAATTTTATTATTTTTAATTCTGCTCCTTTTTACTTTCTTCTTTTTTATTCCCATCTTCTTCATTCTCATAGTCTGTTGATGATGATAAAAATTCTACACGCGATGATAACGCTTCGAGAAAGAATTCACGGATGGAATTTTTGCCCATGGATAAAAAGGGAATATACATGCGGTCAGCTTCGGATAGGAAACGCTAATGGTCTCGACACCCCCTTATTGCCCATGATGTTTGTGTGTGAGACCACCTACCGCTTCGATTCTCATCGATGGGCCCACTACCATCCCAGTCCTTTTCATTTATATATACATGAACACATTGAAATCACGATCGTGAGAGTTGGCGAGTGCACACGACTAATTATCCGTTCGTTCAAACCGATTTATAAATTTGTCTCGTAAAATATTGATTAATTAACTCAACTTCCTATATCAAAATGTTCTATATCGATGATAATTTTATTTATCTGTCCCAATAGCCGTGCAACGAGATAAAGTTACTAGGAAATTGATAATATCCATGTGAATCTCAATTATGGGAACGAAAAAAGGATAAATAGATACGATTTGCGTTTTTTTCCTATCTATTCCTGATTTCATATGGATACATTATCAGTTAGTTGACCCGGAAATATGAAGAGACAGTGATGATTTCACTTATTTGACAATGGCGGTGTTGTCAATCGTTCAAGTATATGGCTCTGATATCAATAACCCACTCAGGAACATGAATTAAACCAAATCCAGCTCGTGAATACAACGATTCGACAACAATGTGAGTTAGCGCAATATGTTATCCCATGAAATTCATATATTACCCGTTGATTTTCGCAATGGTCCGCAAAACCCCCCCATATACATATATATGCTCATATATATACATACATCAGTTGACGGTTCACAAGAAGATGAGGACACTCGTCGTTGTTGTGTCTCGTTCGAAGGGATGAGAAAAGAAGTGGTCTCTCCTGCGTATATGTGTTGCTGTGTGTTAAGTGATGGGACAAGAGAGAGAGGGTGCGGTGGCGGCGGCAGCGCCATCAGCAACAGCAGCACACTACTACTATACACACCAGCGGCAGCAGCAAGCATCAGCTCGCTCACGATGAGATCAAAGTCGCCGCCGTGAGAAGTGGACGCGGCTGCCCGAGATTCTTGTCTCGCGAGATATTCTGAGAGCGAAAGACAGAGAGAGAAAGAGAGAAGGAGAGAAAAATACAGAGTGCGAGATAAAGAGAGAGGTACTAACCTTCCGTTGGACTTTGCTTTTACCTCACAAGGGAAATAAAAAATTATACACATATATACATGTATAAACAACAATATAAAAAAATACAATTTTATATTGTGATATGAGAAATGTGGAGGGTGGAATTAACCCTCTCAAAGGTCAGATGAAATAATGTAAAAATTTCTGTTGCCTTCATTTTCATTTTTTCATTCAAGACTTTTGGCAAACGAAATGTTTGACGGTTTCACTTTTTTTTCTTTTCTGCATTTTGCCGACTGTGACACTGTGACGCATGCTCGCTGCATCAGAGATAATCAGATAGAGGCGTTGAAAACATTACAAGGGGTTATGGGGGTTTGTCGTCCCAACCGCACAGTTCTAATGATAAAAATCTGCCCACAGTTGACGAAGTCTCCAGCGACGACAAACGACTACGATTGCGGTCAGCAGAATATTGCTCTCTCTCTTTCTTCCACTGTTTCTACATATATATGCATTGAGACACAGGGTCGGTTGATGTGGTGGGAGAACCGAATGACAAATACGCGCGTGGCATCAGTGATATGGGGGACCCACTTCGTTTTGTATGTATCTGACTATTTATACATACTATTTTAAGGCCCCATCCGCCTTACCAAGGACGAATCCCACTCACAATTCACGTTTATGTATACATAACAACAGCACATGAGGCCCCCAGTGGTCAAATAAGTCCCAATAAAAAATTATCTGGGCGTAAATCAATTAACTCTACATCCCTACATTGTTATACTCATTTATTCATCTGATATACTTTTTCACGATCATTTATGATCAAATGATATTGCAAAAATGCTGCCATTTGAGGGGCCCAATACGCATGCGGGCAGGCGTGTGCGCGTATTGCGAATAATCCCCCGCGTTCGGAATGACAGGAATCCTTTAGCACGAAGGGCAGTGGGGCCCTAATACTACGACTACTACTGCTACTACTACTACTACTACTACTACAACTTTTGTTCTTTCTTTCTCACTCTCCTTTGTGTTTCCCTTTCATATATACATGCATTCTCTCTCTCCTTCCACTTGGACGCAATTTAAGAGCTGCGTGGGAACAAAATATCGTTGGGACCGACACGCGGGACCACACCGTCGCATTATCGGTGTTTTGGCATGTTATAAGATTCCGTCTTTAGTTGACTAAACTATTTATATATATATTTTAGTTCGTCCTTTATGTCCAAACTTATTTTACTCTCTATATGTACCTTATACTATGTGAGGCGCATCTTTGGTCGCGCAGTCCTCAGAAGTTGTCTCAGAACTCCGCGGAATTCGCATCCCAGAACTGTGGGAACGCGCGCGCGAAAGGACTTTTATATTCCACCACTCTTTTATCTATATGCTCACTCCTCGTAACCGCCCTCTCTCTACCACATCGTTTTTAAAGCCATGTTTAACTCTGTGTCGCTCGACGCCATTTTTTTTTTCATCCACCAACACAAATACAATTATATGTCTATATAATTGTTTGTGTATGTGTTTATATAAATGTATATGCAGTGAAATTTTTATTCTTATTCTCATGCTCTTCTTGTGTCGTAGCGGACTCGTTCTGGATGAAATTCCACGCGCGCACAGTCTTTTATATAATTTATCCGCCCAGTATCCAATCAATGTTGACAATGTTGACCCAATGGTCACTGCACATTGTCAGTTTTATCATTAACCCAAACTACGTTTTTTTTCCTCCATCTTTTCTACCCAAATTCTACTGATTTTTTGTTAGTATTAAATATTGGAATTTTAGTTACGGTTTGTGAGAGCCAGTTGGGGGATTCCCATTATCTCCTTCGTCCTGCCGATTTTTTTATTCGCATATCATCAGTGAGAACCATGAAATGGCGCTGCGCATCAATGACTTCATTCCGGCGCCCTCTCCTCACTTGTGTTTTATATTTGTATTTATATAGAGTGTGGTGGCCACCCGGGTCTTGCGAGTGGCGAGACGAATCGTCTTCTGGAAAACCAACACTCGTTCATGATAAATAATGAAAGGCAGAAGGATGAAGGAAAAAATAAAAAAGAAAAGAGAATGTGGAATGAAGACGAAGAAATATAAATTAAGTGAATTGGAAATAAAATTGTGTATTGGCGTGCGGGTTCGAGGAAGGCACACTTCAAAGTCATTGGTTTCCCTTCCCACTGCTTCAGCCACCCCATCGTATGTCTTCCTCCCCCTCTAGACGCTCGCACCAGGGTGGTGATCCTGAAGTACAGAGGAGAGGACCACCTGGTGTCCCGAGGACTCAGTTCATTCTCCTGTCTGACCATTGGTATAAATATATATGAACATGTGTGGACGATTCTCCCACACTACATTAGCATACGTGCATTTAATTGCGTATAAAATATATATTTATAAATCCAAAATAAAACACTAGAGTTTGTTATCGTATAGTGAATATTTATTCATTCATTTCTTGGGCCTTTCTTTTGTAATTAAATGCGTGTAATTAATCCACTAATTATTAATTAGTGCTTTGAGTATAGAGAATATTGAGAAGGAAATAAAATTACTTTTATAATTATAAAAGGGGGAGATTTTGTGTGGGTATGCATGGATATTGTGCGGTATATAATCGAGATTTTTTTAATCTAGCGCAAGCAAAAATTGACGAGTCACGTCCTGATGCGTTGGATTATAAAGTGACTGTGGTTAATCGACGATTACCCAATGGAGCGCGATGGACCACCGGGTATGTCATTTATATGTTGAAAAAAAAAAGAATAGTTCAAGTTATTGTATCTCGTGATAGTCAGTGATGAATTACGTATCTCATGATTTAATACAATGATATAAAATAAATATTCCGAATTCCATGCCAGATTCACATTCGGCAAATTTTACCGGGACGAATATGACTTCCTCACAACTAACAAAAGTATGAACTAACTGATAAATAAAATATTGAATTTTGCAGAGGGAAAAATTGTGTGCGCAGGAGTTTCATGTCGTCGGGACCCACCGCTGTGTTCCGCGAGGTACATAATTACTAAGGTAAAAGGCAGCATCAACGTGCCAAAAGTGCGAGAGGAAGGTAGGCGTCAAAAATTACTTCCATCTATATAATACTCCTCTATATATACCCAACTGTTTCCTCTCACTTACAACAGTAAAGGTTTGGGATCTCTTTTGGAGGCCCTTTTAGCCCGTTAGCCATTATCGAAATTGATATTTTATTGTGGTGTTCTTGAACTGTGGCTGCATCGTCGTCCGCCTCACCCATAATCTGCGGTTATTGAGTTATTTCCCGATAATTACGAATCAATAACGATAATTCAACGTTCACGTTTATTATATACGCCAGGTTGCGACGATATAACCACCCTCAATATACACCTTTTATATATATGCGTTTCTTCATACTGCCAACCGGTGTACGGTTGGATATACGCGCACGAAATCCACCGCAACAGCGGGTGGGCCCCATCGTGTATATTGTAAGTGTGGCTGTGTATATCTGTGTACAGTTTATATATATATATATATATATATTCATCTTTTTGCTCTTATTCGCTTGCCCTTTAACACAATTTCGCTTCATCGTGTGTTCGTTCATCGCGCCTGATGCACGATCGTGACGTGAATTTTCATTCTCGCATTATTAAACTTAATTGAATGCAAAACGACCAAGAGAATCATTATTTTTATTTTTTTCACTTATTTTCGCTTATTTTTATTCAGTTTTTACGTTAAATCAGCCATACCGTTAATCACAGCTGAGCTTATATGCATGTAAAATTGTTTAGGGGGTTCTTGTGCATGAAAGCAATTGTATTTTGATGTATTCTGATGTCACGATGAATTTATTTCATTTTATAAGCGATGAAAACCGATAATCAAATTGACAGCACAAAAAAAAACGTTGATTGTGTAACAGATATTTTATTTTTTGACTTCTATTGAATATTATCGAATAATGAACGTCGTGTCGCAATCAAGTGACATCAGGTGTGAATATAATCTACAGGAAAATGAAAAAGCTACGGAAGAAAACAAATTAAAAATATATACATATTGAAGGCGTGAATAAGACCTCTATTAATCGTGTGGTCAAAGTCGTAAAACACAGTTCTTGGGTCGTAAATAACATCGTCGTTTACGACGCAACACGAGAGAGGAAGCTCATAGCTGCTTTGTCATCATCACCATCATCACTGCATCATCATCATCACAGAGAAAAGTTGCGACCCGATCGATCCAAGAACGATTTAACAAGATAATTGACGTGCAATGAGAACTTCTCTCGAGTAACACAGTCGAGGTCGTAGCTGGTAGACGCGATGACGATGATGACGACGAGTTGTTACTAATTATCGCGACCCCGTTTGGTTGTTGCTTGTCGCCATGTCTGTTTTAAAATTACCATCATCCACATCTCCTTGCATATTACATTCTACTTGCATTGCACTTGTTTGCAAACCTATTAATTCACATCCGACTATCATCCGGCAATTATTTATATATATTTGATACTTCACCACCCGGTATCCAAGAGGGCTAACTAAACGTCTTCATTATTTCAACGTCAAAACCAACTTAAAATATAAAAACAATCACCAATTTTTGTCTCAGACACGGAATGTACAAATGCATATTACCGTATACAACCCAAAAAAAATAAAAGGAAAAATCACCGTCGAACATCAGTGTTAATTATCACCACTAACTAACGTCTCACTTAGCATTCGACACAACGTGTGTAAAAGCGGTGAACCTTACAGGCATGACCATGTCCAGATAATAATAAACGAAATGTAAACTCATATGCCTTATCCCCATACAAAAACGAATACAAAAAACAAGTCTTACAGATATATTCACAAGCGAAAGTTAAATGAATTAATTATACGAAAAAACAGAAAAAATTAATGAAATCATTTATATACAATAGAGTTGCGTGTTTACATTTTTCTCAGTGACACCCACGCATAATCCAAAGTCCTCGTGGGAGGTATTATAACCATTACACACACATATTAATGCATTAAATATTTCGTGCATGATCATGCACTCGCGGTGAATCGGGCGCAGGCTCGCGCGCGCTAAACTAAATGCTGCCATTAAATATACCAGTTAATGTGGGTGGACAGCTTACATGAGCGAGGACAACATGGAGACAAGTGCGCGCAAATGTGTATATGTATACGTACGAATATACCTATATTCATTACTGTTTAAACATGTAGCAGCACATGAAACTTTATACATATATATTAAGGAACTCGTGTAAATTTTGTTACGCACTTTCGTGAACGACAATTTGAATAATATGTGGATATATTTTGTTTCATTTTAATGTTTCCATTCTGGGGATTTATTTCGGTGATTTAAAAAATAAAGGATATAAAAAGAAAGGGAGAAAAAAGGAATAAATAAAAATATATCTTTAGAGACAATTTAATTATCCACCGCGCGAATCACGAACCTAATAACCACACTATAAATCCATCGTGTGGATACAAAATATATACAAACGTATTATGGGGTTTATTATACGAACACGACATCCATGTGGGTTTATACGATATACAGTGTGCGCAGGAATTATTGAGGCTTCTGCAAATTCTTAAATTAACCTGATCATCTATCTGTTGATATTTACTGAAAATTTGTCAATAATTTGTCAATAGCCAGACAATTTCCTCTGTTATATCCCTAGCTAATGTTCTATAAACAAAAATCCGATAATTTTCAATACACCCTATGTTAAAACCCTCTAACAACTTTATGCGCGTCGTATTATTGCTTTATGCGCGCGTCCAAACATGTAATGACCCCTCAGCAAAGAAAGGAAAAGGAAAATCATGTACTACCACATACCAAAACCCTTTCTTCTTTCATTACCTCTTTCCATTTATTCAACATATCGTTTTATTCTCTTCCCATTTCTTCTTCTTCAATCTTACTCTTTTTATTTTCTGCTTTTCAAATAGCCCACCTCCTCGCGCTCTTTATTTCTGTGTCGTCGCCCCATACCTTTTAATTCACAGCCACGTCGAGTCATAACTCGCATGTTGTGTTGTCTGTATCTCACTCACTCTCTTCTTTATATACATTCATGAAACACACATATAAACACAAATATATGTTGTTTTAATAATGCCTGATATCTGCGATGAGGTCGCTGAATACAAGCGGGGCCCAAAGCGGACGTCCCGCTGTGGAACGACCGCCGCGCCGCAATCGCGTCGTATCGCCGCTGTAGATGTCTCGGTGTGTGCGGTCGTTATATGGTACGCAAGTTTTACCTGTCTATACCAACAAGAATTACACGTACACATGAATAAACACATCCTAAAACTGCCCTAACTACCAATGTATACGTTCATATGCACAATATAAACCCGATTATATTTCGTATATCTTTAAATGACTCGCGTGGCGGCCGTTTGCTGTAAACATTGGCAATACTTTAACTGCATCCAATACTTGTATCGCATGCACTCACACGATTTTCTATAGTGTTTCTCTTTCGCTTGTTGCCTTCTTCTGTATATGTATTATATTAGTGTCCACCCGTGCGCGCAATCGAGCAGCATGTTAACAGGATCTTAAAAGTTTTATTAATGAGGTTAAGTCAGGAAAGAGCAAACGAATGATGAAGTAAGGATGAGGCAGGGTGGATGTATGTGCGCAATGAAGTTGTCTACATGAAGATGATGATGATAATGATGATAATTGTGATGTGATGTTGCGGAAATGTTGGGTGTTGAAAGTTATGCGGAAGAGAAATATTGGATACATAGAATTGAGGCGTCAAGTGTTTTAAATGTGTACTAACAAGTTGCAATCGGTGTGTTGCCTTGGTTTGGCGATTGGTTGTGAATTTGTTAATGAAAGAAGATATTGGACTGTCTTGTGGTCTGAGCCAATTGCTATTGATTGTCGATCAAAATTAGGCGATAAGATTCCAAGTTACAGATGATTAAAGTGTCAGTAATAGAAATCTTCATGCAGAATGCCTGGCACAAGTTCTAAAAACGGTAACTAATCCTGTCATCAATAACTAAATTTCGATGCGAAACATCTAATCGAATTCGAATAAAATTAACTTCAATTTAATCTCCGGAGACAAATTTCAGTACAAATTCTAAATAGATTTTAACACAAGCTATTGAATCCAATAAGCATACAAAGATGTTTGTAATAAGATGAAATTGATGTATACAAATTTGTGCGCGTACACAGTTCAATGATCGGATAAGGCCCAAAAATAAAAAGATGAAAGAAGAAATCATGAATATATATTTCAGCGATTTGCAAAAATCATTTCGCTTCTCCTGTTAAAACACCTATCTAATTAAGATTGTGGAATATTTCACCCGTTTCACGGTTACACATACATGCATATATGTATTCATGGTGGACCCTAATAAAGTGTATAACGTACGGCCAATTTGTTGGGCCTTATGGGATCATTTAATTAATATTGGCGTCGGTGAGTGGCGCAGCAGCAGAACGCGCGCGAGCGTTCGCTCGAGCACGTTTGCGCAGGCAGGACCACCTCTGGCGTCTTCGTGTCTTGTCATCTCCTTTTCCACAGCCGTTACCGTCATTCAACAACTCTCTCTCCCTCTTATATATATTCAACCGCCCGGCATACATTATATGATCATGGAATAAGGCCTCATATATATTGTAGAACCCCCATCGTGTATACCTCTTTCAATGAAACGTGTTAAAACTTGGTTGCTACTGAATTTTCATCATTTTCATAATTTTATGTTCATTATACTCATTTTGTTTATGTCTATTCGATATATTATAGCTTGGTTGAATATAAACACTGACACGAGAATATTTATAGTACAACATCGTTGATTACAGTAAATAGACATTGATTTTAAACATATCCCATCACTCATGTCAGAAAAATATCGACTATATTTAATACATGTTGATTTATGATTAAGTTTTCGCATGCACATATGCATTGTATGGGGATGTTTGTATGGTCATATTCGCCCTAAAACGTTCCCACGAGCAAACAATCAACCCGTTCTGAGAACGATTAAACGCGGAACAATGCGCAACGAAATGTCTTGCGTAGACTCTTTCGCGGGGCGTGCCGCGCGACAACGAAACTGCAAAATGCGAGCGTGATTAATTGCTTACGAGTGACCCACGCGTGCGTAAGGGAATAACCGTCGCAGCGAAAAAGAAAAAAGAAAAAAAAACACGAAACAAATAGAATAAGAAAGAGTTAGAGAGGCAACAACAGGCAACAAACATTACCTCTCTGACGAGATGAAAACATGGTCACTCGTGTACTCGTCGTCGCCTTTGGGCCTTATGTGTGTCACAACATTGCGCACAATGTCGACATTTTATAAGCAAACTCGTTGTGTACACATATAGCCATCTATTATTCAACCAAGTCTCTCAGTATTAAATATAATATACTCGAGAGAATAGATGGATAAAGAACAAATAATTAAAAAAAAAAACAGGCATGAGGCCCAAAAATACAGATGACTCTTTATACCGAGTTATCTTCGTGAATATATTAATTTATTTTGTAATCTCAAGTACCAGTAAGTGCGTGATGATTCTGGTATATTTGAGGCACATGTGTTACCTCTATATGTGTATGGCCTAAGATTTCAGGGGCCATTTTCCTCGGATGAGCGTGTGTTCAGCAGCCCCAAATTATCGTGAACGTGGGACCACCCAACGGACATAGTGAAGACCAATCTCTTGGCCCTTGGACTAATCGCGCCCCCTGGCCCGTGTCGGTGGGGTTAATTGCGCTTGGGCCTTCTCTCCCACCTTAATATTACCTTCTCACTCTTGCGTTCACACACACGCAAAATACACACATTGAGGCGCGTGCATTCGTCGCCTTCCGAGAGAGAGAATATCGAATGAGACCACTCTATTAGCCAGACCACATCCTCATTTTTATTTGGCTAAAAAAAGCCTCGATTTTTTGGGCCTTAGTTTTTTACACTTTTTTCTCGTCGTCATAATTAAGGGCATACCAATCTTCCTGTGTGGGGATATGTGTGTCGTGTCTATCGAGGAAAATTTTTTTGGGCCCTTTCCTGTATCTTATGCACCTTTCTATTTATTATTTATGATAGGCGCACACAAATCTCACCTGTAGAGAATATATATATATGTACTTGTTTGTGGCTGTATACAGGGAGTTTTGAAACACGCGGTGGTTTTTATGGTCACGCGAAATTCCTCGCTCATCGTAAAACTATTTTATAGGAGATGTAGACACGAAATATATATTCACATTTTTTTTCTTTCTCTGAGTTTTCGTGTATTTTTTTCTCTCTTTTTTCTATCATTCTTTGTTGTCTACGTATATGAGAAAGCATTAATATATGTTTAAAATGACAGGATTACAAAAATTTTCTCATTCACAGGATTTTTAGTGTCTACTACGTATATGTGTGTACATACGCAAATGAAAGTTTTATATGTCTTATATTTTCATTTCTACGAAATGAAATACCGAAGAAAGATAGAATATATGGATGTTAAAGGTTCGATGTCTGCTGAAATAAATTTTATATTGAGGATATATATTTTGTAGGAAGCATTCACGCGTGAATTGAGGTGTTAAAAGGATTTTAAATTAATATGGAGATATATAGTCGTCACGTCTTACCTTTCAACTGTGTGGTGACTTTATAATTTGTGATCGTTTATTCTCTCTTCTCCCTTTTTCCCTTTTTCTTCTTCTTCATTTTTATTATTCTATTACTTTTCTTCCCATATAACTCGAAAAAGTTTGTACTCAATAATTGACGTATTTAATTATGGTTTTGTCCTTATTGTTCATTTTAATTCACAAAATTGGTATATGAAATTGATACAGTAAAAATTCTTTTCTTCAGTTTTCTTCTGTTTTGTTCTGCTTTTATTGTCAATAATATAAAGTGCATCATCAGTCTTATTTACAAAAATTAATTCGAAGACGCCTTCTTCTTCGTTTGTAAATGCTGCTAATGAAGCACAGCGTTTATGGTCCAATAAAATTCATGAAACGTGTATATAAATAATTATAAAGACAGATAAAATACGTCGACAATTTGTGTGTGTCTTTTGACGATTATATTCATGTATTTATTTCTATTTAAATATATATAAGAATGTATATATATATATATATCATTCTCGACACATAGAGTTCAGAGATACTAGGAAAGCTTGATATTCAACAAATCAATAAAAGATAATAATGAATCCATAAAACTATCAAAATCGAGTTAGCCGATGAATCAACATTAAAATTTAAAAATCAATGCTTCAATTAATTTATTCTTATCATTATTTTTCTTTTCTTATTCATTGTTAACGACACGTGTTGATAGTTCGCTTAATCAAACATGTATTACATGTGACTTCACAGCACCAACGGAAACGACATTGACAATTAATTTTCTCCTTAATAATTTGTGTTTCATATCCCCTACCACAACACAATATTTCACAACCATCAACGCCAGGACTCGTTGAATTACACTGACGACTTTGTGTACCAAGTGATCCTGTCTTCCGATTATATTTACAAAAATCCGGTGAGTCTTCACTGTAAATAATATCAAATTTACTAGGCGGTTTTATTGTTGGTCCTTCAGTGATGAAACTGTGTCCATCATTGCTCGGGATAACTTTTGCTGCACCATCGAATGAATCCTTCAGCCGATTACCAATTTCACGAAACGTTGGCATTTTTCGCCAACATGTTCGCAATGTACATGAACCAGACAATCCATGGCACTTGCATTCAGTTCGCATGAAATTCCGCACAGCCTGTGTTATTATTTCAAAAAGAAAAGGACAAAAAATCATCAAATGAAGGTAGAAGAGAAGGAAAAGATACATTGAAAATATATTTATATTTATTTTAAAGTCTTTAGATATTCGTTTATCGAATGGAAGCAATTTGTGGGCATGTAATTACTGAACATTCCACTTATACTTTTAAGATAGTGGGAAATGATAAGTATTTAATGGCTGTTAAGTGCAAATTTTGCAGTGTTATATCTGACAATAATGCTCCGGTTTATAGTGAAAGTAAATTACATATTTTCGTAGTTTTATCATTCTTTTTTTGCTCTGTTTAATATGTATAACTATACATTGAATAATGTGAGAGGGATGGTAGAGAACAATTCATTCGCGGGAAATTTAGTTGTATTGTAATGAAGAATTTTTATTCCTTACCAAACGTCCGGCATCATTGTTGTGGAGTTTGACTAATGTTTTGATATCGCTGCGTTTACGATGCGGTGCATCCATAAAATCACGTGATTTACGAAATCCGAAATTGACGTTATCTCCGCAACCGCCCCACTGCCAATCACCTTCCTTTGGATGATTTTTCCCATGGGTTTTGCGATAATGTTTGCTGAGTTTGTTACCTGGATGGAATAAATTTTTGGGGTGGAATTTAAATCGATTTTCAAGAAAACCCGTAACAAACATCCACCGTCCCATCATTTCTACAAAAATCATCCCGATATCTAGTTAAAAATCAATGCCAACCTTTCGTTGTCATCTTGTCGCAAGAGCACTCCACCAAATTGCCCATAGTACATGCTCTAGTAACTGCAAACGTAACACCAGCAGCGGTAATAGCATTTACAAATCCTGTTTCTCTAGTATCTGGAAAAACAAAAACACAAGACAAGTTACATACAAATGCATATTTTGTGTAACTTTATGGGGAGAGCAGGGGGGTGCATTTAGCTATTTTAATGCAATTCAACATCTGCAACATATACACATACGTATTCAAATTCTTCTATGATTATTATCAATGTTTATATGTAAGGAAAGCGAGCAAAACACGAAGGATCTTATCGAACTCTATCTTCACGGTGGTTTAAGCTCTAACCAATGGCCACGTGCTGATCTAGGCCACCTGTAGATAACACTAATTACGTGCCCGATCTTAAGCGGTTTGTCATAAATTATACCACATGCCGATGCGGCCACAAGACTTGTAGGAACCAAAAGTAGAAAGACAGAAACAAAAGAATAAACATAACAATAAGAAACCATGGAAACCATAATCTCTCTACAAAGTTATTCATATTAAATTAAAATCCGAAATTCTGGAGCAAGTTATCGCGCGATCACATCATCAAATTCAGTCTGAAATTAATACCGAGGAAAAAAAAATTCTTCTGCGATGACAAAAGAGAAGGTTGGAAACGCCGTGTGTTATAAAAACACTTAATAGAGTGTTGAGCACGAAAAATATCGTCTATGTAGTATATATATATATATATATATATATATAAATATATTTCAAGGTCTCTTTGGGCCCGGGCATCAGGACCTGAAATAAATAGTTGCGGGGATCGGTGTCTGGGTCCCACACACAGCTATATTACTGACGCAGTCAGCAGCCACTACCACTATCATCAGTATATTGGACTCAATTTGGGCATAGGATCCAGTCTCACTCACAACACGCCCTCTGTATCGTTCGAAAGTTCTTTTTGGTTGTGGCATATATGTGTATTGGGTTTCACCTGTCACGTTCCCACTCCATCATTAGTTGAACAATGCCACGGGAGTTCCCAACCCCATCAAAGAAATGTGTTCAGATTAGCTATATAGCTGTGTACATAAGGTACAATACCACTTGTTCTCTGTTGGGCCTTATGCAAATTATTTTAACTGAGTTAAATTTGAATATTGTAATTCCTGATTAATTTAATGAGTTGGAAATTTATTATTCGTTATTCATACACTCAGCAATATTAGATGAATGATGAGTAACTATTTATCATTGAGCCTGATGTGATGAAGTGGGAAACAGTGTTTCAAAAGAGAATACTACTGCGAATTCGATTAGTTTAATTTTTGCAAAGTAGTGCTCAATATCTATGAAAAATCAATTTATGTAGCTCTTCGCTGAGGTTCTACTCATAGTTCTTCTGTATTGGGCCTTATGTAAATGATACTAGTCCCAATTCTTTCTCAATATAAAAATCCCTGATCAATTTCTTAAGATTAATTAATTATGATTTATTTCTTCTCAACACTTTTATATATAGTTGAATGTGAAGTGTCAAATCAATTTCTTTTTTGGGCTTGATTTGATCAAATTGGATTTATATGATAAAACCAGAAACAAAAACTCATAACACGGAATGCCATTCCAATTATCGTGCACACAAACTCTTCTTCGTTTGTTTCTTTTTTGGAATAAACCATATATTCTGTTCCATTCTCAGAGTTTGCTCAATGCAAAATGCATTGAACGAACACCACCAGCTCTCGCGCATCACAAATCTGGCGCGGTTGGGGCCCCAAGTGACAGTGCAGTGTAGCTGCTGTTGGTACGGAAAGAGGAAGAGAAAGAGAGAGCCCACCTAACCTATACCACACAATTTATTCACGCACCTTTATATATTTATATGTATACACTGTGTATATTCGCAAACGTTTCAAGAAGTCTCGCGGCAGTTTATCGTGTTGTACGATCGAAATTGTAGTATGGAGAACGACGACGACGAGGACGACAACAACGACAACGACGAAGTAAAAGCCGACACTGTGGTAAAACAACACGCATGGTATGTATATACATAAGTATGTGTTTCCGCTCCAGGTTTATGCCAATTCCGTTGCAATTACGTTAACCACGCGCTTCGCTCTCCTTAAATGCATAACGAGCCGAGCAATGGCCTCCTTCTTTATATATTATTCTCATTTTTGTTCTTTTCTCTGCTCCTTTTCTTTACTCGTTTTCTGGCATTCACTATTTATCCCCGAATGAAAACCGACGAGGAAAACAATGACAATAAAAATATGGTTTGAATACAAAGTCAGAAGATCATTGATCCTCAGAGGTTGGAACCCCCTTCAAAATCTAACCCTAAACCCTGAGGAAACATTTCCTCGAAATAGTATGTGATGACCCAGGTCAAACTTTTCATTGCGAATGTATCAACAGATGGCGCTAGCGTGCAAAGGACAAAGATAAAAATGGACAGTTACGAATGAGTAGCTGATGATGATGATAATAACAACGATAATAATAATAGCAGTAAAAGGAGATGAAGAAGAAGGAGGTTGGTGCGCGCGCGTTAAGCCTGGTTTTCCATGGTTCCCATGGATTCCAAGGTGGATATCTTTGGCGCGGATCGACGGGCGGACGGAACCGACGGACTGTGGAGCTGCCACCGCCCGCGTATCTCCTGATGCATCGCCTCACCTTTCAGTGCGTATTTAAACGATACGATAGTTTTATACGAGCGATCTGATATCGAGTTCGGAGAGAAGTCAAGAAGAGAAGAGAGAAGGTGCCCTCGGGTGTATGTTCACCTCTTTCTCACTCTTTTATATGGATATGCGAGTATATATACTCATTCCTTTCATCTCACTCTGCATCACACACGCAGTTACTGATGCTTCCTATATCCACGTGTGTTCCCGCCTATGTGGGTCCACCGTTAACATGACGGAAGCATCGAGAGGGATCTTCTCCCTTTACTCTTCTCCTGGTTGTCCCCCGCATTCCCCTTCGTATTCCAAGTCTCGTACCCCACATTCTCTCTCTTGATTCTCGTCGCGGTCTCTGGATCATTTACGTGACTCTTTCTTTTTTTTCTCCTGCATTCGCATGGTTTCCTCATCCCTTCGTGTTCTTCATTTATTATTTTTTCGGGTTTTTTTCGTTTTGGTTTAATCTTTCAGGAGGGTTTCTTTCTTTCTTTTTTGAAAGTTTGGAGTTTCCTTTTATTTATTATCTTCATTCGGTTCATATAAATATTCAATATATCGAGTAATTCTGTTGGTTAATCAGACGAGATAACATTTGATCAAAAGCCATCCCGGTAACGGTATATTGGCAATTGTTTTTTTTCTTTTCTGTGCATGATTTTGTTTATAATCGATGTATTCGCATTCATCGGTTCCTTTTCTTGCTATGGACATTTCATCGTTATGATATGATATGAGTGTTTGCTGGTGCTCATGAAGGGCTGGAGTCAGAAATCACCGCTTAAGGTAGCTACATATGGCTTTATAGGGTGTGCACGAGAGAGGCGGAGAGAGAGAGACCACCTTCACCACGAATAAGATATTCATATATTGCACTTTATAAATTTATTTTTTTCTCGCTTCTCCTGGTCTTTGGGGGGGGGGGGGGCGGGGGGGGGGAGGGGAGGGGGGGGAGGGGGGGGGGGGGGGGGGGGGGGGGGGGGGGGGGGGGGGGGGGGAAAGAGTGCGCATGCCAAGCGATATAAATCACTTTGGATCAATTAGACACGAGGGATCGTGGGCCGATGATCTTGCGCGGTACATGCGCGCGCTCATGCCAGGTGCACGCATCAGGCTTGGGTTTATATGTGAGTATTGGTGCCTTAGTGGATGGTGGTTATAGTGTGCGGTGTTCCAAGAGGACGAGAAAGACCTTGCCCGATGTGCCCTGGCCAATTATATCAGCATTCCGTGGCATTATATCCGCACAGCTAAACTTACGCGCTCTTCAACTGACTCGACTCTCTTTCACTCCTGGTCTCTTTTCTTCTCTTTTCCGTTTTTTATCTCATCATTTTTCTGTAGCTTCTTTTTTGTCCCTTAATTCAATATTTCACTCCCAATACTCCTGCATTTCATTTCGGTAAATTGGCGTAGTACAAGTTTATCCCATGATATTTTCCTAGTCAAGAGGCAGAGTTAGTCCAGCGGTCTTACAGCCCTGGTTGTGACCATCACCGAACGTAAAATCCCTCAATGTGGTCCAATGAATTCTAGCGGAAATACTGTGACTAATCAAGTAGTAATGAAGAGAATTCCGAATCAAGATATTCTGCCACCAAGAAACCAGATTGAAAAATACCATTCACTGAACACTCCATCTACTTCCAATGGAAATAAAAAACCAAATTCATTTCACAGCCTTTTATATCCACAAAGAAAACTTCCAATCAATCGCCTTCAATTAATCAGCAGAATGAAATATTTATTATATAGACAATATAACAAATGACAACCGTGAACAGGCATTCATCTGTATTTATCCACCATAGATTATGTGCAGAAATATATTATCCGTACATAAATCATTCAGTGATTAATCGATACGTATAGAAGATTATGTAAACTCTGTATAACGTAATTGGTAGCTATGCATCAGAGCCGCCATTGTAGGTTATATTTGTTAGCTATTGGAGACCAATAGCTAACAAATACGACACAACGACAGTGCTGCCACCTGACATTTGCCCGCGCGTGTTTGCGCACGCGCGACATAGATGGGTATCAACGTGTCTTTACTTGCTCGCCTGCGTGTGCACGCGCGTGTCCGCTCTCTCTCTCTTTCTCTCAAAGCACACACCAGTGATTTGTTTCGTGACGCCGGAATTTATCGTAGCCTTTCAACGTTGTCGTCTCGCTTTTGCACTTGCCACACAATCCGACATAAGAGTTCGATATAGGCCCTATACATACTCAAAAGATACATTGAAAATCAAGACGAAGACGGAGACGACAACAACGACGATTGCAAAGATGCCTAATAGATTGCAAATACGATTGCGATTTAAATGCGCGCGCAGAAGAGAATCCATCTTTGCCATTTTCTAACCTCACTTCATTCGTCGCGTAGCACCTATATATGCACAGTTGGAGAATAAGAGGGTATTACACTGAAGGAAGATAGTGGACATACAGAAAGACAGATAAAGATTTGTATTCCTTCACTATATATCGACATCTCGCCTTTGCTTTGTTTCTTTGCTTTCGTTGTTTTTCTCTCCAACTTCATTCATTGCGGTGTTCAGTTGTTTTATTGGCAAATGCTTCTATACAATTGCAATCGTTTCTTCTCAATGCTCCTATCTTTGAATGTGTATTCTGCAGTAGCAAGTTGATGGCATTAAATCTTCTTCGCAGACTCCCACGTCTTGAATATTTTCATCGTGACAGTTTTCCAACAAGTTGTATGGAAGAAAGAGAGAGGCCTTTTAAAATGTGTGTTTGACTGTAACTGCATTTCTGTTTGTGTTTGCAATTGTATGTGATGGGTCGCAAAATTAATTGTAAGTGTATATTGTAATAGTGTATACGCAATGTCGAAAGTAAAATAGATTTGTCCATTGTGTGGTGAAGTAAGGAGCTATTTATTTGAACAAGGTGTATGAGAAGTACTGGATTTTACCATTAATGGTAAATTGTTGGGTTTATTCAGGACGGAGAAGTGATGCAGTCGTTTGATTGCTAAATGGAATTGTCTTTTTTTTCTCTGGCGTTGGATAATTATCGATCTTTCATGAGGAACATTCCAGGAGTATTTTGAAAGTGGTAGAAGTTCGGTCGATCCACATATTGATGACACTCCTGTTCAAATTAGGAATCTTATTAAAGAACTAGTTGCCAATTGATGCAGTCTAGGACTGGATATTGTGAGATTGAGCTACGTGTCAACATCCCAATTGCAAAATCCGACTTCTTGATCGCATATTCAGGAATTTAAGTGATTAGTGATGTCTTCATAGTCAAATGTATAGTACTGTAAACTTGTGCAAACGGAACAATACCAGAATTTTGGTAACTGATTGAACTTATCCATAAAAAAGTATTCTGGATTATTCCTTGTATGAACAATACCAAAAAAATAGGATATATAGGTGGAAAGCAAACGCTGAGGAAAGAAATATGCGCAGGAGTAGAAAAAAAAGCAGAAAGGAGCTGGAGCGACGACGACAAGACGCATCGTATAAATCTCGACGAATACCCGTAAATAAACTCGAAGAATATTCAATGAGCGAGCGAGAAGAAGACTGAAGGGGGAGTTTGAGAGGGAAGGGTAGAAACGTGGGATATATAAGTTTCCAATAAATACCCGCGCCACCATCAGACGCCTGAATGCTCAACAAAAATCGAACGAATGACCAATTGCGGCGATTCACTCTTTTGCCTGCTTGTTTGCTTCTCTTTGCACTTTATGCCTTTTCTCCATGCACATTTACGTTCTCTTATTTGTGTTTCCACGCGTTCTCTTCCTTTTCCCATCCAACTTCTTTGACATAGCCAACATGCAGACCTCTGTGTGAAGAATATTTTAAGGCGCTCAGTGTTTTTCAATAAAAACCTGACGTTTATGTGCTACCTTCTGAGCTCAGGATAAATTTCCATCATCAAATTCATTCGCCTTGGTTAATTCACATTTCAATATTCAAATTATAAATTGCCAACTGCATAGTGATGTCCTTGTCCTTGTCCTTTCTCTTATTCTCCCTCGTCGTGAGTTTGTGATGCTGTTTTGATTTTTTATTTATTCCGAATACCACCTTCACCTCCTGCCATAGCTCGCGCATACGAGCATTCAAATGTCAATTGCCAATGGAAGAAAAGTCTCTAACAGAGTAACAGATCTGTCGTGAATGTGCTTACGACGTAAAGAGAAAAAGAAATGAACGAAGAAAAGATAAAGCCGAGTAGAAGGTATATATACGGTGGTCCAATACAATAAACACTACAGGACACTAAACTGTTTGCAGTTGTCAATCGCCATTGTGGAGAATATCGCATTGACACAGAAGTATGCTCAATGTCTTATAGTTTACATTGCAAGATATATTCAAACAACATGTACAGTCGATGGAGAGAAAGAAATATTTTTAGGAGGTACTAAAACTTTCATCAGAGACATTTAAAAATCATACTTAATATAATTGCTCATAACTCATGAGTAAATATTCAGAAGGTATTGACTATGATGATTATTTTGTGAGTCAGAATTTGCTTCACAATTTAATCAATTGAAATTACTAATTCCAAGACAGTTCACAGCCAAGAAAGCTCTTTCGCTGAATACTGGTCCACGTGGGAACAAACCCGAAAAATATGAATTATAGATAATTACGCAACGGGCAATAACTCACGCTAAAATATTCAGGATATATGAAATATGTAGCTCATTTTGTGCGCCAAAATCGGCTGTACAATTTCATTGAATACATATAAATAGTTAACGAGTACTCAATAGCCGTGAGAGCGCTTGAAACGCCAACCAGCCCATCCAAAAATATACAAATCTTCTAACGAATCCATTATGGGTCACGCAGGTGGGCATTGACGCGTCCAATGGAGAAATGACGTGACACGCATCGATGATAATCGGCACTGAGTAGGCTGGGTATTGTGACAAAACGGGCCCTGGTGATCGCCCTCCCACCAGGAACCTCTATATACTTTGGAAAGGTATCGTACGCGCGCGACTATGGCTAAAAATAGTTGACAAAGAAAAGACGAAAGAAATGTACTTAAACTACTCAATATCCTGACTACCGTCATATACAATATAAATGGACCCCACAAACGCAGTTGTCGTCGCGACGTGTCGCTTATGCCTGTCGGGCAAAATGTGGCCATAAATAAATCATGCAAATCGCGCACGCCTGAGGGTGCTGTTACGGTGCTGCGGGCACAGTCGGGTGCCTCCAAAAACTAATGTATATAAATCTATATAATATATACATTTATGTATGTATATATATATTTATATATATTAGCTACTCGTCACGGGCCAATACAATAATATTTTGCGCAAGTTCGAACACAATATTAGCCTCAAGACAACCCTTGTTCTCACGTTAGAGAGAGTGAATAAACGAACATTCACGGACAAAAAATATAGGAAATTCCATCAGGAATAGCGTGAAGTCAATCACGTTCATGTAATTACGAGAATAACTCTATTTCAATCTCATCCCTTTTACGTTTGAGTGTTGCGTTCATCAATCTCGATAAAATCATTAGTTTACACATATACAGACGTACAAATGACGAATGTATCAACATTGTAAAATACCCTTTAAATTAAAACACTAAAATAAAGATGCAAAGCAAATTAAGAGGGTAATGCATTCAATGTCAAATTATTTATTGGACATTAGAAAAATGCTGCTAATTATTTATAAGAATCTTTAGGAATTTCAATGAATTATTTATGTACATTCAACAACTTCTCTCTTTGTTCCACAAAAAAGAATCGGAAAGAAGAAACAATGAATGGATAAATGAAAAGATAAGAAGTTAAGGGATCCCCCTTGTGTTAATTTATATATATATATATATATATATATATATATATATATATATATATATATGAGTGCACGCGCGTTGCGGCGTGTCTTCTGTCATCGTTGAATATATAATCTTATAATATTGAGTGATGCGCACGCGCGCGCGCGCATACATTCACATAATACTGTAAAAGAGGGAGAGAAACCTGAGACGTTCGAAGAGCATCAGAGCGCTCAGTAGCAAACACTCGCATTAGTTAGCGCCAACTTTTCTTCAAGAGGACAAACACTTAGCACATATCCGTTAACTTGCTCAATACAATCACACAAAAACCTGTCGTTGAGTAGTTTATTGTGTTTATGAATGTATTTATATTTATATATGAATCAACGTTTACCCCTCAAGAAGTTGAATTTTCAAAGAAATTTTCTTGTCGCAAATTAATAAATTCTTTTATGTTTATTTAATGATATTTCTTATGAAGTAAGAGAAAATAGAAACGATAATTTCCATTATTTTTCGTGCAATATTTTAAATGCTCTGAAATAATCTCAATATTTTTCTACTTCAAGTAATTCACTAATCAATATGGCAAATATTTATCTAGAATTGCTATACCATTATATTTTCTTCAATAAATATTACACGAGAGTGAGATATTCAGGAATATGTAAATGTATCTTTGTGTTGGTATAAATACTTGAGATGAGAGACATTTACGAGCGGGGCCATCTCAAGTCTCTGTTACATTAATTTCACTCCCTTCCTCACTTTCAGCATTTACTGCCAAATAATTAGCTCCAATTTAGTGGTGATTTCATTTAACCTCCATTACACACACACATAAACACACACACAAATAAAAATATTTACCTCCCGTTTGTCAAATATTTTTTTTCTTTTCATACATATTAAAAATTTTTTTATTATTTCGTTTAGACACTCTATTGAGTGCGGTGGCCAAGTGCTCAAAGACCACCACAGTTGATTCTTTTTTATTACACGTAAATTGTTTTCTTTATCTTCACACATACACAAAACGCAGATATATAAAACGCGGTAACTAAATGCAAGATTAAATGAATGTACTTTGTCTTTTAATGATCATAGAATAGTGGATTAAATATTTAATAGAAGAAAATTAAGGAATGAATCACTAAATTTTTGTGTCCTTTTTTTTCGTTCGGTTTGAAAATTGGTTCATGATTGAATAGAAATATTGAAAGAGCGGTATATTATCTCAATATGTTTCCGTGTGTCTGATGTTTCAGGATAGAAGTATTTATATATATGTATATAGAAATAGAGAGACCACACAGCAGGAGCTACCTGACTGTTTATCGGTGGATCGCGCCCATAAAAATTAAATGTCGCCAGATAAATAAACGTCAATCGGGAATTAAGATAGGCGTCGTCACCACCAGTAGCTTTTTTTTTCTTCCATATTCACGTTTCCCTCGATTTAAGAAAAAAAAATACACATATACACAGAGACTCAATCGGTGTGTGAAAGTATGTGGGAATATATGAGAATTGACATTTAAATACTCATACAAAAGTGGAAGAAGAAGAAAGGCCAAAAATTATTTTACTTTTATTTTTCTTTCAGAAGAATTTTCTTCTGTGCTTCTCAATAAGTTAGATAAAGTCTGATGCATGAGTTGGACCCTAATTATATCAATTCTTTGAAAAAAAAAAATACTATAAGAAAATACATGAGGTGATAATCAAAATATTCGACAAAGTCTTCCCTTTTTTTTCTTTAATTAAATCAACAAAATCTCAGTTGCACTAATTTTTTTCTTCAATTATTAACAATCAAATATTTCCTCCTTCTCTTCTTCACTAATAAATTTATCAATCTTCATTATTATAAATATATATTTATACAGACCCATTCGCATTAAAATAAATTTGAAATTAATTGATTGTGAAGTTGTAACGAAGTGGAATATTCAATTCTCTCGCTCGAAAAAATTTTTCAGCAGATATCCCCTCTCACAAGAATAAAAAATAAAAGAAAGAAATAACGATAATATATATGTATATAAATATCTTGTTGGCTTCTTGGCGCACACAACACACGTTTATACCCATTCCAAAGAAAAAAAAAAACCTCTCACGCTTTATTCCACCATACAAAAATATAGCGGCTCATCTTTCACGAGGGAGGCTTCAATTAAGGAAACATATTGCTACTAATATCCGGCAGACAGGGTCAATGTGTCGAGGGGTAAAAGGAGAAAGGGGAATAAAAGAAGGGGGAGCTACTAAAGGGGCAGGTATTTTTTTCCTCTATCTCAAACTCTTTCCCGTTTCATTGACTCATTCACTAATTTACTCATTCACTCATTTTCTTTCTCGCTTTAAATATCTCTTGGGACTCTACGTTCTTCTTTTCTTCACATTGCCGTGTGTTTATATGTGTATATGAATGTGCGCTGTGTCTTTCGATTTAGTTGTCGAGTCCGATCATCCGAAATTGATACTCTCGGCAGTAGTGCCACCACCATTGCCACCACTACCACCTCTTTTAATATACAAGCAGGTTTTCGAATTAATATTCGGTGATCCTGTCCCACGATTATGGATTAAATAATGATATAAACGTAGACGCGGCGATCAACTGTATGATTTTATACGATATCCAGTTAATATTTTCTGTATGAGTAGGTTTTCTGTTTATTTTTTTAAAAGAATGTGATATTTGCAAGGAGAAAAAGAAGTCCACTTTTCTGCTCTTCTATCCTATAAATGTTATAATATTTCATCTTAGTTAATATCTAGGTATAATAACATATCATTAATCCCCTCTAGTTTAATGATACGTATTCTATTTCATAAATTTCATCATTGCTCGATATACATCAGCCTGAAAACATTTCAAATATTTCTCCACTATCTTTATTAAGTTTATTCTTCGCATCAACTTTCACCTGTCATAAACATCTCTGCAATCCTATATTAGAATTTTCCCTCGCCAATTGCACTGTTATTGAAATCGAATATGGGCGATTGTTCGAGAGAAAAAAATGGAAAAAAATATTAGGGAGTGAATGTATGTAATTGACATCCGGTCGGTGCGTAAAAGCATGGTGTACCCTGTAATTTTCATCATCTATGTGTGCTTTGTCGTTCAACTATACATATACATATATTTATATATATATATATACACCCTTTGTATCCCTTTGAGAATATAATCCTTTGATGATAAATAAAGTTGTCAAATTAATTGAAAATAACAAAAAAATCCGAAAAATGAAGGAAATGAATTCTTCCACATTTATTTTCATTCAAGTTTGTGATTCTGTTTTTTTTTTCATCGGCGTTATTATATTTTTATTGCTATTTTTGTTAGTATCATAATAATTTCTTTACCTCGTAGTAGTATTTTTCGCAATGAACGTCTGACAGTGGTGCAATTCCATCGACGATTGCGAAATTGATGCTGACATTCGCGCGTACCAACTTGAACGCCGCGCGATATCTCCTTCAACAGTGATGGCTCCTTTCGGCAAATATCCGCAAGTTTGCCGCGCAATCTTCTTGTTTTTTTGCAGACCAACATTGGATCCATCATCACTTGACTGCCCACCGTCCTGTAAAATGGAGAAACATTCAGAAAAAATAAAATGAATGAACACAGTGAAAAAATAAATGAAATGAAGGCAAGGGCAACAAAGAAACAGAAATTCCACCAATTAAATCAATAAAATATATTTTGTATTTATTTTTGCAATTATATTTAAACTTAAGGCGCTAATAAAAGTGAAAACATGTCAGAGGAGAGACATAATATAAGAAAAACGAATTTTTTTCACAATAATGAAGAAGAAATTTCGTGTTTTCATTATTCATTCGCTTTTTTTTTCTCATTCTTTCTTGTTCTTTTCTTTATGAGACAGTCTCAACGGATCACACTTGGATCGCGCCCGTCATGTAAAGGAAAAGAGGAACGAGGACGACAACGACGCAGAGGCGCGCATAGCACTGGTGAGAACACGCCATCGCCATTACGATAATTAAAGCTCTGTGGCCATTACGCACTCGAACATAACTGAGAAGAAACGCGAGTGAGCAAAACTTGAAGACGAAGGATAAGAACAAAAAGTCAAACGAAAAGAAGAAAAAAAAATATCGAAATAAATTGATGGAACAAAAAATGAGAAACTAACTGAAGGAAAAGATGGAGGAGAGGAACACAAGAGGAAGAAAGGTTGCAGGAATTGTGAGAAGGATATATAAACGAAAAGGACGCGTTGGGAAGTTGTGTGTTGCATGTAAATATATATATATATATATATATATATATAACAGAAACTTTTTAATGAAAATAATTTTGGTCATCGGTTTTATTACATTCGTGTATTTATTTTTAATTTATGGTGATAAATCTCAAAGACAAATACTCCGAATAATTTATTTATCCTTCAGATAAAAATAATTGTTCTGCACTATTCTCAACGGCGCCACATTGCATTGTAAATGTCTGATGCGTCATGTAAATACGTGTATGGTACATCTTCGTTTGTCGTCGTACTCGTCTGCATTTTGTATAAAATTTGTTTGGACTTTAAAGTTTTCAAGATGAAGCCGAAGTCTAAAGCCAATGTCCAATGATCGACGTTCGTCAATCTAAATAGATATATACTCAACCCCCCTTATTCGTTTTATGTGTGTCTTTCTCTTGTGCCATCAGTATCAAGCACACATACGTATCTTGGACGTTGATGAGACTACGCGACGACATTTCACTCACCGTATACAGGCCAATACGTCGGTTGTTGCGAAGTTGAAACAAACAAGAATGAACATGAGAGAAAAGATCGAGTAACACAGCGACAAATAAAATAAAATGAAAAATAAAAGAATTGAAAGACAACCAACCGAGTGATGTTGAAACATGACGGACACAGAGAGCAAACAGCATAAAGGGAAAATTGTCCATCTCTTTTATCCATGGAATTGTAACTTAGTCACGATTGCTTCGAATATATATTTTATACAACACACAAATGAAATAATATAATAAATCAGGTTTGTGTATGGGGTTGGAGTAGGTACGTTGGACCACCCTTGTATTATTCTATTGACGAGCCTTCTCAAATATTCATTAAATCATTATTTCAACTATGACGTAAATAAATGAATGAATATATCTCCTCATTATACTGTCCCACTAAAAATGAAAGACCCATCTTCATCCGCAATTCACAAAATAAATCCTTTCCAACCATCATAACCCCAACGAATTCATTTCCACTCAATCATCCCCTAATTTCAGCCATAACCACCACAAATTCCACTTCACCCTCATATTATTACAGATGTCATACATAAAATAAATCTAGAGATAGGTCAGGAACTCAAAGAATCCCATGCAACTGTCGCGACGAAAGTTTGGTGATCACGAGGAACGAAGACGATTTGTGTGACGGTGGTCAGTATGAGGATAAGGAAAAATAAATGAGTATAAAGATGAGAATATGCAGGTGAAGAGGAAATGAGAAAGAAAGAGAAAACGAAGGGCAGGGTAAGAGAGATGGACACGTCGTCGCGAAACGAAAAGCGTGGAGAGGCCGGTTAGGGCGGTCGACTTATTTATTGCCTCATTAGACGCACTCACTTTGCTCGAAGGCTCCTCTGTTGCTCCACGCTGTCTGCTCAGATAGACAGTGACGAGCGCGCTTTCTGTTTGTATATGGTTGTGTGTTGATGTGTGTGTGTGTGTATCAATGTATATTCCTTTAACCCCCTCGATGCACTTCGATTCGCACGGGCACCACGAAAAGAAGCGCCAAAACAAGAAAAATATAAAATAACCAACAACACTAAATCGATTGGAGAAGAAGGAAGAAAAAGAAATGGAATAAGAGAAAAGGTGGAGAGAAGTGTATTGAAGAAAAGATGCGCGCGCGGCCACGAAATTCTTCGGATATCCCAGAACACACAAACGTTTATATATATTTGTATTTGATTGTGTATATGTAGAGAACAGATACGGATAAATGGATATGTGGTGGAGATGGACACGACGAACGGACGATGTGGAAGGAACACTCGTCTCTCGTTCTGATCAATTCTTTTTCTTATTTCATTATATATGTATTCGTATTTTTTCTTTTTTTTTTCTTTTTGTTTGTTGTCTTCATTTTTTTCTTGCACAGTGAATCTTCTTTTCTGCATCAAGGACGTGGCATGTACGACATTCTTGGATGGAATATTTGAAAAATTCGAACGTTGCCACGATCGTTTTTAACAGAAAAATTATTCTGACAATTTTCGAGGTTTCTTTTTTTCCTGGATGATTGTCGTGGTATCTCTCGGATATTATTTGTACGAGTTTTTTTATGCATTTGGTGATTATTGATCAGAAGAGATTAAAATAGGGGTTGAAATTTACTCCAATCAACACTTTCATCCTTTCGTTTTCAACCGATTTATTAATTATTGAATGAACAAATCCAAATCTGACTCAGGCATAAATAAATAGACATTAAATTTTATCAATAGTTATAACATTAATAACAAGTGTGTGATTATTGATCACGTGTGCTCTGACTCAACAGCGTTTACATTCAACAGCACCATACGACAACGTACTAGTTAAATCCCATACATACACAAATACATTCAAAAGCCCATAATATAACAAACAACCAAGAGATGATTGACGTTTGTTCGTCAACATAGTTCAAATGTCTCGGCACGACGATTAACCGGTTATAAATCATTAGCAATAAATTTAAAAGCGCGCAGGAGGTGCGAGATTATGCATACATCATGGTAGAAAATATCCACACAATGCTCTCTATACATTTATGAATATACAAATAAATATAACTAAGAAAGGAATACGAATATAATATAACTGACGATGCATAGCACTGTTGTATTTTAAAATAAAGTGTTGGTTGGTGGGGTTTGGTATATAACCAGTGTGCGAAGGTGGCCCGTGTGTGGTGACTGCCCACTTGTGGCTCATTGGCCAACTTATATTCACCATACCAATATATATCTATAGAATAAATACTTTGAGATATAAATTTGTGAGCTGTGGATGTCGAGTTGATACAAATAAAATTGAGTTTGAGTGTTAAATTTCGTGGGAGAAAATTTATCAACAATTTAATAAGATTTTCATGGGGAAAATAGGTCGAAGATGATTAGCTTTATGTTTGTTATCATTTCAATTTGTTTATTAAATATAATTTAATCAAACGAAATAGAATTTGTGGAAAATTAAGAATGATGAGTTATTGTGTAAGCTCTAAATTGCAACTAGAATAAATCCAATGAAACTGCCATACAAAATTCTCAAATAAATTCCTAACAACAAATCTTTCTATTCATATTCATGATGCTGCTCTTCTCCATATCAATCCCCCCGATAATCAAATAATACCGTGAACTTGATACTACTTGTTACAATAAAACGCACGAAGAAATTAAAAAAAAAATCGCGAGCGAGGTAGAAAAATGGTGAGCACATATATGTATATATATGGGAGAAAAGAGGCCCACAACGGACGGGACCCTGTCGACTTACAAATTATACGCGCTCGACGAGATTTACGGTGACGCCGAAGCGAGACCATTGTCCGTCCACGCTCACTTCTTTACTTCTTTAACCTCCTCTTTTGACTACTGTTCCTCTCTCACTCTCAATCTCTTTCTCCCTTATTTCTTTTCCCTTCATCCACATATACCCATTTATCTCATATACGTTTGTCTCTGTTTCATTTATTTTTTATTGAATGTGAAACAGGCACATGCGCGTTTATTTTATATACGTTATAACCGAATATTTGTGCGCGTATGAGGATTCGCGATTGGTATTATAAAAGATAGAGAAAAAGGGACGTGAAGATCCTTGCAAACGAAAAAAGCTGGGAATGCGAACGGGTCCATGGTCAAAATCCTCGCCCTTTCCTTTCATATAAATATATGTGTGCTTGTGTATTTCATCATGTTTGTGTGTGTTTGTGAATTTATTTGTGCGTGTGGGTTTGTAATCGTTCTTGAAATTTTGCCGCTTGTCTGGCAATCAACCGCTAATATATCGTGACATTTTGTGCGAAAATTATATTAAATGTGTGGGAATTGAGAATGGGGAGAAGATGTGTTGGGAGGTATTTGGATGATGGTAGGCTCATTGGGGTTGCTTGCTAAATTGGACACTGTGAACTTCTTATGATTTCAAGTGAAAAGCCAAAAAGAAGAAAATCAGAACCTCTGCCCCTGATCCTTCAACTCAAAATAAAGATAACACACCTTAACAAAATCCCATTAAAAATATATAATATCCATTTATTTATTTATTATTTCAGTAATCCAAGAATAAGTGCCACAGTGTTATACACAAATACACATGTGTATCTCTATGTTGACACTTTTCAGGTCGTTTAGGGTCGTTAAATACCTGTTATCGAAACAAGAAAAAAAGACCCAACCCCCTTCTTAATATATTTATCAAACAGTGCACCAGGTCTTTATTTTTCCTCTTCTTCCTTCCTTTCTTATTCTTTTCCTTCCATTTTACATATTCCCACATGTATTAATGTATGTATAAGTATAAATACACATTGGTTTGGTTGATTTTGGTGAAGAAAATGTGAATAAAGTGAGATAGAATGAAACGCGGAAATTCTGTGTGTCCTTAAATCGTAAATAAATATTTGAGAGAGCGGTCGAAACTCAATGGCTGGGAATTCGGGTGGCCCCGCCAACACCACCACCATGGCTGAGTGAAGGTGAGAGTGAGCAAGAGAGATATATTATTAAGAGGGGGAGAGTAAGAAAGAGAAAAGACAGCGACGCTGGTGGGACCTGCCCGACTTTGGGTACGTGACGTTTATCGAATGACTACTCGACCGCAAAAGTGGAAGATAAATTGAAAGCCAAGCATTGTCCACACAAAATCTCCCTTTTGTCTTTATTCAACTTCTTTTGTGTGTATTTATGTGAATATGTCTGAGTATTTGTATGTGTAGAAAGACGTGTCCATACGTGTCATGTTTAAGAAATAAATGAACCCTTAAAGGTCACTTCGTCTATTTTTATAGGAGAATTTGAAGACTGAAATAAAGCACTTTCAACACAATTTTCCAGACTATGATAAAAGGGTGCTAAGTTTCTCGATATAGGGTTGAATTTGTCAGAACTTTTCGTTCGAACTAGAGTAATTGGTGATTGGAATTGAATTAAAACGTTAACAATTATAAATAATTGAATTAAAGTACTTTGTAATTGTCTGTCAAACAGAAAATTTCAATCATCGATGCATAATTTTTATTAAATCGCATTTTACGATGACTTCTCGATAAGACACGACATTCTCGTTATGCTCATTCGATTCGGTATCGTTTCCTCGTCTGAATCATCTATATAACAATCAGAATAGTACGATAAATTCATGAAATACGATCGATCAAAGTTTAGTAAAAGATTTACATTAAAATTCGAAATATCATCTCATATTTATTTATTCACCATCGTCATTTTTCTTATTTTTATTCTTTTTTCCCCATCTATCAACGATTATGTCGCGTAACAAGACGTCACGGGTGGCATTTAAACAACGATAACGTCTCTTACGCTTTGCACCTATCTAACATAATGTCATACAAACATATTTACATAAAACAAAAACGGGAGTGAAACTTTTAATCATGAGATTAATTTATGACATACGTTTAGACAGTGATACGAACATTTAACTTTATTTTTCTTTCTTCATTCTCTTTCTTCACACTAGAACATTCGTTACACATACCAAGTATTATTAAAAGCAACAAATAAATCGAGAAATAAATAAATAAATAAATAAGAATTCATTCCATTTCTCAGAAGTGTTTAATCATTTTTTTCTCGTTTGTTAACATCATAAAACTCCAATTTTCTAAAATTGCTCAAATTATTTGAATTTAAATGCGCACGTGGAGCAATAAAATAGTTATAGACAAGGCTACACATACAAATGCATATGCTGAGTGTGATAATCGTCAACTAACACCGAGTAACAAATGTTTACAAAGATCCATCTGAATACTTGGTATAATAATTCTAAAAGTGAAAAAAAAGAAAATAATTTTTATGTAGCAATGTGTCTAGGTAAAGTGTGCAACGAAATGACGTCTGTTTGTTTGAATCTCGTGGCTTTATGACTGTTACGTGTGTGTATCTATGTATGTATATATATATACTATTACTCATCATATCTCTCTAGAGAAGTTGAAGGAAAAAAATGAAAAAAGTGAGTCAAGAGATAGAATTCGAGAGAACGGCACAGTGAGAGAAATGTTTACGCACATTATGAATTATTAACAGTCTAATTTTGAGTGGCCTCACGAAATTTACCCAGAACTTGACCCCCAACAACTCATCAGAGCAATAAAAAACTCATAAAAAATGTAGAATAAAATGTAAGAAATGAACAAAGTTACCAAAATGATCCGGTGATGGGGGTGATGAGTAGAAGGCAAATCGCCACAAAAACTGGGCGCATTTCCATGCCCATATATTTTAAAAATAATTAATTAATGTTTGTTGTTATTAAAAGATCACATAGAACAATGGATATTTTTGTTTATCACCTGAATAACTAAATACGTTGGGTTTTAAACGCAATTAATAAATGTTTAAACGTTCACTAGTCACTTTCAGAGAGGATATAAATTAAGAATGAAGAAAAAAACGGAAAAAAAATAAATTTTACGATTAATGAAAAGTCAAAAGTGTTCATAGTTGTCAAAACCACATAACTTCCGGTCACGTTTCTTCCTGTTTCAATCCCCACTCTTCACATTGCCCCTACTCTCTTTGTCGCTCTTTCGTCGTTGCTCGCGCTGTCTCTGCGCGGTAAGAGCGGGGTTGCGCGCGTGCGTGTAACCTGCACCGATTAGGGTGGTATATAACGTCGTCCTTTTCCGCCTCAGCAAAAACGCGTCGCGCCAGCGTTCCTGCCGCGACTACGTCACCGAGATCTTTGAGTGTTGCTTTACCCCCACCAATATTATTCAATGGTGGTGCGCGACGCGCACGCGTGTAAAGTGGGGGTTTATGCGAAATGAATATCCCCACTCTTGATAAGTTTGTATTGAGTTTATGGGGAAATTGGAGAGTGGCCACTCTCCCACCATCTGTATGAGACGCTGAGGACACCGCCAATACCTGAGGAGCGATCGGATTGACCGCACAACGCACCACATACTCGTTTTTATATTCATATACGAACATCTTTGTGTGTTTGTGTTAAATGGAAATTTGTAGGATTTTAATTTGTTGTGAAGAGAAGAAAATTCATCAATTTTCTTCTTGTGTATGATTAATTGATAAATTAATTAATGTAAGAAAAAAAATTATTTATGTAATGATCGATCTAAATCGATAAAATAAAATGTTTTTAATTTGTTTATCAGATAATTAAATGGCAATGAAATGAAAGAATTGATGACACTATAAAATGAAAAGTATTTTCTTGCCATCCAAACAATCGACTCATCAATCAACAAATATATAACCCTATTTCTTTCTCTATTCATCACCGTAATTAATTAATCATTATTAGTAACAATTAATCACTCGTCTAACACAATCATTGGATTAATTATCTCCTTCTCTTCAACAACAAACAAATATCCAACGAAAAGATAAGAAACAAATAAGATTCATGAAGAGAAAGTTCATATAATTATTAATATATCTACGAAAAATCAAAAAAAATTACGAGTAGCCAAATGTGTAGAAAAAAAAAGCGAAAAGAAAAAAATATTGTGATGAAAGGAAGGAAAAGGATAGTGAGATGTGGATGCAAGTGAAGTGAGAGTGACGGAGATGAGAAGAAGTTTGAAATATAAAATAAAATGAAATAAAATAAAGAAAAGGAGTAAGAATGAGGAGAGGCGGGGACGGGATGAACAGCGGGAGTCCGTATTACAGCTCATTTAGCAGCGGGGCTCTCCTTGTGCCCCTTTCGGCTCTTCCCAGGGGCACCAGCGAGAAAACAGGTCCCAGGACCTACAGCGCCGTTGAGTTCAGGATCCTGCGGCTACGTTCCCATATATACCGTCAACGTATTATAAAAGATCGTTTTAAACTCTTTTATATATTTACTTATTTGTAGTTGTATGCACACGAGGTGAATATTCACTTTTTCTTTCTCTTCTTGTTTTTATCAATCACATTTCTTTTGATCTGATTTTTTCGTTGGGTGTGAATTTTGTGAAATTTTGTTTCGTTAATGGGGTTTGGTGAGGTTAACTGAGGACAAGAAGAAAAATTATTCTTAATAATTATTCCATATTGATCATAATAACAAAAGGGGAAGAATAACTCGTTGAAAATTCCCCTGCTCTTTATTCCTCTATTATTTAAATTCTGATTTGTTCATTTCATTCATTCATCTTATTTTTTTTCCTCTTCACTTCTTATCCCTGTTAAATAGTCTCAAGAAAAAAAAAACACCCAAACAATGACAAAATATATTTAAATAATATTAGTATAATTTTATTCTATTTATTCTCCACATTCTCTCACACTCTCTCACATAATCCGACAATTTAACTTAAAATATATTGACAAATCACTAGTAATAATTCTCTGTCTTTTCACAATACACCAAAAAGAAAAAAAAATTTGTCACACACTGTTCTCATCACTCTTCAACTAACTAAAGGAGAAGTAGAAGAAAACGAAAAAAAGTAACCTCACATATTCCAACAACCCTCTCACTGTTAAATAATAAAGAAACGAAATATATTCCATTGATAAAATTGACCCAAACTTCTCATCCTCAATAAAAAATCACAAACTAATAATAAAACTAAAACAAAATTCCCAATACTAATCAAAAAATCACCTCTCTAAAGTCATCAGGAAACTAAAAGAGAAAAAAAAAACGATGGTAGGAAATAAAGTTGAAGTAATAAATAAAATAAAAAAGGAAAGATGAGAGTGCAAAGTCGCTGTTAGAGACTCGTGGCCAACTCAAATATCTACACACACATTTATATATATATATAGATGTATATATGGGATATGGGCCAGGTAATTTATGGGTGAGACTAATTACCAGAGAATGCAGCTCCTCCAACATTCACCTCCCTAATTCTTTCACTGGAACATCTCATCCATTTCATCCAATGTCGCCCATTTTACACCCTGCTGCATTAGTGTATATTTATAAATTTTTTTTTATTATGTCTGACATGTCTGGGCAATGAGTGCGAGTACACTAAAATTGAAATTGAAATGAAATTTAAATAAATGGTATCAACGTCTCTGAATAATAGTGGGTGTCTTCATATTAATATATTCATAGGAATTTGAATATTTATGTGCGGGACTGTGTTTAGCTGTTCATCTCTCACTTCAGCTTTATATTCATTCTTGCTTTTGCCATCTCCACTAAATACCATTTATATGTTTCACTTGGACACGGCTCTTCGTTCATTGGCGTGAATTGTAAATTCCTGAGAACCTGCTTGAGAACAAAATTAAATAAAAAAGAAATTGACAACCATAGCAATAACAAAAATTTAGTACAGACTCAAAGAAAAATAATAATAAATAAATATAAAATACGGAAGAGTTAGGAAGAAAATTCTAACAATAATTGTTTCAAAAATTAAGAATGAGGAAAAGAAATCTGTTAGAAATAGTGAAAAAAACTACTTGAACAATTAATTTCAATAAAGAAAATTAACAGTAAATAATTGCAGCAGGGAATTTCTATTAAATTTCTCTTTCCCCTCTTTTTTTTGCTTCACTTTTTCTCCTTTTTACAATGAACATGTATAAATAAATATCGTTCGGAATGATAAATTAAAGAATTTATTTTTCATTGCATTCTTCTTCATGATCGTGCTGAGAATAATTATATCCACATTTTTATTTCATTTATTATTTTTATATCATTGTTGTTATTAGTTTTATTGAGGTTTCGACCTTTTTTTTTTGTCTCTCTTTCGTTTTAAAATTCTTTTTTGTTTATGAATGAAATTTGTGTAAACTTTAAATTTATTCGGAGCGCGTTGAGTTTAATTAAACTGCGTTGCCATGATGGATCTTTGATGTTAAATATATTTTATACATATATACATTTATATATTTATGTATGAAATGGAAACAGGAAAAAAAAACTGGATATTCCACTGGTGTTTCTCCATTTCCCATACATCCATACACACATGTATACAAACTTGGGTATACTGTCATTAACTCATATATAAACACGTGTGAATCAGTTTCTACCTACTCAAATACCAAGAAATCGCCATTAAAATTATAAACGTTTCCTATATATATTTATAAATTCATGAAAATTAATTCTCAAATGAAAACAACTAATTCCCCTATACAATAATAGAATGATGAAGAGAGAAGGGAATTTCCTCCCAATATCATAGTCAGGAGATTTTCTCTGGGATTGGAAGAAAAATTGGGCTCTGAAAATATAATTTACATTCCCATTCACAATTTTTCCCCAGCCCATTACACTTTTCATTATTATTAATTTCTATTATTATCGACAATTCTTCTATTCATTTATTTGTCGCAGAAACCATTGAGTCAACTTATTCTCTGTGCTTTTTCATTCTGGGATTATATATGCTCTGATTTATATACATGTTGACGTTTGAATCGATCAATATTTATATTGAGGAAATGGCGACGGAGACAACGTGCAGAGACACGTAACATAAATGTCTCGATCGTTATATATACATATACATATATATATATATATTGATATTGAAGGTATGTATAAGGTCATCGTGACCTCAAAGACCCCTTGAGACACTTGAGATATGTGATGGATTTTATTGCAAGTCCACATTCATGTTGTTGAACGTAATATTAAAAAAATCAGGGTGGCACGATTTTAAATGTATATGAATATATATGTAGACGTATATTTATGTATATAAATACGTAATAACATCACAAGATCACGAGAAAACTCGATATATATATATATATATACAGTACGAGAACACATATAAATCAACTTATACAAGTCACGTTTTATATGAATAGAATTCATACATTAAATAATTTTGAGAAGAAAAAAAACTGATCAAAACATTTTTCGTTGCTTTATTTTAATATTTGTGCGTATGTGGGTACTATGGGGTTTTTTTTTATGTAGATATTTCTACTGCACTTAATTATGGTGACAATACCAACTTTTTTTTCACAACCCCTTTCTCAGATTCTCCATTCCAACCCTTCCCACAACCACATGAAAAATGAATTCCCATAGTGAATACGCGATCCCAAATTTTAATATTTCTTTATATATTTTTATTTCTGTTCTCGTTTTTCTGATATTTTTATTTTGTCTTTGGTCAATGATGATGATGGTGGTCATGTGCGTTTTAAAATGTGTCCCGAGAGGAGAAAGAGAGCCCATCAAAAGAGGATCCACCTCCTGAGGCAGCGATAGAACTTGATGCTTGGCATGCTCTGCGCCATGGCACTCTCTATGTGGTGTTCGCGTTCTATATATTCTTCGGTCGGCGTTATAATTTGAGGCGGTTTCAGGGAGGTCCACATAGCCTATGGGTTGCGTTGTATCTTGTATGTATGGAGTAGTGTATATATATATATATTTATATGTGTATGCCATGGAGAACCTGCCGCGACGGGGTTCAATGAAGTCATCAGCTAACTCCAGACTCGCGTTCTCGCCACTCTGTTATTATGCCGTGGGTACCGCGCCACTATATTGCAACCATCGCAACCATCTCACCTATCTCTCTCACACTTTTTTTTACCTTTCTCGCCTTCCATAATATATATATATATATACATGCCCATGGTGTGTGAGGGAATTGGTGAAGGTGTGAGAGAACAATTTTCTTTATCTAGTCAAAGACTTTTTTTTTATCGCCGAATTGATTTTTTCTTTTGTTTCATCCAAGGGATTTTTATTATTATGGGGTAGTGAATTATGAAAGATTTTAGTAGTATTCTTTTTCATGTTTAGGGAATGAATGTAATAGGGTGTTTTATTTTTATTTTGGTTATGTTTATAGGGATTGAAAATGGTGTTGAATTTAGGTTGGACTTGGAAATTGATTTGTCGATTTTAAGGAATGATAATTATTTAGTGGTGATTTATTAGGGGATAATTTATATTAGTTGTGGTGATTGTTAAGTCAATTAGAGATTTCATTTTCAATTAATCAATATTCATGAACAAATATTGAACATTTGAGGAGAATAATTAAATGTTTGATTATAATATTTGTTATATTAAAATTTATAGTGAAAATTATAACTCTTTACGTCCCCATAACCTCTAAAATAAACTCTTTAAATAATGGCAACTGATAACAAATCTAAAAGTGAAAAATAAAATTAACCACTTAAATCAATTAAGTCAACATCTGTCTTTTACAAGTCAGAATCAACTACGAAAAAAAAAAGAAAAGAAAAGGTGAAAGAAGAAGAAATAGAGCATACCATACAAAACCCATATACACGCAATTATCCAACTTAATTTTGTGCAGAGGTAGAGAATGACGATGCATCATTTGAGCAGAAAAGAAAAGAGAAAAAGTGAAAAAGGTGGAGAAAGGTTAAAGAATATGATAGAGCGAAGGGTGTAGAAGTGTATTAACGACACCAGCCATCATATATACACCCATAAACCTACCCATCGGTCACACACAAGGTGGTAAAAATGGCCGATAGATAATTAGAACATCAGTCCCATCAGTAACGCCCATCAAAAAATTACCTTTCATTTCTTCCCATTCCTCACAACCTTTTGTTTTCTATTTTTTTTTCTATCCAACTGAAAACTAAATCCATTATTATCCCCATGCACACTTTTCTCGTGCACAATTTTCCACCAGAGAGATTACAATCCACTGTGGACGGTAATATAACCTTTAAGTATAATATTAGTCGATTCGTCATTGCCATATTTTTCCCATCAAAAAATCCCTTTTTTCTTCATCAATTTCTCAAAATCTACTGCCTACTAATTTTTTTTCCTTCTCTCCACAATCTTCACACTCTTATTCACAACCCACCCACCTAAAATTACCCCTACAGAAATTACATTCCACCCTGCAACCTATAACAACCTCTAACTTTAACATTACTCAATTCGTCATCGTCATATTCTCTTCCTTTTCTCCAACAATTCTTCAATGAAAGAAAAATAACAAACAACAAACTATTACTAGAAAAACCAAGGAAAATACTGGAATTTACCACCACATACATATATATATATATATACACTTACAGAGCATGGGTAATCGATGCTTCTCGGCTTACTTCAAGTCTTTTGCCTATTCTCCCTCGCTCAAGAGTATTATCATTTTATTTTTTATTTTTCTTCAAATCGTCTTTTTTTTCTTCTTGACCTGGTCGGCATCGTGTGAAGTCCAAGTCCAAGACCATTATATCCCCTTTGGCTGCGTTCAACTTCAATAAATATATGTGTGCGCGTGTGTATGTGTGTTTACATGAACATTGGCGCGTGAAACGAACCATATACAACGTCAGTATCTCACTTTAACTTATCTCAGCGTTTAATAGTTTCATCTTTATCTGCTGGAGTATATAAGTCATAAGAGAAATTTTTTTCTTCAGTATGAGGGTTGGGGGAGATGAAGGGGGAGGTGAATGGAGGAAAGGGAGTCTTGTAAGTGTTTGTAATGTGTGTTTGGGTGTATGGAGCGCGCGAGTGCGTGCTGGATTGCGAGCCAAAGGTGTTGGAACCCGCATTAAGGGGGCGGATACACCACCCTGAAGAGGAGCCCCCAAATTATGACGTCACGCGACCGCACACGTTGCCGCACGATCAGGTGAGTCGAATACAAAATGGATTGTTAATTACCAATATGGGATTCTGCCTGTTTATTTTTTTTTTTCACCTCGATTACACACGAACTAGTCCCGTTTTTTTTTTATTTCATTCATTTTTTTTGCGCGAGATTGGTTTCTTGATTCTGGTTTTGATTAGTTTTACATTTCAATATAAATTCAATTTATAAGCACATTTGTCAATTTTGTCAATTTAAGAATAAATAACTCGCAAATATTCACTGAAAGTTTTTTTCTTTTCGTATTCTCTCTCCTTCCAATTTTTCCCCCCCATTTTTTTTCTCATGTCCTGGATGAATCAGAGTGTGGGTTAACGGCAAACATTGTTATCAGTGGGACCGCAAACACAACTACTTATAGACAAAAGAAAAACTCTTCCTCGTTTTGTTTTTGTGGAAACGAAGGGAAAAAATTTTTTTTTTTTGAAATTCTGTCCACAGAGGACGGATGCATTGTCGTTTGTATAATGTCTTTGAGTATTTGTGTGTATCTGCATGTGTACGTATGGATACTTGAAGGAATTTGAAGAGGTGAGGGAGAAGTAGGGTGAAACGTAAGAGGAGAAAAAGGAAGGAAAGAGGTAAAAGCAAACTTCATTTATTGTGTTGGTTGTGATGGGGCGCACGTGGGAAAGATTTTAAACTCACAACGGAGTCGTTCGATCTTTTTTTTCCATTCCTTTTTTCGGATGAATAATAAGAGCGACAATACGTAAATTCATTCAGTAGAAACATGAATAAATAATAAATAAATAAATATATATAAGCAAATGACAATAATATTTATCCAACTAAAATTGTCATTGGACAAATGTTCTTATAGCAAAATTCCTCACTAATATTCTCAGAATAAATTTCTCTCTTCTACAATGTTAATCCCAAATATAAACACACAAATAATCCCACAGGGTTTTCCCACTTACGCGCAAAGACGGGACAAATTCTATCCCATAAAGACAATGGAGGGACGAAAAGCAAAAAAATTTTCAACACAGATATATAAATGTAATGAATATTACGATTGGAGACCTTCGAAATTGTTATGGCCACAAATTTCTTATCTTTAGGTTACCAAGTTTACTTAACCATACACTTGTTGTATTTGTATTGCATGGTATTGGTTATATATATCAATATGTAGACATGAAAGAGGAAATACCAATGAAGAACAGACATTACTAATATTTATGTATCCAATATATGACGAGATCATAAAGATAATTTTGTTGGGCGTTGGTGAAACAGGTGGAAACGTGATTATTTCTATTTCACAAATGGAAACTTTTTCTTCTCCCCATACTTATTCTTTTTTTTTTTTCTCGTGTATCTGTATGGCTTTGTACACCATAAAATGTAGATAGATATAATCCAGGTAGTGTAAATAAATATGTAGGAGAAGAGAAAAAAATGTTTGAAATGAATGTAGAAGATTTGTGGGATAAGAATCATTCTCGTTTTCTCTTCTATTTTTTTTCCCTTTGGTTTTACAGTGGTAATAAATGTTTTAGTCAGACGGGATGAGGTGGATATTCGTTTTCTTCGTAAATTGTTAATATATTTCATTGTGAAATGATTTTTAGTAGGCATATGAAAAGCTTTGGAGCAAATTTTGCTTTCTATTCTCACTGGGAATAAAAATGAATTCAAGGGTGGGCACAAAACAAATTTTTATCACTGAAATCATATTAATAATAACATCTAAATATTCATTTATAACTTTTACTTACACATGTCTGTTAATATTCCACCATGGCATTGTTGAATTTCCTCAGTCATTCTTACAGCTCAAAATGGAATCCAAATGGAAAAATTGTCTGGAAAAAAAAAGAATGTCATAAAAACTCTGATAGAAAGAAAAAAAATTCCAAAACAAAGAATTACGTTGATAATAATATCCCGTCGATCCATTTTGCTCCTCGTACATTTATACAGGTAATATACACATAGATACACATATATATACACTCATTCTAACATATACAGATGAATAAATCTCCGATCTCTGATCGTGAGTCGATTGAGCCGCATCATCCTATTTAATAATCACACAACGGTCTTTAAACGCAATGTAAAAGATAACATCTATCATATCTTGTCTGAGACGTTTTTATACACATTATACACACACAAACATGCACACAGATGAATATAAATGGTACACGCAGCCACACACATATATATTTATATAAATGATATATATATATAGTTAATAATGTAATTAACACATCTTTGTTCACGATACATTGATCTTCCTTTCGCCCCTGCTCTGCCACTCAAAAACGAATCAACGTGTTTGAAGTTGCATAAAAACGTACATAAATATCCCACGGTCATCAAATTCATTTGCAATTAAATACAACTTATTCATTATTAATTGTTGTACAGGGTACGTCAATTAAACCTGCTCATTCCATTTTCTTTTGGAGCTTTTTTTTGGTTCTTTTGTTGTTGATGAATTATTTCTTTCCTTTTTTTTTCTTGGTCATTAAAATTTTTTTGTTGATTTGTATTCTCAATAAAGTCCACGATGCGCTTTTTTAGCTGGTTAATTTTTAATATTTCTTGTTTTGTATAAACATTATGTTGAAAATTATTCTTGTGCAGTAACTGATCTTGTGGATAAATAAAATGCACTCTAATGATATATTAAAATTAATTATTTCAGAATTTATGATGGTTTAACAAATTTTTTATTTCAATTCCAAAAATTTCTTTATAGCCTGGCTATAAAATTATTCATGGACAAATTATTTTTGGGTTGTATTTTGATTAGACCTAATCAATCTCCTGCAATCCAAATGAGCACCAATACCTACACATGATCACATATTTATTTATTTATTTATTTATATATTTTACTTCTCTCTTAATATATGTATACATAAACGCTTAGATCACATCGTAAATGCTCATTTATGTGTTGTATCATATCCTTTCTCTGCATCAATGCCAAATGAATTTCAGAGGCAAATGTTATACGAGTTTCCATAATTAATTCCTAATTAATTCGTGTGTGGTAGCCACACACAGACACGCCAACACCAACCCTCCAATCTCCTCTGTCATTTATACTATTCTATACTTTATTTATTTATTTTCTATTCCTCCTTTCATCTTTTTTCCTCTACTGTGGGGGCGATTTCGACAAATTTGATCATCAACCGGTTTAATCCTCTTAAAAACGAAATATTTAAAGCAAAAAAATTGTAAATTCATGCAAAACAAAATAATTTTGATGATGCAAAAGAAAGGAATAAATAATCACAAGTAGATAGAAATATCTCAATTGATTATCTTGATCAGTTTAACGTACAGTCATAATCGATGGACAGAATTGAACTTGTTATGGTTGGATAATCATATAACCGTCAGCAAATTTTGGATGGGTCGACAGTGACGAGGCTTCCCAATTCTTTATATACAGACTTACATTCACACACATACATATGAATTACTCATCCATATATACCCATAAAACAGACATTTTTTTTATTGTTTTCATGTGTGGGAACCAATATTCGATTTCATTATTTTTATTTATAACTCGTGGAATTTTTTTTTCCTTCCATGCTCTTTTTTCCTTCTATTTCTCCATTCATGTGCAGTGCTTTTGATAAAATTACTTTTTTTCTCAATAGATTTATCTGTTTGTCTGTATATTATTTAATTTTTTATATTTTCTATTGCTTTTTCTTTTTCTTTTGGCGCCGGATGTATTACACCCTTCTTGCTTGTACTATGTATACATTTCAAAACGACGTTTAGTTCTTCTGAAATAGGAATTATCGTTTATAATCCGTGAACACACGGATCATTCACAGGAGTTTGCGTTTCAAAAGCCATAGAATTATCTGTTGCAATCGAGTGGATAATTCTTCTCAAAAATTTACCATTCTTATTTTCATTCTTCCTTTTTTTTTCTTTTCATTCATAATATAATACTTTTCGTCGAACCGATTATCGACAATTGTCAGATATTTTAACTCAATGAAAGAGAAAAATCCATAAAATAAATCGTCTTTATTTTATTTGTTATGCTAAAATTAATTAAAATATTTAATAATGCAAATCATCAACTAAAAATTCTCAGTGATTTAATAAATAAAAATAAAACAAATTTTAAATTCATTGAAGGGGATGAATGAAAGAAAGATTGTGGATTTTCATTTCTCGTCTTATGATTAGATGAATTGAAGAATTGTGAAGAGGAAGAAAGAAGGGCCAAAACGATGAAGGAAGAGAACAGAGGATGTGGCCCTTTTTTGATAGTACACATTGGAAGCCGAATAAACGAATTTATTTTTATTAATACACCAAACCTATCATTAGCTATTATGTCGTGTGTTTAAACGTACAAAACCGTTGTTAAAGGGAAGAAAAAAAAAATTTATAGATGTCGTTGACACGCCTATTTTTTCATTCACTGTTGACCGAAAATAAAGGGTCTACAGATCTCTAAAGAAAACAATAAATTACTGGTTGATCATCGTTCATTCGGTCGTTTATCCCACGGTGTGAATGAGATAGGAATTGAATTAACGATGAAAAAAAAAATGAGGAACAAGTGAAAAGAAGTAATAAAAATAATAGTATTGATAATTCTATGCAGAGAAAAAATTCCAACAATTTCATCCCTCTTTCATTTCCAAACATCTTCATTGTTTACTTGTGAATGTACGCACGATCTTCACATGTACATACATCCCAATACACATCATATCCACATACATCCAACATCCGCACACAAATAACACAAGTAACATATCCATTTCACTCACTATACACTCAGCATGCTCGATCAGGCATAAGTAAATGTCTAAAAGCCACTTGTTGACGTTCGTCCGTGCGTGAATCGATTTGTCCGTCGCTTTAAAATATATCTATACCCATGTATATATATATATATATATATATATATTAGCTCTTGAGATGTATATATAATAATCTGCTTGTGGAGATCACTCGCAAAAGAGACGTGATCTTCCACTTCCTCTTTCTCTTTTCCCTTTCGCATATAACTTTCTCCTTGTATTCTCTATTACACTCTTTTATGTTCACTCGTGTCTTTCACTGTCTTCGTTTTTATTTCATCTGTTTGTAGGTTTCATTCTTTTTTTTTGTCTTCTCTCCTTTTATTAGTTGTTTTCTTTATTCGTTTATTTCTTTTATTCTTAGAGCCATTGGTTGTGATCTCTCATGCGAGAGGGCGCATGCAACTCTCTTTTGTCTACTTTCTCCCTTATTGTTTGTACTCTTATGAAAGATTGTCGTATTGTTTTTATGTTTTTTTTTTCTCCATTCTCATTTTTGTTCTTGTTACATTTGTATTTTTTATTTGTATTTATGTATTTGTTGGTTGCTGTGATACGGAAATGGAGATTGGTAATGATAAAGGGATTTGTTTTTATATAAAGTCAAAGAGACAAAGAAAAAAAATTCACTTCGAGAATGCAGTTTGTTTGTTCGTTTTAATGTTTTTTTTTCTTTCTAGGGAATGTCATGGAGTTTCTCTTATCTGTTTTGAAAGGGTTATGTGGATCATATGGAGGATTATCACGTCGCAGGAGATGCAGACATGTTTACACAGACACAACACTTGAAATGATTGGGATCTTATGGCCACCTGTAGGAGAAATGATTTTTCACGAGTGAACATATAAAGATTTACGTGTAATTATTTATCTACCTATTTATCTATCAGATTTTTTTTTCCTTACAAGTGAAGAGGATTAAACAAGAGATCTGATAATTTTCCTCTCATATATCCAATTTTATCACAATATTTTTCTTATCACATTAATTCTGCACTTTTCTATTATTATTTTCGTTATTATCGATGATACAACGTCATTATCGTAATCATAACCAATTTTATATAATTATTATCACCATCATGATAATAATTATTGATATTTTTATTATATTCTCTTGTACATATGTTATCAACACATTTATGTTCTCATTTAATTCGCTAATGATGAGGCGAATGCGATTTTTTTCCTGCATGCAATAAAATTGCGTTTAACTAAACGAGCAAATCGATTGGTTATAATAACGCGCGAGCGATGCAATATCCAAGCGTTTGTTCATCCAATACCGCTTCGAGTATGCAAATTGGGTGTCCACCTCGCGCTACTTCTCTCATACATATAATAAACTCTCACACTACCCAAGCATATCACAATGTATAGATATAATGACTGAATTCGTATTAAATATGTTATTATGTATCGTGAACTAATTCTTTTTCAACACACTAATTGAATCATTCATTTTCTCACGTGTTATTTAATGATTGATTCATTTAATGAATTAATAAATCGTCAAATAAAAAGAGGAACCAAAATATTCTGGAAATATTTGAAAAAGAAAGAAAAAAACGAGAGAGAACGAGATTTTTCTCGAAAAAATTTGTCTCGTGTTGTTAGTTAATTAATTTCGATCAAATAAATCAAATGGTTAAATAATAGTTGAGAAGAGAAAATGTTCTTTTTTTTCCATCTCTTTCATGATGAAGATAATTAATTTTTTTTTTGGTGTTTTTTTCCACCAGTATATAAAATCGAACACGTGAGAATGTACCTAACTACCATCACCACATCACGGGAGTTATTTGCACGTTTTGTCATTTCGCTAACGACGAAACCGTGTTAAGTACCGACCTCTATACTTAAGACTTGTACGCGACTTGTTATTGTACTTGGACGCATTGAGGCGAACACATATATGTATATATATATATATACACACATACATAAATATAAATATATATTTGTAGTTGTCCTTCTACCACTGCCGTTCCTTCAATTTCTCCTTTTTTTTCTTTTGCTGCTTTTTTTCCACAGTCCTCTGACTTGTGCGTGATTCGTGGAGATTTATCTCGAGATATTTATGTGTGAATGTGTACACAGTGTACTAGGATTAATGGATTTTATTTGGATACCGAATTTAAGATCGTAAAAGTCATCATTAATTTGATTACCAGTGCGAAAAAATTTCACTTTCGATGTAGGACGTTATTCAATGTCATTTTTAGATGGTGCAATGTCATAATTAGTGAAGGTATCGACTGGCTTTTCGATTAGTCGATTTTTTTACCTTTAAATTCTGTACTGTACATCCTACATAATGGTAAATCTATACACACACACACTCACACAGAGTAAAAGCAGACAATGAAAGAGAGGAAAAGCAGAAGAGAGATGGGAGGAACTAGAAAGCGGGCGTTTATCGGGAATGCATTTATTAAAGCATTCCTCGCGTAGCACAGGCGCTCACACTGCCCTCAGGCTCTTTATATACCCAACAATATACGTAACCAACTGAAGTTTCATATCACTGATGTATATAAACGCTTCACCACAAATAATATATATATAGATATATATATTTAATGCTGATTACTGAACGCACGCGGAGAGAATGAAATCGTTTGAATTACCAGACTGTAATAATATCTGCAATGTTAATATTGGAATATTTTTCTTCTTTCTTTGTTTCTTTTTTCATTGTTGAATTTCATATTTTATTAAAAACTTTCACTGATCACTCGCTGTATAAAAGCAGAAGAATTTAATGGTGATAATATTTAATGTAAAAATTTGTTTGATGATATTAAATATATTGAAATTTGTTGGGAATAGTTTGAAACAAAAATTATTTTGTCAGTGAATATTATTTCCAGTCGATCATTTATTTACTTTGGTAGAATTTTTTTTGGCTGCTTTTTGTTTGATGTGACTTCCGGTTAGGGGTGCGATGCGGTGTACGACGTCCATCTTTCTCCTCTGTCGGTGATGCGTTTTTATGGTTATAAATTCCAACAAACCGGACTATAACGTCTCAATCATCATAATCATTGGGCATCTCACGTGTATATCGTGACACGATACACACAATTTTTATTTGTCTTTATATATTTATTACTTGTTATTTATTAAATATATTTCCATCAAGTTTTTTGTCCTTTGTGGTTTCTTTTTTCTTTGTCAACTTTATGAATAAATAAAAATTATATTGCACGTGTTCGATAATGATATTAAATGATTTCTGATTGATTTAAGTTGTAATAAATTAATTATTCAATGTAGATATGTTTTTGAATACGTCTTCGTAATTTGCCAAATAATCTTTCAGATGAAGAGTTGAAATAATTTTGTGTTAATATTTCGTCGAAAAATATTAATAAATAAACGAAGATAAAAATAGAAGAAAAAATTCTAATGTTTAATCAATTTTTTTTATGTCTTCTCATAACATTAATCAATGTATCTATATACATAATTTTTTTCTCAACATTAATTTACGTGACTTCCGGTCGTGCTTCATCGACTCACATTTTTTTGTTTCAACATCACGCCCAATGACTCAATCGATCGCGATTGCGCGCATATCATCAGCTAACGAGATTTTTCATAGTATTCTCTTTGTGTTAATAAAATATGTACACACATATATATATATATATATTGGTTTGGTGACTTTGGGGGGTCCCAAAGACGATGAGTTTTCGCGGAAGCGTCTCATGACAAGAGAGAAAGGCAGAGAGACGAGGGCAACCAGAAGAACACTATTATACACACCGTGCAATCGATTACCACACCTCGATCTTCTCGCTTGAATTTTTTCTTCTGCTTTTTTCCTCCTCTTTGTATATATATATATATGTATACATCTTTTTTTTCATTTCAAATATATGTATAGAAGGGAAATATTAAGACCTACCACACAGTTTGTCTATTCAACCATTATAATGAATCAAATTACTTCAATATTATTAGACACTGTGAAAAAAAATTTCCGTATGTTGAAATTACCCTCGACAGTGGAATAATTTGGTGTTGGATTGCAAACATTGGAGTATTTGATTATTGGTTAGTTTTACAGTGAGTTCAAAAAGCTGTCAAAATAAAACTCCCTACAAAATTGTGTATGGCAAACGTTCATATAGAACCGATGGATTCAAAGCTATTTGGAATTATTTACATCACTGCTCTCACATCGATTTGTAAATTTCATAATTTTTTATCCCTATCCAACAATGAATCAGTTTATTGAATGAAATAAAAATTATTAAATGGCTTTTGAAATAAGTCATTAATATACACATACCAATACATACACATAAAAATATAAATACACTTAAAGAACACGCGATATAAATATTCATAATGTGTATATAATAGCTTCGCCCCAAAAATCCCACGCGTATTTAAAATATTATTCTCTAGCTCCTGTCTTTCACCTCCCTACGTCTCTATCCTCCCCATTACCACCACCTTTACTACTGTCAAATCAGCGAGAAAAAAAATCTACCTAATTATTATACATAGTTGATGATGGTTAAAACCACTGGAACTTCTCTGATTATAAATAAACCGTTGGTTTTTGATATCTAAATTGTTATGAGTTTTTCGTGTTTCTTTATTATGTATGTATATACGTTTAAACCACGCACGCATTCAACATAAATGGCTCACTCTGCTGCGTCCACTCGCCATCAATTTTATCAATTCATATAAATATATACACACACGTATGAAGAAAAAAAAACCATTGGAAAGAAAAAAAAACTTGGTAAATCAATTAATCCAACTATAAATTAAAATTATCGCTGTAAGTGTTATTTCTTCATTTTTTTTTTCTTTTTCAACACGAATTCAATATTTTTCCACGCGAAAATGAATTACCTATATCCATGCGGTATTTAACTATATATAAATATTAATTTTAACTTCTAAAATAATATTAAAAATTAGTGAAAATAAAATTGTGATGAATTTTTTTTCTCTTCATCACCAATTCATATTTATATTTTTCTAAGTATATTTCCCATACCTGTATCCATATCTTATCTATATTATTTAAAGATCATTAAAAGTCTAGAATGTGTGTATTACAAGAGAGTTCGAGGAATTGAATTTTTAAAAGCTGTTTGAGTGAGTGCAGGCGTATCAAACTTGTAGAAAGAAAAAGGAAAAAAATAAAGGAGAAAAATGAAAAAAAGAAAATAATAAAAGGCTGCACAAAAGAATCCTCAGTGTAAATAATATCAGAGCTATGAAATATTTATATCCACGTGGACGTGTCAATTTTTATAAATATAATAAATTTATACTCCATTCTCCTCTCTATTTATTTTATCTTTTTCCTTTTACCGTTTAATATTGACATTTAATTTTTCTACGAAGATAAAACTAATAATAAACGTCATTTCTTCTTCATCTATGTTTAGATTGTTAATTAGAATCGTATACTGATAGAGAATATAAATTTATATTGTATAAATAGAGAGAAATGAAGAATGGAGTGAGGAAATAGTGGGAGAGTAAGAGAGAGGTTGCGCGATAGGATGATCGAGTGTTTGATCGTATCAGACCATGACTCGCGTGCCAGGATCATGCCCCAGACACACTCTCGATATAGCTCGATAAGTAATGCATTCTGAAAGGATGACTGAGAATAATATCCATCGTACATATATACACACATACACATCTACACATGTTTATTATTAAATATATCATGGGAAATAAATAATTCTAATGAGTTTGATTAGTTTGCCATATTTTTTTCACTTTACTGTCAGTGGAAGTCTGCTAATTGTATCGCTCTTGCTTTCATATCATTTTTCTATTCGTTAAAAAGATGGAAACAAATAAAATAGAAAACAACGAAATTCCAGTGAATGATTCAACTGATAAAATGACTGTTAATTCCAAATTGAGAATTGCACAACAAATATCAATCACACTGTTTATATAATTCTCCGTCCCCTATTATTTCTCCACCCCTGGTTCAGTCTCATCATCATCGTAATCTCCAAATCCGTGAATATATACTCCAAACAAAAGTAAAAGTAACAGAGAGAGAAAGGGAGAAAACAAATGACAGATATGCAGAGAGAAAGGGGTTCGGCACAGTCGTTTGATCTCAAAACACCACGTGGCTATAACGCCAACGAAATTGGGTGGTAGTGGTTGTAATGGTGGTGGTGGGTAAGAATGATAGAGGGGAACAGAGTGAGAGGGCTGGTGTAGATACTGCAAGAGAAGACACACGCGCGGGACACTGAGCTAATTGCTAATAGCCTCCAGCTCCAGCTCAATATAATCCTTGATGAAATAATTCGCCTCCCTCTCTGTTATTTGTTCTTAATATTATTATCATCATTCTCGTTATTATCCTGCTTTTTTTGTATTTTTTTTCTAAGCTTTCTACCCTTGCTATTTTAATTATCCTTCGCATCGCGATCACCAATCAATTAAAAATACATAAAATACTCACCCCATTTCCTCCCATCAAACAGTCACTTCCACCTAATCACAGCAAACATTCTGCCACACTGACGAAATCGCAAATATCTACAACATAAAATTAATTAATTAATTAATAAACAAATGGAAGAAGAATAGCAATGAAAATTAAGAGAAAAAGGGTGAAAAGTTTGTTATTATTACATTGGCAGTGGGGATTTTATAGAAAGGGTGAGATAGTTCTCTCAATTGTCCAGATGAATGTTGGATGAAATAAGAGGTGGGGAGAAACAGAGACGGATAGATTTTACTTTGCTCCTCCCACTGGACCACTATGTCACGTGATATTCTCTCTCTAGCCGCCCTCTCTTATTTGTTCTCTCGCGTTGGCCAGAGAAGAATAAACGCGCGCGCAGCACCCTCGTCAAATTCTGGTGCAATGCCGTTGCGCGCACACTACCCTCTCTTCATCTGAGGAAAAATCACCTCCCACAACCATTTTAATACTAAATTATAGAGAATAATATTTACATACGTTCATTATCCAACTCTTTATAGCAATCACAACGTTCTTTCAATTCTTTTTCATTCGTTTTTCATTAACTAACTATATATACACTACATGCATTACGCACTTCTTTATATTTATAATCTACGTAATGGATAAAGAGATAAATGTGTCGTAGTATGTTTGAAATAAAAATATATATATATACATTTATTTGAATGTGTTGGTGGTGGTTGGCTTTGGCTGTTTCGAATCTGATGGTGGGAGGTCGGTTCACAACTCTCACCATTCGCCCTTGTCTCTCTCTTTCTCTGTGTCTATATCCCCCCTTGGTGTTCTCCACCTCCCTCCCACCCCACATTCACTCTTTTCCCCCCTCGGGCAGTTATCCGATGTGCGCGCAACTGGCGCAAAGAGAGAAGGTCCATCATAGACACATCTTCGCGTTCATCATGACAGCTTGAGGCCTCGTTGTATCTGAAAATATAAAAATCCAAAAAGGCAAAAACAAATTATCAAAGTGAAAATTAGTTGAATATCAAATTTTCCACCAGTTTAAAGTAGTTAATAAGTGTTTGGATTAATTACAATTGTTAATTATCAAGAACAATTGAAAGAATGAAAGAAATTAAAGATGAATTCAATGAATTGATTAATTAAACAACTAATTGTATAAATATTTGTGGAAGAGGGTGGGGAGGTGGTGGAGGTGGGGAATGTGGTTTAAGGTGGGAAGAAAAAGAAAAAAGTTTTAAGAGAGGCAGAGAGACTGGACGCGAGAGGAAAGGTGAATAAGAGGGGAGAAGAAGTAGAAGAAGAAGAAGAAAGAGGGAAGGCCACTGGTGTGGTGGCAGGTGGTGGTGGTGGAGGCGGAGGAGCAATATCGCTTCGTCGCACTCTCAAAGTTATATTTTATTACATCTCTCATCTGACACTTGTGGTGAGACACGAGAATAGGGCACAAACCGGAAGTCACAACAGTGATTGACGATCATCGCACTGTTCATAGTGACCAGTCTGTGTTTATACATACAAACGTATACATATACTTCACATAAATAGATGGTAGTGGGAGAAAGTGTTCAAGGAGGAGTTAACCCCCCAAAAAAGAAAGAGGAAAAATACAAAAAGAAAAAGGAGAATAACACAATAAAATAAAATAAATAGAAGAGGAAACAATACGAAAAATATACTACAAAGATTTCTCCGCCCTATACCTGTTGTTCTACTCATTCGTTTTTCTTCTTCTTTCACCCGGTGGAACTTTGAAACACACGGGTGACACCCTCTTCGAAATATACAACAATATATATATAGATATATATATATATATATATGTGTTTTTTTCTCCCTTTTCGCTTCTTTTCCTTTCACTCACGAAGTAGGGGAAATATTGTGTGCAGTGGAGTTTACAAGTTTATTCTTGTCATTCATTCATTTTCCAACTGTTACTTAAAGCACCATCGCCAATCAACACCATCTGACAAAGAATATAAAATTATTATTCATCATATACAAATAAATATTTATTTTAACGGGACATTAATAGTGAAATGTGCATTGTGCTGATGTGTTTAATAAAATAGTGAAGAAAAATAATTTGAAAAGAACATTGACAAATCTCTACAGTTGAATTCATCTATTTATTTTATTTATTTTATTTACTCTCTGGTATTTGGGTGCGTTTGGACAATTAACAAGGGTTGTTGTGAATATTCTTGAGCACATGTATATATAATGTCAAGTTGGTTTTGATGCACCAGGGCAGATTGCATATATATACAACGGACATTCACGTTCGCTCGAATCGTTGACGAATACACGTCAAAGCAGAAGCGCCGGTGCCGGAGGGCGAGTAGTCCTCGACGCGTGCCGCGCCAGTGATCAGAGAGACCGCCGACGCGCGACGTGTGTAGAGAGTGCAGTAATAATATATATATATATATATATCCAAGAAAAGAGAGAGGGTCGAAGGGAGAAAGTACAGTGTGTTGCGGAAGCGAATGAGATGTGTGAAATAACTGGATGAAATTATTCTACTTTTATTTCTTTTTTATTTATTGTTTTTTTCATTTGAAAAAATAAGGAGTGGATGTATAGTTACCCTAATGGATTTTTTAACAGGGATAAAGGGATAAAAGAGAACAAGAGAATTTGTGTGTTTGTGGGTTTAATTGATGCGAGGGTGCAGGTGATCTTCCTCTTTGCAAGGGCGATGACAGAATGCCTTCGAATCGGACACACGTCCTGAAGGGACGACGACGACGTTATCGTTATCAACAACAAAACTGGAATAAATTCTTGTCTACTGTGGTTATGTTGATACTACTGTTTGAACAAAGACGGTGAGTTTGATTTATTTCTAATTATTTGTCGATGGGGTGGAATTTATTTGATAAATTTATATGTCAATAAATATTTTGGATGAGTAGAAAGTTATTAACGTTAACATGTAATATTGAAAGGTTTAGTTTGCATATAGACCGAGAATAATCGTGGACGAATGGGCTTTAGACTTGGCACTGTATAGGAGCAAGGATACTTTCTTGATGGGCAAAAGTGCGAAGAAAATTTCCTGAGCTCAATTCTTAGGTGCGAGACCGTATCAAATTGTTTACCGAAAGCGGTTAAGAATTTACGAGACAGACAAAAATTGACGTGGATATAGTATAGAATTCTTTAAAAGGGAAATCAGTCAATGGTTAGGAGGGGAAAAAAGAGATGAAAGAAAAAAAGAAAGAAGATATAATAAGTCGAAGAAGAAAAGCGAAAGAATCAATTCCCGCTGGGTGCATCGCCGCAATTGCACGCTTTTATAAATATAAATGGCTCCTGGAAAAAATTAACTGCATCCGATCTTCACGGGTGTATTATATCATTCATGTTGGTGATATTGACTGAATGAATAGAAGTTGAAGGAAAAAAAAAATTGGTAGCATGCGAATGACATGTTATTTACCGTACACCTGGATCTTCATTTTCTTTTTTGTTAGCATTGGAAGTCATAGGAAATGTCTCCCACACGCGATCGCTGATTTTCCTTTGTGTGATGATTGAAATGTAGACTTATATATACTCATTTTGTGTGCCAAGCGCTGGTCTACAAGTTCATTTTCATATGTCGATACCTAAAATGGACAGTATGATCATAAAGTTATTAAAAACATTGAAAAAATCCATAACGGAAATATCTGTAGGGTCACAAATTATAATTTCACTTCTACTCAACGCAAATAAATCTTTTTCTCTAAATTCAAATAAATATTTATTCAATCTTAATCTATATGACACGCAATAAACTATACTACGAAAAAGTTTCTTTCTTCAATTATAAATTTTTTACAATCATAATTGATCCATCGGAAGAACTTTGGATAATAAAAATGCGCAGAAGAGAAGTGAATTGGTTGGTGTATAATCGAATTAGCGAGATGAAGGATAAAATCTCCCTCTATTCCACCTCTCTCACCATTCAACTATACCCACATAGCACACACAGCAGCATAGCAGATGAGAATAAAAAAATAAAAGGATAAATAAAATAAATAAGTAAAAAAAAGCTACTAAATAAGAAAAATTCTATACGCTTGGCTGAAGCAGCTGGCATTCCATCGTCATGGGATTGTAATCGCTTCATCAGACATGGGACGGATATGTAATCATAAAAATGCGTATATCGATAAAGATTAATCGATATATACATATACAACATATCCTGATTTCATGGCATGAGACAATTTTACAAAATAAAATTAAAAAAAGCCATACGAAGTAGAAATATTTTTGTTTATAATTATCTATTTACTCTTCTTCTTTCGCCAATTATTAAAAAATTCAAATTTCCTCGTGATTGTTCATTAGTAGATGATTAAATATTGTTGCAGGTATTTTTTTTTCTCTCAGTTGTGTTAATAAATATAATATGAGATTTTGTATACAAAGTCCAAATGAAGATGCGAAATATTTAGGCATTTATTGCCTTCGTAAAAGCCACCATAAAATTCGCAATTAATATGCATAACATAGATATGAAGAGGAAAACAAATATTTGGACAAGTGTTGGGGTATTCGAAATATTTGGAATTAAAAATTTTATGGATGTGATTGGTGAGAGAAGAGGGAGAATTGCCCTCGACTATATTTAAAAATTCAATATGTCAATGAAAATCATTGAAAATAGTCATATTTATTCATACAATTTCCCTTTTCTCTTCATTCTATGAATCATTCATTTATTTATCCAACACAAATGAACAATCCAATTAAATTTAAAATCAATATCCCACATCCAGTAACGAATAAAAAAACAGTCAACAAAAAAACTTGTCCTCTCAACACTCAAAGAAAGCAAAAAAAAAAATTGTTCCCTCATTATTTTTTGCTCTTTTGTTCTTAGTTTATTGGAAAGTTTTTTTTTCTTCACATATATGCATGTTGGCTGTGTCGAAGAGCGAGTATTCACCATTAAAAGCGAAATTCCATTCGGTGTTTCAACTCAATATATATATATTCACATATATAGACACATGAAGAGTAAAATAAAGAAAAAAAATAAGTAAATAAACAGAAAAAAAAAAACATACATGCGTTATACGATGAACGATGGAAAGATTTCGCTGGGTTTGAATCCGCCATGTTGGATTCTTTAGTGACCCCTGGATTATTACAAAAATGCGAGACATGCACACGCAATCCTTGTATATATACTCTCTCCTCATCCCCCTCTTTGCCACCCTCTTTACATCTCCAACACTCGATCACTCTAATAAATAAATGAATTGATATAAATACATTTATGTACAGTTAATAGAAATAAATGGACAAGAAGAATTGTCTTTTATTTTTTCAATTCTTTTGTTTGTTGTAATGTTAATTAACTATTAATAAACCTTCGTTCTTCATTTTTATCTCTAAAAAAAATTTCTAACAGATGAATTTAACTGTATTCAACAAATTCTTCTCTCAGTGTAAAAGAGAAAAAGCGTGTCATCAAAGAGATGACCCTTTTCTCTATCCAACCTTTAAAAAAAAGATCCTACATACGAGAGTACAGATATAATAATTGCATTCATTCACCCCTTCTGTATGTGAATGTCCCCAGCACGTGTCGTTGAAAAGGAAGGAAAAAAAAATAAGGGACATGAAACTAAACCACTAACGAACCGTAAAATTCGTTGGAATATTCACTGGAACAAGAACAAACCTATTAACAGAATAATGATAGTAATAACACTTTAATAAATAAATAATAGAACCAGCAATTATTATAAATTCAAAGTTAATTAATCCAAATCTGAAATCGAATTTATATTCATTCATTTCCAATTCACTTTCAAATTAATTTCATTTAACGAAATCAAAATTTTTCACACCTGTTGCGATAAAGTAGAAGGAAGTGAAATAAAAACAGGGTGAAAAAAATGAGTTTATAAATAAAATGAATAAATAAATTAGTACAGATATGTGAACACCTGGTAAAAAGGAAGTGAAAATGTGAGAAGGGTGAAAGAGAGAACAGAGAAAAAAAAATTAGAAAGGAAGAAAAAAGAGAATATTTGCACACATAAATACATTCGCATTGGCAATTTGTTGGTCCTCTTCGCCTCTCTCACAATCCATTGTATATCATTAATCTGCTTTCGGTTGATCATCAATAAGTGCAAGAGATATAACAGGTAACTGCGATGTACCAGTAATGGGGACCCTCAATAATCCTGAATACGAAAGAGAGACGAATAAAAACGAGAAATAACTGGAGGAGGGAGAGAAAAATTCTTTTCCCTTCATGCCAACCTTCTCCTGTTTCACGAAGAACTGCGACAATGTCCTTACACTTCCTTCCTTACTCTCTGTTTTATTCAATTGGCAAAATAAATATTTTCCCCACAGTTTTTTTATTTTACTGCTCAAAATAATTCGCTGCTGTTTCGTTTCATTATTTTTTCATGAAGATAAAATAATAAATAACTATTCATTTTACTTTCACTGCATATTATATAAATGACAGCTGGTTAGTGTAGATTTATATCGACAGAAATGTGAATATATATAATAAATTATATTCACTTGAGTAAATATGTGAACATACTGACAGGCAAATGATCATTGATCAATTATTGATGTAATATATGCACTCGCACTTGTGTATGTGATCAAGATCGTATTACAAACTTTATTAATTATCAATAGTTCCATTGAAATAATCCATTAGCAGTAAATCTGAAAATAATCCGAAGAATTACCTGGAAAAACAACAAAAAAACTTAATTTATTCGAAAAATCAAATCCATTCGAGACAATTGAGTTGAACTAAGGGAAAATCGTTTCCAGTTTCAAAAATAGATGCACTAATGGATTTTTTATTATTATTGTGAGGTCAATGGGGTGCAAATGCTCGAAAACACACGCTCTATATATATATATATATATATATATATGTATTTATATATATATAAAAGCATGTTCACTTTAAAGATAAATGCAAATTTATATATATTGGGGTGGCGTCCAACACACCAGAGAGCAGCAGGTTTCTAATTATAGAAATGTTGTAAATAACACAACAAAGATTAAATCCACATATATTTTTTATCAATTCAATAAACCCATCTGCAAAATAAATAAATAAATAATCCATCGAACAATCACAATAAAACTACACAATCAAATTAGAAAGATCGAACTTCCCAGTAAAATTACGAAAAAAGAAAAAGGAAGAAGAAACTCCAACAATTCTTAAAATACCATACAAACATATTGGAATGTTTCCTAACTCAAATTCTTTGTCTGTGTCTCCCCCCCAGTCGTGGGAAATACCGAAATTTAAAACATCAACAACAAATTCCATCACCCATTAAATTATCGAAACCAGAGGTACAAGAAAAGATCGAAAAACGATTTAATGTTCATCAACTTCATTTTCACATTTTATATCTCTATTTTTCTATGGTTTCATTTCAGTGCAACAGGTCTGATGAGCAATTCAGTAGACGATTGGGCAAATGGAAATGCCGTTGTGTGTAATGGAATCCCAGGATTAACCAAAGAACAACGCGATCTTTGTTACGCAAATCCTGATGTTACCGTTGCAGCGCTCAAGGGTATACAAATGGCAATATCCGAATGTCAACATCAATTCGCATGGCACAGATGGAATTGCTCTACACTAACTTCAAGCAGTAGAACCCAAAAGAACAGCATTATGCTACAAAGAGGTTAGTGAAAAATACGCAAACGAAAAGAAAATAAATCAAATAGATGAATAAATATTGGAGAGAAAAAATTATCTGCAAATGAAACAAAAAAATTAAAAACGCGCGAGAAATGTTGTCCTTAAATCAACGCGCAGTCAGACGACACAACGATGTCGTGGGAGAATTTTTGGAAGGTCCACAGTGACTCGTTTCGTTGATGCCCCATGTACCTGACCCAATTCCATAACAAGAGACGCGCGATGTGAGAAAAGAAGTAGAAGATGAGGAAAGAGAAATAAACAATAAAAATGAAAAAAGAAAAAATATGGGGGAGGTGGAAGAAGAGTAAAAAAAAAAGATGAAGAAGCTGCGCACGTTGAACGTGTCGCGCGAGAGTAGTCACTGGTATAAATTCATTGTTGTGTCCCCTTCTGTCCCAGGGCGTACGTGCGCCGAAAGAGAAAACATATATCGTATTTATGAGAGATGAGAGAAGCGCAAGGAGTCGTGCGACGATCTGCGCACCTGATCTGAAATGCTGACGAGCCTGCATTTATTTAAATGCATGTGTCTGTGTGGCAGTCAGTGTCTACTTGTGTTTATATTTTGGAATTCGGATTATATTAAATCTACAACTCGGAATATTTGATCATTCTCACTTGTCACAATAATTTAGCTGACTACTTCCAATATTTCTCAGAATCGACGCGTTATTTTGAGAAAGTTAATGGTTTCATCGTAAATATTTTGCGATTTCCTCTCAAACAAGTACCCACAACCCCATTATCGACCCAAACGCAACACCTCTCGTAACTCTAAAAAAAATGAGTTCAAACCTCAAAAATCCCTTGGAAAAAAATGTCGAAATATATCCCAACAAAAAAATTCCAATGAAATTTTTCCCAGAAAGAAGAGCACCCAAATCGAGAAAAATAATAATCATTCAACTAAAAATCGAGTGAGAGTGACTTCGATTCGCATGATTTTCTGTATCCCAACGTCATTGTGTTGTCCATTGGGGCAAAAGCATTTAAAATTCGTAGCGGTAGCACCATTCCAAGAATAGTAGTTATATACACATATATCCATATTCTTTTGGAGGTCTGTCTAAAATCCACCGTGTCGAATTAGCCCACCTAAATTCATCCTTTTCTCTCCCTCTCACACCCAATAATATTCGTTCACACTCTACTGTTACAAAATGCTCCACAGAAAAAATATAAACTGAAATAAGATAGAAGTGGGTGAAAAATCTTTAACGCTTAAACCTCTCAAATCATCATCATCATCATCATCATCATCATCATCATCATTATCAAAATATATTTATATCTGTATGTATTACGAAAAAGTCAACGGAAGAGATTGCTCTTTCTATTTGTCTCACTCACCTGGTACTCTCTCACTTTATTTCTCTCATGGCCGCACACGTTGGTATGACGGGCGCGAGCCCCATTCGACTCGGAAACCACGCCTAATGACTTCCCCGCACGGATAAGGGAATGACACATTTATTTATTGGGCATACATATAACCCGAACTCCCAGAAGGCCCCACGGAAACGAGAAAAAAAAAGTAAGAAGTGAAAGAGGAAAAAAAATACGATACAAAATTGTATTGAGCAACTTATCAAACCTGTATAGGCACGCTCAGATATACAATAATATATTTAAATAATAGAAAAAGAAGAAGCTAACGAAATTCCCTCGCTAATAATGTTAGATTAAGATATCCACAAGTATTTAAAATATTTGCAGAGAAATTATTTCACCGTTTACCCAATTGGCATATTTATGTTTATGTTTGTTATTTATGCTTTATATTGGATATCATTTTATCAAAATCTAAATCGATAAATCAATTTGTTCGGTTTGTTATAAGAGGAGTTAAATAATTAGTTGAGGAATTTTGTGTCTGACTTTTAGAAGAACAGAATGTTGAATTGAACTGATCGAATGAATAAAATAAGGTGAGAATTTGTGAGAAATCGATCAATTCCATTGGTATTCCAACCAATATAACAAAATTAATAAATATTATGCTTTCGTCTAGATAAATAACTATAATTATTGAGAATGATTAGTTGCGCGCCGACCAACGGTCAGTACTAGACTCACCAAGTCCATATCGTAACAGTCGGTTAAGCAGAATATTCCATTCTTCATAAATAAAGATGATCTGCATCAACATCTTCATATCTGTTAAATCAAAAACGTAGACATATTAATAACAATAAGTACGTATTTCTAAATCAAAAGAAAGTCGTGAAATTGTTGATAATTTAAATTCAATAGTTTAACAATAATCAGAATTCGTGGCAACAGAAGAAACGTAAAATAAAAAACAAGAAATAATAAAAATACACTGACGCATTTCCCCGGAGTCCTCTTCACAAGTTCTTGTGCCCACTTCTCCTTGCACCCCCTTCTTCAGTACGCGTCGTCGCGGCGTCTAGTCGTTTCACGTGTGTCTCCTCGTACATACTATATAATACGTTCACCAAGCGAGAACTCGAGAGCTTCGGCCGGCTAAACAAAACAGCAAAATAAAGAAAAACAACAGAAAAAAAAAGAAAAAGAAAGAAAATAAATATATATCCCTTACATATACATACACCTCTCTATACACCGCGCGCAAAAGAGCTCTGGCCTGAGGAGAAGAGACGTACAGCTTCTGTTGGTAGATTTATTACGACTCCCCTAACATATCCCGCTGTCGAGAGTCGCGTTCGCGGTGGCTATCTGCATTATAAAACAGTTGTGCTGTCCAATACCCGTATAAAGCGACAGTGCTCCCACCCTACTACTACAACCACTACTATTATCATTACTAACACTACTACTTACTTACTCTGTAACACGATAAACCATATTGCTCCTTATCTAACTCTCATTTTAATCCATTTACCAATAATGTTTTGTTCCCATTAGAATTCGATACTAATTTAAATAAAGAAAAATGAATGTTGATATAATATGAAATATATTTTCTGGTTTATTTTTCTCTCTCTGAAATTCTCATGAATACTGCAAACGAAAAAGCGAACGATCGAAACAGATACACACACGAAAAGAGAGAGGGTAGAAACGATCGTCGTCGATCTGTTTTCAAGTGCATCGTTGTGCTGCCGTTTGGTTCTCCTCTCTTGTCATTCCGAGAGGTTTATATACGGACGCCATTCAAGATCGATCGTATATTTCGTTGGTTCCAAATCCAATAGTATATAAGATTCTAAAAGGGAGAGAATGGATAAAAAAATCGTGTGTCGTATCGTTTGTAGAGTGACAGTCACCACCACAACCTTCGCTTTCACATCGAAAAGTTCGCCATTCTCCTCTACATTCACTTGTTCATCTATTAGAATGATATTCTCTTAATCAAATTTTCAATTCTATTATCAATAACATTTCTCACACTCAAACTACCAATTTTTCTCACAATTATTAATGAACCCAACAAAATGAAAGTTCAAAATATCACAAATCCCAATTTGTATTTCAATTTCATACTCTTCTATTTGATTATCTATTCCTTCTCAACACTACATTGAATTAAGAGAAGATTATATCCTAAAAACATGAACGAATTAGTTATTTTAACAGTAATGATCTAATGATAATAGAACGAAATAAAAATAAATAAAATGAAGATTAACATTAATGACAGGAGTAGTATTTGAATACGATTAGCATTTCAATGAGTGGTTTCGTATAAATACGTTTATACAAAGCCGACGAGACATGTCAAACCAACATCCTCCAAGCTCTTTTGGTGTGTGTATATATGTAATGTATAAATGTTTGAAAAGACGCCATGAATCTCGATCGGTGAGAAGTCTCACCAGTCAAAGCTTGCACATGGTTGTCACTCGCAATAGGCTGGAATCGTTTCTGTCAGTGTCACCAACCAAGACACCCGAGAGTCCTCTCTCTTTCTTTCACTCTCTGCACTGAGTAGCTATAATCCACAATCTTCTCAATAGTCTTCTTGTTCCCTGTGCACTTCTTCTTTCATTTTTTTCCTCGTTCTCACTATCGTCTTTATCCTCTTTCAAGTCTCCTAATCTTTCTTTATTTTCTATACCCTTCATGTCATTCCTGTTTAGATTCTTAATTTTGTAAACATAGACTTCCCTATTTTTTTGCAGCCAGTCTAAACTTGTCTATGAAAAAAATTTTGCAAATAACTCACCTATTATGTCTTCTTTGTTCTGTTTGCAGGTTACAGAGAAACAGCGTTCGCTTATGCAATTTCAGCAGCTGGCGTTGCACACAATATTGCGAAGGGTTGCAGTATGGGTCGTTTAATATCATGTGGTTGCGATCCAACAAGTTTCAAAGGTAAAACGCCAGCCAAAGCACGTGGAACAGATTGGAAGTGGGGTGGATGTTCACACAATCTCGATTATGGCATGGAATTCTCACGTCAATTTTTGGATTCACGTGAAAAAGCTGGTGACATACAGTCAACAGTTAATTTACATAACAATCAAGCTGGACGATTGGTAAATATAAAATTTTCTTCATTTTTATAAATTTCATCACGTAGGGAAGAAAAAAGAAAAAATTATTTAACAAATTGTCCATATTTTTTTTTTTATCGGTACGTTTCATATTTGGAAATTTATCACGCTCCGCCCCCTCACTCTTTTCTCTTGTACTTTTGTCAACGGTAAATATATATCTGAATAAAAAAGAGGCGGAAAAAAAACAGAATTGAGTGTGTGAGTGTGGCAGAACATTGAGAAAAAGAATGTGTAGGGAAATAAAGACACGAAGCGAGAGAAGGGACAACAAAAGAATGGAAAGGAAGAAAAAAAGAATGAAAATTGGGAGACGCGAGTAAATTTCTCTCTTGTCCACGTTGTACCCTGCCTCGTATTTTCTCTCACTCTCGTCTCAACATTATTAAGACGAAGCCCCCGGGCCGGACCACCCAGCCGTAGACTCATTAACTGTTTTGTACGCGACACCTCTTTGTCTAGAGGTAAAACCCTTCTTTTCTGCTCTCATCCGCGACCAGCACCCATCGCCATGCACAATCTTCCTCGGTATTACCTTATTTACTTTCCCATATTCTGCATGAAGATGTATTTGTATGTATATCCTTCATCCACACTTAAAGGGGAATTTAACCTGTGTAATTGTTCGTGCTATTTCTAATTTAACTCTTTAAAGTAATTGTTCATGCTCAAGGGTGGGATTTTTTGATGCAGACGATGTAATAGTCTCCTTTGATTTGCTACTTATAATAGGAGAAATTAAAAAAGACAATTTGATACTCACTCTCAATAATTGATGAACAAAATATTGTAGAATTAATTCACAATCAAAAAGATTTTAGACACTTCCAACATTTAACTTCATCACTATTTTTTTTCAGGCTGTGGCGAATAATATGCAAGTACGTTGCAAGTGTCATGGTATGTCAGGCTCATGTGAACTGAAAACTTGTTGGAAAGTAGCGCCAGAATTCCGTATGGTTGGTAAAACATTAAAGGATCGCTTTCGCAGCGCAATTTTAGTAACGCAAAGTAACTTGGGTAGCGTTACACCACTGACAAGGATACGTGGATCACGTCGACGGCGTCCAGCTGATCGAAAGCGTCAGAGAAAACGTGATCGTCATGGACGCGATGGTAATACTGCTCTGAATAAAAAGAAAAAGTCACGTGATTTAACGAAACAATTGTATTACTATCAAAAATCACCGAATTTCTGTGAACGAGATCCTTATCAGGATATACCTGGCACTGCGGGACGTCGATGTAATCGCACATCGCCTGGTGGCGACGGTTGCGCATCATTATGTTGTGGCAGGGGTTACAATATCGTTCGACAACGTCGTACTGAACGCTGCCGATGTAAATTTCATTGGTGTTGTTTTGTTCAATGTCAAAATTGCACGGTTGAAGAATGGATTACCGTTTGCAAATAATAAAAAAAAAATCATCAGCCACATCAACATTGATAATTATATTTGTAATCATATAATAAATGATTAAATGATATCAATGAACATAAAAAACGAATTGAAATTCAAGAATTTTGCAATTGCTTTTCTTTTCTATGTAGACAGTTCAATTAAATTATTATTATTACTAGTATTATAATATTATTATGTCATTGAATATTTAATTTCTGAAATTAGGTTTGAAAATTCATTTTACATTGATTCACTTAATTGAATGGAAAATAACTACAAAAGATAATGACCACTTGAACGAATCAAAGACAACATTATTATATAATAATAATTTCTATTATTATTTCCACCAATATTATTTTTACACCGGTATTGATCTAAGAATAATTGTGTCTGAAAATAATGAAAAAAAACAAATAAGTTCGTCTTTTTTACGATTACTTTTAATTAATTTATTTATATTATATATATGAAAGAAAAAAATGAGAAAAAAACTACAAAAAAAAATGCCTATTTAATATTTAATTCAATTATAAATTGTCAACTGTAACACCTCTATTTGCAGTATTATTAGAAGAAAGAGAACGAGTGAACGAACGAGAAAGAAAAAAATGAGTTAACAAACAATTGTGACGAGTATGTGGAGATAAGTGTAATAAAAGAATTAAAAAAAAAGAACGTAATGTGTTTCTCGACATGTATTGTATGACATGTCAGTATTGGCAATTCATTTTACCAACCCATCTTTATATTCAACACTCGAAAAATCATTCAACTATATTTAAATATATACATACAGAACTTCTTCTTCTTCTTCTCCTTCATCTGTTCAAAACTCCTCCAGAATGAACAGAAAAGGCGACAGATTTTGCGGATTCGTGACAGCGTAAAATCCAGGGTAGCAAATCCACTCTATGTATCTATCTCAAAAACAGAGTATCTGTCTCTTTTGCACTGGTTTTAAACTTCAGGTAGTGTGGAAAATGACGGTGGAATTCCATTGGAGGTCGACATCACCTGCGCGTAAGCCACTTGCAGTGGCCAATTACACGCCAGAATGAGGACGAAGCGATGGAAGAAGAAAAAAGAAAAAGTAAAGGAACAAAAAATAAAAGAAAATGTGAAAGAATGAAAAAGAAATAGTAATAATAAAGAACTCCGGTCTTCAACTGACGTTGAAAATTCTTCCACTCAAAAGTGAGATATGTATTATAGGTATAGGTATCATTTACAAGGACCTTTTTCCCTTTTAACTCACAGAAACGCCCGTTTTTCTTCACGCGTACATCCGGATATTCGTGTCAAGAAGCACCACCAAAAACGAGTGAGAAAGAATAAAAAGAGGATGCACCGTATATATGGATGAGCAGATCGTTCCGATTCTCAGTTAGTAATACTGCTCATTCATGTTCCTTTCAAATTGTCAGGGAGGAAAATTGTACAAAAAATTCTGAAAGAAAGATATTTATCAAAAAATTATGCCAGATGTTCATAGTCTGCTGTAATCATAATAAAATTCATACAATACTCCAATTTCTTCTATTATAATCTTAAGTATTTAACAATTCTATAAATATAAACAAATAAACAAACAAACAAAAACTTTTCCTATATATACTCAATTTATTTTTATCATTCGAATCGCGCATACATTCGATCGCAAAACGGGAACTATGTATGAATGTACTTGTGTGAAGTAAAAAAAAATTGTCTCTAACCTCTGGTGCATTTATAAGTGTATATATATGTATATGTGTAGAACTATATAGCGGCACCTTTGACGCGACACATGAGTCAACAGTCGATCCGCTATAGAGTAGAAAACGTGAGAGATAAAATGCATTAATTTATTTTTGTTTAAAACATTTACGCGCACACGCATTGCATGAAGAGCAAATCCTCTTCCGCGACGACATAACACGCGCGTGCGCATACACATTTATATACACTGCACGTAGAACAAACATGTAAACATATACATGTCCAATGAAATCCAAGGGAAAGAAAAAAAATTCGAATTGATTGCGTAAGATAAAAATTCCCATCTCTTGTAGTATCCAAATCAAATCGAATCATTCCACGTCCGTATTCTTTCTTAATTCCTAGTGATACTTATAAAGACAATTCGATGAAATCCAATCTGTAATATAATCTGATGATACTCTTTAATAGAATTCATGTCAAGAAAACCTTTTTAATTCATGGGTTACAACTAAATTTTCACTAAACTGCAAATTCAATCTATTAATTGAGACATTGCAAATATATTATGCTCAATTTTTTATTTATACTGATTGAAATATTTCAGAGAGCATTGAAAATATGTTTATATGTATAGAAAAATCGACAATAATCAATAACTAACAAGCTTTGCCAGTTACACCAGTTAGTTAATTAAGTCGACATTATTGGATCAACGTGAAGCCCAACCGCCCCACTTCTCGCATAACATATGTCGTTGAGTTGATCATTGTATTTTATTGTGGCCAGTAGCGAATGTATCCACGCGCCAGTTAATTATGATGTGAACCAAACAACTAGTAGCACATTGTCTATTAATATTTTGTGAAAGTGAAATTACAATTGGAAAATAGGTGAGACAGTGTTGACATTCTGGTATTTTTGCTTATTCTATCAATGCTTTACTCACGTCAGTGAATTCATTATCAATTCTCGCAAATTGTAAGTACACAAATAATAATTTCAATATATGATAAATTAAAAATTATTAATAAAATTAAATCTTACATGAGCTTCATAAAATGATAGAACCAGCCAATAACAGTAGCACACACGCATGCACACCAAAGCACTTAATCTCCTTTCCAAGAATCCAAAAATCCAAACGAACGAACTAAAACAGAATAATAAATCAAATGAAAAATAAAAAAACACATAAAACCATTTTTAATCATTTTTCTGTTCACTCTTCATCGTCACACAACAATTAAATTAATCTTTGCTCCTCCCTCTTCGACCATTCATTTTTTTGTGTGTCTCAAGTCTCAATTTAATTCGCATCAAATTACACGCATGTCTATATAGATATAAATACATTTATGGAGAAACAAAAAGTATATGATTGAAAAAAAATGAGAAAAACGAAAAGAGAACATACAATATAACGGGTATATAGTTATATCTCGTCTCGATAGTCTGTGCGGGTACAAACAGGAAATTTACGAGGTGCCAGTGCGCATTTGAGACCGTGCGATTGGGAACCGGTCGTTGGCTCCACGCAACCCTTTGCGGAATCCTTTTCCGGGAGTTGGAGGGCCCTTCTTCTTCTCCTTCATCTTCTTCTTTCACATTTCTCTCTTGTGAAGAAGTGAAACAGCAATGAGAGCGCACGCGCATTCCGACCCTCTTTTGTCCAACGACACACAACATCAACCGTGAACTTTCCCACAGATTTTTGGCAATCGAAATGTTCCTGGTGGAATTGTCCACCACCAACTAACACAGACAGACACGAATACAAATATAAATATCCATTTACTTTTCTCGTGAAGAATCATCAGCATTTTTTTTTTATTTCTTTCATTCTTTCATATTAAATCACTGGCCTTGTGCCGTTTCCCCTTTTTCAGAACTCTTGTCTTACCTGATTCTTCATTTTATTTATTTTCAATTTGTTTCACTTATTTATTTTCTTCTCCCTCACATCAATAATTTAACGCCCGCTGTCGCGAATGTATCAGAGAAATATATTTATATATATTATTGTGTATGTATAAATGTATGGATGTGTTGAAAATGGTATACATGTTGGGATCGTGGATCAACGTATTTATTTCTTACACGTCGTCGTACACATATAGTCAGTGACGAGTCTTCTCGCTCTCGGCTGCTCGATTACAACCAACAAAAAGTTGCATTACACGGGACACGCAGCGCCGACAAATCGACGTATTATGCGGAACGCTCAACGATCGGATGTATATATATATATATATATATATTAGATATATAGATAGATGTGTGTGATGTGTATTTGTATAGGTTGAAGGAAGAAGCTGGTGCGGGAATAAATGAATTGATTAAATGCAACAGAATAAATAATTTTTCTATATAAGTTTAAAACGTCAAGGGGGGAAAAAATGTTGTTTTTTTATCTCATAGTGTGAAGTGTTGTGTATTTTTATGGTTATTTATGATCAATGTGGAGATACCTGATGAGTGTGTGTAAGGGGGTAGTAAAGGCGTGGGTGATTGACTGGGGGTGGATAAACAAAAGGATTCACGATAATTTTTCCATTGATTCGAAATAATTGTTCTCTAACAATTTATCCATCAGACATTCATGCAAATTGAATTATCAATTGAGAATAAATCCCTCAATCTTCAACTTCCTCATTCCATTGTTTGTTAAATTTATTCCATCACTTATAGAACTTCAATTGAATGAAATTAATTGAATTCAATTCGAATACTGTCGATAAATCTCATATGAAATGAAAAGACATAATTTTTTAATTCATTGAACATGAATGCATGAAAAGAGGATTTATTAAACGAGGATCGCTCGCTTCAAGTAGATAAAGAACGTTATCGACAGGCACACAAACTCGCCACCAACTAATACTACATAAAACTTCATTCTTCTCATTTCTATATATTTCTACATAATATTCTCAGGGACGATCGCATTACATGAAGCATATCAAATGCTTCAAGCAAATTTCAAGTCGACTCCGTTAAAAAAAAATCTCATGTCTATTTCCCTCTATTATATAAATCATCAAAATACTGAAATCAATAAACGAACAAACTCGATAACCGAATTCGATAATTGAAACACATCACATCTATTCAACTAACATAACAATTCGCTGTTAATGATGAAATTATAACGAGAAAAGAGGAAAAAATCTTTCGCAAATTAATAAAAATAAAAATAATGGAAATATTGAAGTTGAATTTTTTTTATTATTCAACTCTTTGGTCAATTAACCTTATATATGCTTGTGCGCTCACCTCTCCATGCCTTTCAACCTCCTTCATTCAAGCCCTCCGTGTCGGAGCTTCGAGTGCACACAAACACGTTCACATACGCAAGAACAAAAATATATGTATATATATGCTAAGGTACTAATTAGCGATTACCAACGGATCGGAGTATAAGCCAAAGAATATAATTAGCACTGGGTTCTTTGTATACATACGAGTACATGTATATGTATATACAAGTAGAGAGTATGGTCCTTCATCGCTTGCAACTTCGACAAGTCATCGTCTCTTTCTCACGTCTCGAGAGTCTTTCACAATTTCTTTTTATTTCATTTTCTCTACACTCTTCATTTATTTACTCAATTCTTTTCTACTTTTCTTATTCATCCACTTTTCACTTCTTTTCATATAATGACTCTTCATGTTTATTTTCATTTGTAATAATCAGTTTTATGATTTTTATATATTATGGAGTAGATTGGACCACTTGAATTATTTTTGAACACATACTCTAACAGATTCACAAATGATATTCTTTCTTACCTTGCAGGAATTTTGAAGACGTATAAAGAAGTATTTGTTGAGAAACAATGGAGTACGGACGTCGTGGTAGTTATTATGATGAACGTGCCGAGTTTGAATTTCGTGAAGCTCGACCCAATATGAAATATGGTGGCAATGATTATCACCGGGGTCGAAGCGTAAGCCAGGATTCTACTAATATGGTGGCGGTTTATAAAAATGAGAGAAAATCCAATCGCCATGAAAATGATTTCCGTAATGGTGGTGGTGGTGGCGGTGCTCATATCGATATGAACACAACACTGCGACGTCTTGACAGTATTCAAGATCCTGGAAAACGTTACATATTCGGTGAAATAATTGGCACTGGAGTTTGTGGCACTGTTTATTCAGCAGTGGACAATCAAGCTGGTAAATGGCGTTCATTCGTTACCTATTTCAATGTTTCTCCACTCCAAAGATCAATATTTATCTGAATGACGATCAAATGTTCCTGGTTGTTGAATTTCAGGAAACAAAAAGGTGGCAGTAAAGGTACAAAATCTGACTGCCGAAACGCAGAATCTAATTGTTGAGGAGTATCGTGTCTTCCGTGACTTTGGTGGTCATCCAAATATTCCAGATTTCTATGGGATTTATCGGAAACGTTCAGGAAAGAAGGGTGAGCCTGATCAGATCTGGTTCGTCATGGAGGTGAGTCTAAAATCAAGAACAAACATTGATCAATATATAAATCCATCAAGGATAAATGCGCCAGTACATTAACAAATCGCGTTGTCATCATCATTGATGAGACAGATACGAAACATCATGAATAAAATGCAGAGTAGATTCTATTGCACAAGAAAACAAACATATTGCAATACGTCCCCATTACCCTACAAGTATGTACTGGCATTTAAATTTTATAAGCATAAACCTATTGTATTGTGAAGTTGAGTAAGTACATTCTCAGTGTTGGTACCAAAGGATACAAGGTTTTAAAGGAGGATATATAGGTTACTCACGTTGCTGTGAAATAATCGTTCGTTACGACTCTGCGATAAGTAATAATATTTTGGCGCACCACGGAGGTCCGATCGTAAATTAATGGCGCGACGTGGTGCGGGACCTCACCTGCGTAGTATACGAACGAGTTTAATGATTGTTTAATGGCCGCGCATGTCGTAAATTATCCGTGTATTCGACCGTCTCAAATGCTTGAAATTGCCTCCGGGTTGCGAGGGAGATGCAACACCGTAAAACAAGACTGTACAAGAGTGAGATATGAAATTATATATAAAGATGGTGAGAGAGCGAGTATGTTATATTCGTACGCTATGTATTATATAGTGTGCATTCAATCTCATCTGCAGAGCAATGGTGAAACTTATATGACGTTATGTGTTTGTATGGTGAATTAGGTATACATATAAGATATATTTCATGCCCACCATTCTCCATTTCAATCCTCTTCAATCCTATCTGTAATCTTCGATTATAATGGTGAAAGCGATTTGCGAAATCTTTTTCTCTTTTATTTGAATTTAACCCCTGAAGGTCAACGCTTCCGTTAGACTACAACACAATCAGTTCTGATCCAGGATGGAACCGTTGGTTCATTAAATACCTGAAGAACTGTAGTGAATCATTCATCGCTCAGAGTACTTTAGGATGATCTGATTCTGCCTGAGTGTTTCGAACACGCATCGATGCAGGTAGAATCTTCTGAAGCTAGTGATTCATGTGGGCTTTTCGTGCGCCAGATTCCAGCCAACAACTTCACATTGAGGCTTCAAGGTTTCAATTTGTAGTCCAAAAAATATTTGAATGAAACCACGACACAATTAAATTCCAGTAATTCGTTGGTGGAATGACATCCTGATCTCTTTTCTATATGTCCTGTTCTATCTTCCACCCAAATAATTGGGATCTAGTTCCATCCCCAAGAACAAGTATGATGTCATACTCCAGTTCAAAAGACTCCAATATCAAACTACAAGAAATAAAACCCTAATTTAATCAAATAAAACCACTAATCCAACAATAAACACGTGCTGAATAACAAAACAACATAAAACAAGAGAAGTATAAAATAACTAAACAAATGAATCGACAATAAAATATATCTTGAGCATCATAAAATGACGAAGCGGAGGCCAAAGCAGAGAAGCTGATAGGCATTTTCATTGCCGAGATATACCTGTAGCATATGTGTGGGCATATGTGCGCACACACGTTCACTCAAGATTAATCGCAGACATCGAATCGACACGACACTCAACAACCCCCATTGGCTCCTCATATAAAGGCCCCATATAACTTGAAACGCGCAAGGTGCACTGTAGCAGACTGGCTTCTCTCATTTCCACTTGCCTCTCACCCATTCATTTCATCTTACTCACCAGATTCCTATTTCTCTATCGGTAAAAAGAATTCCACATAGCGACTCTCAAGTATCGTTCATCCTGAGCGCATTTGAACCCACAACACGCTATACTAACCTTTCTCTCTTTTACTCTTGTGACTATGCCCATAAATGTACGATATGATATATCGTTGACGATAAATCCAAGCCACATTGTCGTTACGCGTCCTTTTACTCTCCCTCTTCTCATCCATATGCGCGCTCGTTCTCACTTTTTTTTTCTCTCATTTTGTTCTACCTCTTCTCAAACCCCTCGAGCTGATACTTGTGTGTTTCTCGCCTCAAGAAACTCGACGCGATATTGTGCATAAATATATATAGAGAGAATGATTTATGCATATGAACATGAATTGACTTGCAAAATTCGTCATTCCAAGTTTCAACGTGTCACATTAATCTGGAAGAAAAAAAGCTCATGTAAGATAATAGTAACAGGAGCTGACAATTTGAGTAGATATTATCGATGAGTTATTGGACTAATTATTGAAAGCACTAGCGATGTCACCTTTCCACCAATATTTCTTTATCGTGGCCTGGATAATGTTTTCGCAAATTAATTGGCTAATTAAATAATTGGCTATTTAAGCTTAACCCGAAAATTTGATTCTGATTGTTTTTGTGCCTTTCTCTCAGCTGCATATAAACATTGGAACGAAGAGAAAATGAATATTTTTCGTCCACAGAATTATTAATTTAATTGTGGCGAGCATTTACTAATAATCTTCTCTCAGATTATGTTACGAATAAAGAGGTAAAGACAAACCACAAAGGAAACAAAGATTGAGATACAACCGCACAAAGGAAATAACTTTCGCTCTGTGTGTACCCTCCCTCACATTATAAGAACAATATATATATACAAACATGGATTTATAACCCAGGGAAAAATATTGTCGACCACAATTCAATTCTAATTTTGCTTATTCCAACGCCACCATCAAATTACTTCCGCAATTATCCCAGCGGCATTTCTATCATCGCTCGACATTACGCCGCGTTATATATATGTGTATGTCTGCTTTTTTAATTCATGCATTTACTTTTTTTATTTTTGTCGACAGCTATGTGACGGTGGACCGGTCATGGACCTTGTCAGAAGTCTTGCCGCATCTGAGAAGAAAATGCGAGAGGAGCACATTGCTTACATTCTCAAAGAGATCATCCAGGTAAATTAAAAGTAAAAAAAAAGAGATTGAAAACGTAAAAAACTAAAAATAAAGCACAAACTATTCTCACATTTACTCAATCTTACATTTGAAAAATGGCCGTAACAAAAATATAAAAAAAATATGCGCGGAAAAAAATAAAACGAAATAAAATGTGTCTGAAACCAAATGGGCCCAGACAAGATGGCGAAACGCATCAGGAATGTGTGTGCCGGTATCTTGGACGATGTTACGGTTGCTGTAATCTTGCCCAAACGCGCAATAAATACCACCTGCGTGCAGCATATAACAGCGCACATTCTCTCATATCCCTTTCTTTCTCACTCTTCTTTCACATATATAAATTGTTGGTACAGAGCAAACTATATATCCACAACGTTATTATAACATAATTGTGTTCTCAATGCCGTACAACCACTCCACTCGACACTCTCTGACAATTGTCCTGTCCATATAACTCAGGAAGAAAACTCTGAAATAAGAAGAAGAAGAAGTAAAGACGAATAATAATAGCAGTCATTATTTAATAGAAAAATATAATAACCTAACGCACTAATTCTAATTAAACATACTTTATATAAATGTGAAGAGATTAGAGAAAGAAAGAGGAAATGAATAGAAAAACAATCGAAAAATTAATAAAAATAAAAATACAGTGCACACAAAATATTTGTCGGAAGATAAATCGTTCGGTCAAGTTTAAAATATGGGGAAAGCTCAGGTGAACGTGCGCTATTTGCAATTGATGTGCGCGAGCACATACGCCAGATGCGCGTTTCAACAGCGGGAATTTACATACATATATAAAAAGCCTGGCAAATTTTTGTCCATTCGATATCGCCTGGTTGCTTGTGACGGAAGGACACAACCTAACACATAATGGACCTGCATTCTTTTTCATATACATACACATGGATATAAATATAAATATATATCCACCTGGTCAGTCTCCGAGGTAAAAGTAATGCACTAGCGTGTCTTGTATTTACGGCCCATGGCACTTTGTCACTAAATCATTTTAGTGACTTTACCATAGGTACACGCGCGAGCAACAACGAATAAACGCGCGCGCACACTTGAAAATTCGATGCGCAGCCGTTGTATGGTGCTGACCAAAGGGAAGTCCATTTACTCATTTCTCATGTATACAAATATACCAACATTATATATACACGATACGATACACATGCGTTCGTATATAATACTAAACTTCCAATGGAACGTTCTTCGCTCAGTAGCTCTGTTCGTGGTCACTTTTGCGGTAAATCAGGCCACGCTGACATTTAATGCCAGCAAATTACACGCGAAATAAATGCTCACAGCTCTGCGTTGTAGTGAGCAACTATTCTCTCTCAAGATCACTCCATGTAAGCAATATAATTTCTTCATTTATATATTTTATTTGTCTTCAATTTCATGACGTCGGTATTGAAGACACATTTTTCAAATGCCCTTTTTGAAATTCAAACTTGATGTAAAATATTTCCAACGTAAATCAATTTTCTGATATTGTATTGAGGTTTTTGACTTTGTTATCATTTAATCATTTCAGGCAATCGTTTATTTGCATGAAAATAACATCATTCATCGTGATATACGAGGGCACAATATATTATTGACGAGAGAGGGTGAAGTTAAATTGATTGACTTCGGTTTGGCACGTGGTGTGAAGGGAGAAATGGGTAAACGACGTACCACCATTGGTTCACCATGTTGGATGGCACCCGAAGTGATTATGAGTCGAAGTGATCCCAAAGGTGGCTATAATATGCGAGCTGATGTTTGGTCACTTGGAATAACAGCTATCGAATTGGCTGAAGGCAAAGCTCCATATCAAGATATCCACCCATCCAGGACACTCTTCCAAATCGTCCGTAATCCACCGCCAACCTTTCATCGACCTGACAATTGGTCTGCTAATTTTGCCGACTTCATAACCGAATGTTTAGAAAAGGATCCAGAGAATAGACCTGTTATGGCAGAATTGAAAGAGCATCCTTTCATAGCAGAAGTTCCAGAAAATAATTATCTTGTAAATATTCCACTTGTTTTATTATTTCATTTTGTTAGCTTCTTTCAATCATTGATGCCAATTATCTTCGTGTATTGCAGTTGAGCCAGGAACTTAAGGTTTTAATTATGAATTGCAAAGAAAAACGTCTGATTCCACGACCACCAGAAGCAATAGTACGCAATGGATACTTCAAGGTGAGAAAAGCAACGAAGATGACATTACTTAATCACTAAACGCAATCCCTTGACAAATTCTTAATTCCCATCGGATTTAAATCTGGGTCAATATTATAGACTTATCAATTTTATCAAATTATTTCAGGCAGAGAGGATTGAACACTCCGAACCGATGCTAACTGAAGATTTAGCAGCACTAGAAACTCTAACAGAGGAAACAATCCTAGATGAACTTCATCAACGATTACGCCAAGGTGCTTTCCAAACTTTTATTGGTGATGTATTGCTCATACTGAATCCAAACGAAATTCAAGACATTTATGGTATGGATGTGAGTACATCAAATAGATTTTCATCACACTAAATAGAAGAGCATCTCTAGATAATTCTATTGTCTAAATCTTCTATTTTCTCGAAATTTCCATACAGTATCATGAAAAATATAATTTTAAATCGAGATCGGACAATGAACCACACATCTATTCAGTTGCTGACAAAGCTTATCAAGATGTATTTCACAATGAGGAGACACAAAATATATTATTCGCTGGAGAGAGTAATTCTGGAAAGACGACAAATTTATTTCACGTGATAAAACACTTGATGTACCTTGGAAATGTAAATATAGAAATGAAATGAATCAATTCCGTATTCAAAACTAGTCTGCACGCTAATTAAAATCAAAAATTTGTCTGATATTTCTTCTCTACTGCAGAGCTTGGCTGACATCGGGGTCAGAATAATCAAAGCAATGAAACTGATCCATGCATTTTCTCACGCATCTACTCCATTGAATGCTAATTCAACTCGTTGTGTATTGCAAATACAAACGACATTTGGAGTAACTGGTAAAGCATCAGGTGCGATATTCTGGCTTTATCAACTTGAGAAATGGCGCGTTTCAACGGCTGATCGGTGAGTTATACTTTGGAAACAGGACCTGTCTGACTAGAAACCGATACAGACTACTTGATCTTATTACCTCTAGATCATTCACTCAATTTGTTTCGTACCATTCTTTCCAGGACTCAAGCGAATTTCCACATATTTTATTATCTTTACGATGCTTTCGAAGCACGAGGGAAATTACGCTCTTACAAACTGCCACCTGGCAGGCGATTACGTTATCTGAGGATCAATGATCAAATGACAAAAAGTACCGGATCAAAATTAATATCAAGAGTTCGTGATGATCCACAAGGGAACTGTTTAAAATTCGATGAAATTGACGAAGCGATGAAATTGTTAGAACTAGATGACAATATTGATATCATCTGGCGAACATTGGCAGCTATTTTAAATTTAGGTGAAGTTAAATTCGTTGAGGAGAGCAATGGCGAAGCGGAAGTGGGGAATGTTGATACAGCGAACATAGGTATTGAGTGTTGTAATAAAATCTTCACTAGTCGTATTATTGATTAATTGATTAATTAAATTGACGTTTTTGTTTTATCAGTTGCTGAACATTTGGGCTTGGACGCAAAGAAATTTGTATGGGCATTAACAAATTATTGTGTAATAAAAAAAGGTGCAGCAGTGCGAAGAAAACATACATGCGAAGAGGCTAAAATTGCTAGGGATGTGCTAGCCAGCACTATTTATCATCGATTAGTTGATTACATTGTCAATAACGTGAACATGAAACTCTCGATAACACGCACTCTCTTGTAATACTTCAGATTGGTTTTTAGTCAACTGTCAAAGGTCACATTTTTAGAGTCTTAAACAGAAGAAGAAAAAGTGACCTTTGGGAGTTGATTGAACGAATTCAGGTTTACTACATTTTCCTGTTTCTTTTCCAACAGTGGTGATAAACATCTGATTAATATTCTTGATCTCTTTGGGTTCGAATGCTTCGGTACTAATCGACTCGAGCAATTGATAGTAAACACAATGAATGAACAATTGCAGTGTTATTATAACCAACGAGTATTCGCCTACGAAATGGTGTGTTGAATATGAATATAAAGAAAAGGACATGAATATATGTAAGAGTGGTTTAAAGTATAAAATTGATGCTAATTTTATTTTAGCAAGAACAAGAAGAGGAGGAAATACCAGGACAAAACTTTCACTATTACAATAATCGTGACGCTATCGAACAATTAATGGGACATAATTATGGATTATTTGAAGTATTAGATCGTGCATCACGACAATTACAGGATGCACAATACATATTAGAGAAAGTTAAAGAAAAATCGAAGGGTATACATATTAAAGCGATTAATTTTCATGAATTTACTGTTGCACACTACACTGGAAAAGTTATTTATAGTGCCGGTGATATTGTTGAGAAAAACCGGGATTTTGTTTCGCCTGAGATCATTAATACAATGAGAGCATCTCACAATTCAATGGTGAAAGAAATGTTTACGAATCAATTAACAAAATCAGGCAACTTAACAATTGTTGTTGACGAACCGAAAGAAGTAGAAAAAAAATTCAACAAAACGCCAAAAGGATTTCCGACACTGGGGCCATCAAAGCTTCGAGTAAGATATCGGAATGGCAAATTGACGACGATAATTCGCATTCAAAACTAAATTTATCTTCTTTCAGAGATATAATTCTGCATCAAGAGGACAATATTCTCAATCACGAAAAATGCGAACTTGTGCGTCCACATTTCGTTCAACTTCGTTGGAGATTTTAAAGAATTTGTCTATCACTGGTGGAAATGGTGGAACTCATTTTGTCCGATGTGTTCGTTCGGATTTAAAGGGTCTTCCACGTGAATTTTATCGTGAAGTTGTTCGCCAACAAATGAGAGCATTGGCTGTGTTGGATACAGCTAAAGCTCGTCAACGTGGGTATCCACACCGAGTACCATTTCAAGAATTCTTACGAAGGTATAAATACTTAATAAATTAATTACTATGAAAGCAATTCACTTCAACTTCATTTTTTGTTCGCAGATATAAATTTCTTGCATTTGATTTTGAAGAAAACGTCGAAATCACGAAGGACAACTGTCGTTTGCTATTAATTCGTTTGAAACTAGAAGGATGGATTATCGGTAAAACAAAGGTGTTTCTCAAATATTACAATGAAGAGTATTTATCGCGTTTGTATGAGACTCAAGTGCGAAAAATTATCAAAGTTCAATGCATGATGAGAGCATTTTTGGCACGAAAAAAGCTTGATCGCGTTGCCAAGAAGAAAAAAGAGATCGGTGAGTGGAAAGCAATCCCGAAGAGCAGAAGAACAACCATCAATAACGAAAACTGAGCAAAATAATTAGGGCAACAATATTATATTATTTATTTCTATTTCTAGCGAAGAAGAGGAGGAGTATCAAGCGAACTGAAAGCAATTTATCACCTGAAGAAGCTGCGACCAAAATCCAGAAGAGTAAAGAATAATTATTCTAATATTGACAATCACCTTCGCGACAGAACAATTAAATGTTTCTTTTTCTCATTGCTAACAGCCTACAGAGGTCACGCAGTGAGAAAAGAAGTCCGTCCATTATTAATGAACGAACTTGACGATGACACAAAACGATTTATTAGTCATTATAGCACAAAATGGCGATCAAAAAGCATTTTCCAAGTTCTGTTGCGTTACCGAGCAGCTCGACATCAAGATCTCGTTCAATTCTCCCAACAGGTATTCAATTATCGAATAAAACCAACTAGCAAACAATGAAAAACATAATTCCTTATCTAAATTTGTGGATTCTCAGGTGCATTTGTACAATCAATCAATATCAGCAGGACTCCAAGCGAGCAATCATCGCGTTGGATTGGACAAAATAAATAAAAATATCCACCACGATGTGTTCCTAAATGAAAGACCCTCGCAAGTCTACAAATTGCCGTTTGATATGAATGAAGAATTCCCATATTTTGACACCAGTTACATGAATGATCCAAATAAAGCACGACGACGAACCACGTAAATTATATACAACAGCGAATTGAGCTTTGATTGCCTTACTGGATACATTTCTTTTATTGTTATTAGGTCAACAGGTTCTTCAGCTACTGAAGATGAACAGGAAGCATGGGATGCACCATTACGAAAAAAAACTGTGCCCTGGGCATCGACTTCGATAACTAAGAGAGGTCTGCTGGTTTAAATGACAATCTTAGAGTAGAATTAGTTCATTTAATAAATTTTATCAGTGTTCACGCAATGTTATCACTATGTTCTATGCGAAGATGCTGAAGTACAGACAACCAATTCACCCCATCATTCATCAAAACCAAATATGAATAGCGGTCAGAGTATTATTAATACTCCGTTCACGAGGGATCCTAATGTCCCAGTACAAATGCCAGCTGTTCAAGAATTACCAGTACCAATGAATCGTAAATCATTGGCTGATAATGAAAATCATCATCACCTTCCATATCAGAGCAATAAAATACCGATATCTTCCAGTCATACTCGAATAAATCACCCGGTTAGTACAATTCTGATTATCGTCGTGATTATGTACTGTCGAATTAATTGTTCGCTTCTACTTCTTCCAGACCACTTACAACAATGGATCAATACGTTCTAGAAAAAAAATGCCGCCACCACCAATTCCAGCTGAACATATGCATAATAATTGGAATGAAACGAACCAGCATCGTCCTAAAATGTCTGATGATCATTTATTCAATGATCGTACTAATCGGAGTAATCTTCCGACAACACGGTACACCCATTCTACCTATTATATTCAATCAGTCAAGTCGTCTACATGTATTTCCAACTACTGATCATTGCCATTACTTTCAATGTTTCTTTTTTTTCAGAGTGAATCCAATAAACGAATTGAAATCAATCGGCAGAAGGAACAGTAACAATAATGATTACGTAGATGATGAACCACCATTCAATTTCCAGGTTCGAAAAAAACTCATGGATTTTAATCTTCCCTCATAGAAGAATGAATGTTTCCATTATTCCCTAGCGGATCAGATTTCAGTTAATTGACGGTAATTTCAACCATAAGAAGCTCCAAAATGGATATCAATGATTGCAAAAACCGTTTTTTAACGCCAGCCCAACATTTTGCATCTTATGAAATTCTTTTTCATTTAGTCACATACCAATCATGCTCTTCATCTCAAATTGGAATCGAATATTAATTGGGATAGCATAGTTTGTTGATGAGAGAATGATATGATTCTCTCATTCGTTTTATAATCTCACTTTTAATTCAATTTAATTTCAGTGGGCTTCTCAGACATAGTAATGTCAATTGGGAGTTAATTTTTAATTAACCAAATCCGCTAGGGTAAAAATAAACAAATTCGATACTCCATCGATCAAACATAAATAAACGAACATCCGTATGAATATTAAATATGAATTAATTGTAGGCAATGTTAAGGAAAACTCACCATCATCGTGAATCAATGAAAAGAACACAAATATACGGAAGCTATGGGATGTCTTCTTCACCACCTCCACCACCACCGTTTTCTCCACCTTTACCGCCGTCATTTCACGACAACAATGAGTTAAGAAAGCCAGCCGCGTATAAACTCGATAACGATCCGGATTCAGTGACGATTTATCGGAGTAATAGCCGTATTGATTCGCCTGAATGGAATCCAAATGAGATGGTATTAATGTCGGAAAAATATGGTCGTGATGCAGCATGGAAAGATGACACAAATGAACCTGTGCCTTCTACTTCAAGAGAGCATCATACAAATTATGACGATAACGATAATTATGATGATAATGATAACGCGGGTGCTGTCGGGGGACAAGTGAATAATAAAAAATCAAATAATGAACCTAAAGTAACTGTTTTAAGGCCTGATGGCTACTCACTCGTAGAAATTGCACCAGGTGTTCGAATTCGTGGCTACTGCGCTGATGTATAGGAATTTTAAACAATAATGAATGGACCAAAGAATAAAAATATTCCCGGAATGAGAAAGTTAATGTCGGAACGTTAAAAATTTTACTTATATAATAATTGAATGGATAAACTTTCCCTAACAATTTATTAAAAATGTCACTCCCTACAGTTGTTCAATAACGTGGTTATTGTTAATGAATAATATATCTTAATAAATAAAAATTGTCGAAGATTAAGGCAGCAGATACAAATGAAGAGGGATTGAACGAAAAAATAAATAACTTTAGAATAAATAGATGGATAGTAGTTAAATAATATATATGGAAATGAATCATCCGTATTTATTTATTCTCGAAGAGAAGAAATAAAGATTGGAGATCTATCCACACATGAATATGTAGAAATTATATAAAATAGATAAGGAAACAATTCAATGGTTATATTGAACAGTTTAATAAAAAAAATATACTGGCCAAAGAATAATAAAAATATAAATATTCTACGTTCAATAAATCAAAAAAAAACCGAAAAACTTACTATTGCTACTGATCAAATAATAAATGTCCTTCTCATCAATGTCGCGTTTGTTCTTTTTCATTTATATTTTTCATCAGTTAATCATCATAAATCCCAGGATCATTGAGTTTGCGATGAATTTTGTTTTATAATGTTAACTAATGCATCAAGCCGAGTTGGATGTGCAATTTGCAACACCATATGCGCTTCTTCCAATATTAATAAACCATTGTGGGCATCATTTGCTGATAAATTGTGTGCAGAGACGACGTGACGTCGCCACGCCGCGTGGGTAGGTAAAATCTATTGATTAGAAAGAGGTAATATCAGCATAGCAAATAACAGAGAAAAATAATGCAGAACAAAAAGAAATTAGGAAAAAAAAAATGGGAATAATTGTGGAGTTGAGCAACTGATCAATTTTTTTTTTGGAAAAAATGCAAACAAACCTCCATACACCATTTACAATTGAGTTCAGGTGATATTGTATGAACAGCTTTGATGTGACGTCGTCGAAATCCCCAACTTGTATAAGCCCGATCACAAAATGGACATGGAAATGGCGGATACGTTGTATTATTATTAATACCATCAATTGGTTGTGTTAAATCATCACAATTAGCAGTTGAAATTAATGAATTTCGCATTGTAGGTGGACTTTGATTATTTACACGTGACGTATTATCATTGTCAGACAATGAATATCCAGGATTATTCAATGATGATGATGCAATTGACAATGTTGTATCAGTTGAGGTTGAATACCCTGACCCTGATGCACCTGTGATAATAGAAAAAACAGAAAGAAAAAAGAATACCAGAAAAGAAATAAAATTTATATCATTTAAAATATATATATATTCAATTCTTCTTTCACTTTGTCAAAGAACTATTCTCCCCAAATTCTCACATCCTTTTCGAAGGTTCATTCGAATAATCAGACAGTTAAAAATGTAAAATAAGTTATATTTTCAGCAATGACTGTGTGCATTATATATTAATTCAATATTTTCGGTAGGAGAAAAAAAAATTATGTTTACGTATACATATTTATCTGGAATTTGAATATCATCTGCGAGGTAATTGCCCGTTTGCTTATTGAAGCGTACATATTTATCTATATTCGTTTAATTATTTAGTGCGATAGTTTTTCAATAAAGAATTTTCTATTTTCCACCTCGAGAAAAATATATAGACATGTCAAATTGTTGAGTTCGAAGAACCGATGATTATTCATAAACAGAAAATTCCATTTTGAATGTAGAATTGAAAACAATTCAAAAAAAATTATCACACTGTCTATGATTGTAATAATTTGATCGCAACTGTTTTGTTCCTGTTACACTATTCCTTTTTTCCTTTTCATTCCCTTAATCAAGCAACCAATCAATTAATCGATAAATTAAATAATTAACTGATTGATTAATTAATTCTACAAGCGTATAGTTCAATAAATTACTAATCTCACTGGAAAGCTGGACATTTATCTTTACTCTAATATTCAATCACAACACAACCACTAAACGTTTTGTTCTCCATTTTATATATATATATATTTATTTTACAATTATTTCTCAGTGAATTCGTTTGCATTTATTCTAACTGGATAGTAAAAACCATAAACTAAAAAGACGTCGTCAATTGGTTCATTTATAAATATTATGAATCGTTGGAATGTCATCAATGAATAGAAAATGGTAAATATGAAAGACGAAAAAAAGAAAATAATTAAATTCACACACATGAAGAAATGTTATTTCGTTCTATAGACAATAAAATCTAAACGATACTCATAAATTATCATTTCTGAATGAGATTCCACGGACTACATTGATATGAGATCAAAAAGTTATTCCATACGTTATGTTATAATTTCCCAGGTTCATATCTTCAATTTGGATTCCTTAATTTCATTATTCACTTGAGAAAAAAACCTCAATTCATCATGTGACTAACCTTCCACGTAGAATACGAGACTCTGAACGGAAAAATAAAGGAATCGCTTCTAAAAATGCCCCAATACTCCATATAGCTGATCAAAATTCTCACATGAATCACAATTTTCCCACCTTATAAATAAACAGTTAAAAAAACTCTCTACATCACACCAAGTCCTCATGAGCATTTGTCAATAAATAAATAAACTGAATTCTAAAGAAAAAAAAAATAAAAACAAAACCAAACAAATCAACGAGATGGAACCAATAATACATTGAAAAGAATTTTAATCCTTTTCTTCTCCTCAAAACTTTTGTTCATCAATGTAAACAATAAAAGAAAATTCATTCTAGCCAATGTAAACGCTTACGTTTAACCACTGACTTGAAACGCCCTAGTCATTGCGGATAAACAGAACGTCGTTGAAATAAATACCTCTTCAATCCACGATTGCTCGTATCGATTTTGGTAACGCAATTTTTCCACGTCTCTTCCCATTCAACACTATTTGGCGCAATACCACTAAAATGTAGCAATACTTCTCTAATAAGATGTATCTTGTTACTATCGAACTGCTGTTTTCCCATTTTACCATTGACATTACACATTATTCTTTCCTCAGGTGTGAACAATATTTTCATTAAATCACATGCAAGATGGTCCATGGGTCGTGAAGATGCCCATGATGATATAATATCAGGTGTTGGTAGTACATCAGCGTATGGCAGGTGTTGATAAGCATAAAGCGATGTTTTTTCATCAGTTAATCCCGATAATCCAGATAAACCAGTTAACTCTTGAGTAGGACTGTTCCCAGGCCCTGTTTACACACACACACACACATTTTGTCAATCACATTCCATCTAATTCGTTTTTGTATTTGGTTCTATGTTCTTTTCCGTTTACCAATACTGCAAGTTATCACACACTATTTGAATTTATTGTAACTCCAAATTATGATATAAATAATTATTGATTATTCAGATTTTCATTTAGTCATAGAACCAAGTTAATGGAATTCTTTCATCTGTATTTTTTGTGTTTTTCAAATGTAATTATATGCAGGCCATTCTGGAAATTAATGTCGTATAAGCAAAATTGTGTTGGGGAATAATTAAATGTGTTAATGGGATGTTTGAACATTACTTTCTCTGTGTAATTGTGTTTCTTTTTTTACTCTGTCTTGTTAAGAACTATTGATGATTTATTTACAAGTTTTATCATTGGTTTATTCTATTTATGTGATGATTGGATATCAATTGAAGCGAAAATTAAAATGTGGAATTTTTTTCAATGATACTGACCTTGAATTTTGTCTTTTTGCCCAGTGTCTAATCGATCCAGTTGTTTTTTGTCATGTTTAATTTGTTCTTGCAATTCCTCGGCCGTCACTTCGAATGGTTCGATCTTGAGAAATAGAGAAGAAATAAAATAGTTTTGACGACGAATTTGATTGTCATGTTGACAATATAATTGATATAAAATAAATTATATTCAGGATAATGTCACTCACTTTCATCTCCAATGGATGATCATTGGTATTTTGACTTGAATCCCCGCCACCATCGCTGTCTTTAGTGCTTCTATCGCTATTTGATGACTCACTAACACTTGGCAAACGTGATTTTCTTGGTGTCAAAGCTTTTTCAAGTATGGAATGATGCTGTGTCTTTGAAACTTTGAGTTTTTTCTTCGCTGAAGCTTCATCAGTATTAGTCATTTCATGAGAATCATTGTTACGCTGTCGTAATTCAGTGGTGGTGTATTTTTTGTGTGACTCTTTTGCGAATATATCACCACCGGATAGGCCTCGTATCTGTAATGTCTCAGCTGCTTTTAATAATGCTGGTAAATTCTCTTGTTCAATATTCACTTCGCCTTTGTATATGAATATCAGCAAAGCTTCCAGTTCACTGAAGTGAACATCTTGAAGGATTATCACTGGATGCTGACATGGATTCGTCTATAAATGAATCATTAATAAACATTTATATATAATTCCAAAAATAAAAATGTTTACAAAATAAATGTGGAAACCTAACCTGAAAAACTTTTTTGAAGAATGGACTACTGGCAGACAATATAACTTTGTGTGCGGTTAAACATTGTCCATCGCTAGCTAATGTAACATCAACCAGTCCCTCTTCCTCCCACAAACTCTCAAAACTCGTAGCAATATTATTGAGAAAACTGTTCCACTTCAAACATATTTGACTGGACATGGCGAGAGTTTCTTCAATTGTTGGTGTTCGTGTATTACAATTCAATAATATATGATAGCCCCCTTTTTTTTTTGTATTAGTTTTGTTTGTTGTTTGAGTAGCCGCAGCAGTGCAGCACCGTCAACGTAAATACAGTTCGTCCAACAATAAGAAAAAATAACGATATAAATAGAAACAATGTCTCACACTATTATTATCATTCGCGAACAAATTTCATTATCATTTCCTGTTTGTCATTGGAATTCAATAGCAATTAGCATTTGAAATGTTATTTATGTGACTTTGAGAAAGGACAATTGATGAAAAAAAATGTAAAGCGAGTCACACACAGACTTGTTTTCGTCACATTACTGTGCGTTTGTCATACAATCGACGCGAGCGCCTGCGCACTGTGATCAAAATGGCGACGAGGGGGTATTTCATTTTGTTTTTTTTTTTGTACGAGAAAATCGCAGACGCGCCAAATTTAAATTATTAATTCGGTCAGTTGACAATTTTGTGTATTCCATACGTCGTCTGGATTTATTCCACTCATCGAATACCTGTTCGATGGAAAGTAAGAATTGATGATTTAATAATCGGAAGTATATTTTCTGTAGATATTAACGTAAACTTAATTTATAATTCACATCCTCTATTGTGTCGGTGTGAATGAAAGGTTCATGGGTGACAACTGATTTCCAGGGGTCGATTCTATTCTCGCACTACGGTCGCCCACTGGATCCGTTTCATTCATATCCTCCATCTATTTTTTCGTAATTAACGGAAACAGAACATTAAATTAGTAGGGACAATTATCGGACAGAATTCACAGTAAAAGAGAGTGATTAAATTTAACTCACGACAATCATTTCTTCAACTTTCATTCTCTTCTGAGCAATAGTACGTAACAATGCCTTCGCTTCCTCCTTAGTTTCGTCGAATTGCAGACATTTTTGTGCATAATGATTTGCCTGGTCCAATTGTTCACGTTTCAAATGATATTGCGTTAAGAATTTATATGCATGGCTCAATTCTGTTCTATCTGCATTGCGGAATTCGTCCATAACAAAATCAGTGTAGGCAGCGGCTGCAGCTTCTTCTTCATTCAAATTTTCATAAAGTGTTGCTAATTTAATTAGAGCCATTCCTTCGATATCACCAACATTACAGGCTTTATAATAGCATTTCAATGCATCTTGAATTTTGTCCTGTTTTTCATACGCCTCACCCAATGCAAGGATCATACGACTATCGTGCGGTCGCAATTGTTGCGCATGTTTATAGTAATACAGAGCATAAAATGGCATTTTTAATATTTCATAAGTCTGTCCTAGACCGTACCACGCACGATAATCTCGACGGTTAACTTCAATCGCTTGTCGATAACTGTGAATTGCTCCATTTGTATTTTTCAATTCCATAAACTCATGGCCCAGCAATGTCCATGCGGATAAGTATTGTGGATTCAGTTTCAATGCTCGGTGAAAATACATCACAGCTTTTTGATGATCCGCACGCAAACTGTAGTAATTACCAACTATACAACACGTTTCTAAACGGTATTTGTCTATCTTAGTTGCACGATGTGCTAAATTTGCCAATTCCACTCGCAATTCTTTTACATACAACAAATTTGAATATGTATCCATATTGTCCAAACAATAAGGATCATCTTTTATTATCTTTTTGAATATTTCAATGGCATTTTCCGCATCTGAAAATGAAACAGAACAAAAATTGAAATCTCACGAAAAGCAATGTCTTTCTAATGTGGGGAAAACCCTCATGAAATTAACATCAAGATTACCCCTCCGATAATGAACAGCAATGGCTGTTTGAGCCAAAACATATTCATTTTTTTGGAATCCCATAGATTGTAGCTCGCAATAAAGAGCCAACCCTTCATCGAGTAACTGTAGTTCCAGATACATGTGCGCCAGGAAGAATTGTTTTATCCAGTGATTGGGTAATTTCAAACTCTCCAACTTTTCACGATCATGTATTAGAGGGGCCAACTCCAGCCATGTACCCCAATGCATTGGATACTTGTGTGCTGACTCTACCAACACATCAATGGCTTCACGTGTGAGCAACAATTTTTTCAACGTTACTCCAAATAAATATAATGAAAAGCCATCAAGATTTCCAACCAAATGTTCTTTACGTAAATCAGAGCATAATAATTTCAGTTCTTCATTTTTCAATGGATCAGGTGGCACATCAGTCATATCATCCATTCTCTTCTTCTCACTCGATAGATAACGAGCGTATAAATACAAAAATTTTGATTTTTTAGCTGTACAATTTTTTATGAAAAAAGCTGCACGATCATATTCTTTCAAATCAAATAAAGCTTTTGCAAAAGAATATTGATCATATTCTGAATATGATTCATTATTATTTATCTCTGCTATTATTTCGTGCAAATTTACCTTCACATGTTCTAAGGAATTATTTAATTCAGCCAACCTAAATTCAGGAGAAATAAATTCATCGATTTATCATAATTAATCATTTACAATTCAAAATAAACATACCATTTTGTCGTATGACTCAATCCACGCTGAGAACATTCGGTCATTGCTCGTATAATATCAGACTTAACCTCTTTAATATCAAATTTTGTCGCACGTTCGGCCATTTTAGCACAATTTTTTCATTTATTTGTTGAATCAATATCAGATAATTGTTAATGTGATGTTATTTCGTGTTGCTTTCGTAATAATAGGTGTATTTTCCATTGAATTCGTATTTTTGTGCGGTATTTTGTTTTGAATTGCCAGAGTTTAATTTTTTTATATACAAAAAAAAAATTTCACGATGCTTCCCTCTGTCGATAATATAATATGATTGGACGCCATTTTAAATCCGCACCCGAAAATATTCAGCGGGAAATTCGAATATTTTAATCGAAATGATGTGAATTAATTGGGATAAGATATACAAAAATTACATCGACTTCGTGGACATTTAATAGGATGAATCATGACTTCGACGGATTATCCTTCCAGTTATTCAATACTTACGTTAATTATACTTCATTTAATCATATACATACCTTCAAGAAAGGTTATGTTCGATTATTACTTCATAAAAGACGTAGACCGAAACAAATAATAAAATAGTCATTAGTAAACAAGGAACATTTTTCCAGACTTCCTAACCTAAAAATAATAATTATTGTGCTGTAATTTATGTAAATAAAATTATAAACGTAGACAAATCCGAAAATTATTGCCCAAGATTATTGAAGAATGGCAATTGAATTATATGGATGGGTAAAATATAGAAAATAATTGATAAACATTGCATTAACCACCAATAATCGAAATGGTTCTTTAATTTTGTTTTTATTTACCTCTTTCACAATTTTACAGGGTGCAAATTCTCATGGTCAATTGGGATTGGGATATGAGTCAGAGCAAGAAATTATTCCTCAACGAATTGACCTATCGACAACAAATATAAACCCAATAGATGTAAAATGTATCGTTGGTGGCGCAGGTCATACATTAATTCTTCATAATTCAGGACGTTTATTTGGCTGTGGATGGAATAATAAAGGTCAAGTTGGAGTACCCAATATTGACTCATCAAATATAATTCCTTTTATTCAGCCAATTAATAGTTTAGATGATGAAAAAATAATTGACGTTGTCTGTGGATGGGACAGTTCACTTGCACTCAATGAAAATGGTGAAATGTTTGCTTGGGGTTCAAATTATTATGGACAGTTAGGATTCAAGCGAGTATTCGATGACAATACTAGCAGTATTATCAATAAATGTATAAAGTTACCTATGAAGGTTCCAATTGACAGTAAAATCAAACGGATCTCTATGGGATTACGACATTCTGCTGTTGTTACTGATGACGGAAAGGTGCTACTTACTGGTTCAGGAAATAAATGTCAACTTGGCATTGCGAATTTACTCAATGAACCGATTTCATCTATTGATACATTTACACCTGGTAAAGGCACAAAATAATTCAATGAAGAATAAGAAATCACCCACTTCATCGTTTCCCTCTATTGAAAGAACTTTTTCATCATTCCAGTTCCTGAACTTGAAAACATTGTCGATGTTGCATGTGGTCAATATTTCACGATGGCTCTGAACGCTGATGGCGATATATTTACATGGGGAAATAATAAATACAATCAATTAGGCGTTGACAGAAACGAAGTGTCTTCCAGCATCAAGCCAAGGAAATTAGAGAAATTTTTTGGTATTAAAACAATCGCTGCGGGTTGGACCCATGCAAATTTACTTTTGAACACTGGAATTTATTTTGGATGGGGAAGGAACGACTATGGACAATTGGGGATTTATTCCAATGACTTACATCAATGGCGTCCAAGTTCTACAGAATTTAATCCAAATATTCAACAATTGTGTGTTGGATCCGAGCACAATGTTGCCTTAGACGGTATAATTGATATATTCATTACTATGAAACAAAACGATCCTATTCAGAACAAGGATATAATTCCATTCAATAACATATTTTCCTGTTTTTTTTCTTTTCCTGCACCCATAGACGAAGGAAAGATTTACTCATGGGGTTGGAATGAACATGGGAATTGTGGAAATGGCAAAGTCGAGAACGTTTTTCAACCATGTGAGATATTTAAACAAAGTAATGTCGTTGGTTCATTAATTGGAACTGGCGCAGCACATTCATTTGCAGTCGTCAAAAACACAACAAGATGATATGAACTGAACGAAATGGAGAAGATTGTTTATAACTATCCGCATGAATATATTTTCATTCCGTTTAATTTTACAATAAACTTTTATCTCAAATTTATTGGTGAGAATTCATTCTAAATTGTTTGGTAAACTCACTTTAGTTTAATCGATATCTGTTGTGTGTTACTATACGTAATTTCTTTTCTCTTCCTCTCTTACATGTATTGTACATACGTGAATAGAACACCTGCTACTATTCGGAATAAATGAACACCTGGTCTTGTCGTATTGCAACTGTTATTCAATAGCTTGTCTCATGACATTTAACAGCAAAAGCCAAAAGATACAAAGGACGAAACGAAATACATCCGAGAAATTTGGAGACTTTTTTATTCCTTGATAATGTTACGATCACGATCGCACAATACTATTTGGTAAGAAACAATTTGTATATTAATTATTTTAGTCCTGATAATAGGATGATGATCGTTTCGAATATATTTCCCCTATTTAATGAACTATTCATTATGTTAGTGAACAAGAAGCGAAACTAGTTCAAGATCGGATTGCAGCTGTAGAAAAATATTTCGCTGAATTGTGCACAACATTCGCTGCATTTACACGAAAAGCTGCGAGGTAAATTTGATTTTATTATCATTTAATTTCTCTGTTGTGAATTAATTCATTTGATCGATTGTTCCATTTTATTTTTTTTTCTTCCATTGCCTAGGCTTCGTGATAAAAATGATGAAGTGGCCAAGGTGATACAAACATATGCTGAGTCTGAGACAATTAATCGATCATTGAGTCGTGGTCTCATTAATTTTGCTACGACGTTGTCAGTTATTGGCGATTACAAGTGAGTATATCAATGTTATATTTCCTGGATAAAATTTATATATATCTAGGAATTTTTATGCAGGAGTTTATTGAGCGTGTTGTTGATATTTAATGATGACCATTCCTTCCAGAGATGCTGAAACTCAGAGACTTGATGCCAAAGTAATCGCTCCATTCTCTCAATATTCATTAATATGCAAACACGCACGTGAAGATGTTAAAAATATATTTAGTGCTAGAGATAAACAATTGGCGAAAAAACGACATCTGGACAAAATTCGCGAGAGAAACCCACGGAATCGACAAATGATTGTATGGCATCGATCAATATTAAAAACAATTCTTACTAAATCAAACAGTTTTTGATAATATGAGTCATTTAATTGATAATTTGTCCTTGATTTGACAGTCTCAAGCCGAATCGGATTTAATGAAAGCCACGGTGGAAGTTACAAGAGTTCTGAAAGGACTTGAAGAACAAATTGATTCATTTGAGAAACGAAAATTGCACGATTTGAAAACAATATTATTTGATTTCACTAGAATTGAATTGGCATTTCATACCAAAGCTGTAGAATTACTGACTAAAGCGTATCAAGATATTGCAGAAATTGATGAAGCAAAAGATTTAGAGGTGAGAATATTACTATCAATTCCATGTCCAATAAACTCAAATAATTCCTACAACTTTTAAATTACTGAATTTATTCTTTTGACTATTGTATCAATGAGACATTTGATGTGTCACATGCAGGACTATCAATTAGCACGAGGAGAATCTAATGCGGTAAAATTTAAGGATCATTGTGACTTCATTATCATGAATAGAAATTAATTGCTGATAAAAGTTGTTCCGGAAATTACATTCTCTAATACTGACAAAGTTGCTATTCAATTTCGTTTTTAGGAGTTCCGCGAAGTACTGAATTTTCCTGAAACTATTTCACGTTTGGATACAGTTCGAAGGACATCATTCCGCCAATCTTATTCGCTATCAAATTTAGCAAATCGAATATCATCATCGCCATTATTGAATATCAAAAAGTTTTCGAGTAAAAAATCTTTGTCTTTGGTACGTATAAATTCCTTTTCATCCTATTCCTTCAAATAATAAAGTTCAATGAATTATTTGAGTATAATTATTTTGTTTTCAAGGATACAATGAAAACGAATGAGTTGAAAAATTCATCCGAATCAGTCCAAGTTGAGGAATATGACAATGACGACGATGATGAAGATGAAGATGAAGATGATGAGGATGACGATGACGACGATGGCTCAGATGTCACAGAAATATCAACATCAATAAAAGACAGTCCAGTGAGGCGTAGATCTAGACCCGCATAAATTGAGAAAGTTGTTGCATTAAGTTGAATTTCATATTGAATGTCAATTTCTATACTATTCAATTGATGAATCATGCAACAACTTGCTCAAAAACCCAATGAAAAAATCAGTACAAGGCAGAAAGAATTTCAACCAACAATCTTTCACATCAGTATTTTTATTCATCAATTATTACTTCATTCTCTTCCTATAATAGATAAATAAATCAGGAAAGAAGAATAATTCCAAGTGCAGTGGTAAATTCATTTTGGAACCGATTCCACCAATAACACATTTACGACAAGCTCAGAAATGTTCAGTAACTCGGAGAATAGCCCACAATTGAAGAAATGAAAAAGATAGAAGAGAAAAACGAAGATATACATGACAATTGTCATATAGAGTATTTAATTAATTCAATGATATAGACCTTATTCATTTTTTTTTTCGCCTTTGCTTTCTTTTTCTTTCCAATGATTAGTGAATAAGTGATATCGTAGCCATAAAGACTGATTTTGTTTAATTATTTAGAATTTGTGCATTGCCATGGACGTGATATTTTTCTTTCTATATTTGCTCATTGTTTCTTTATTTGTCAGCTCCTTCAACTCCGGCCTGTGTCATGAGATCAGCGATATTTTTCTCCAGATCATCTATTCTGTTTCCCATTTCATCTAGTAATTCTTATTAAGGAATATATGAGCTGTATTAATTGTTACTCAATACTGATGTTAATTTCGCACCTTCCACTACACAATAATTGCGCCACCCACAACAAACATTCACCTCAAATCCTCTCTCCAACCAAATCATCATAAAAATAATTCCCAAACAGTTTTTTAGGTTATGTCGCCCACAATAATCAATCAACAATTCATAACATCAAGCAATTTAAATGAAAAAAGGATATTTCTTCCAATTATTTGATCAGACATCGACTGAAATTTATCCTGCATGCCCTCAAGCAGGGTTTGAACCTGCAAAAGAACACCCCAAATAATCAATTCCACAATTGAAAAAAATTCCCAAACAAAATCAAACTAACAAGAAAACAAATGAAAATGAACTTACAAATTGCGTCAATTCTTGCATATTCTTAGGCTCGGCATTGTTCACCATCGTATAATTCTCCCCCTCGTCAGGTTTATGCTCTTGTTTAATATCAGCCATTATATTATTATAAACAAATACAAATACGATATGTCACGATTATTATTTGTCAATAATAATTCGAAAGACACACAATGGTTTGATAACTATTACAGATCGCGTCTTTGTGTCTCTTCTGTCACAGCTCGTGTGCGACTTTACAATATTTAATCAGTGAAATTTCCCAGGGCTTAGCGCATGCGGAATAAATATTTTCATTCATATCAGTGATACTATGTATATATATATATATATATATATATGGGCATGTCCTTAGGATGTTTCGATTTTGACTGTGACGACCTTCGCCAGGTACCGAGATAGCGATTGATTTAACAAACTCTCAGGGGAAATAAAAAGAAAAAATTTTATGCTTCCATTCGCCCTATGGGTATCATTCAATATGTATATATATCGTCTGGATTCAGGGATTTATTAAAACTATGAACAATTTACAGATAATTAATAACAAATTGTAGTAGATTCTTTGTATTGATGGATGCTTCGTACAGCTTCCTTTTTTTTTTCATTCTAAATTCATTCGGTCCTTTTTTCGTTTTTTTTTTCCAGCTCTCTTGCTTTTGTTTTATTTTTAATGTTCCCGCCGAATTTGTGTTTGTAGCATAACCTCAATGTCATAGGTGAAAAAAGATGCTGAATTTAAATAGAATCATCACAATGTTGGTGGGAAAATTATGAGAATCTGTGGAGTGAATTCAAAATCTGATGAGATTGTATCAATGATTGATAACATTGTTATCATTCAATAGGAACAATTATTTAGAGGATTGCTATTTTGTACTGGAATTTGCCCGCTAAATTTTTCCAGTCTCATTTTTAACCGTTTTTTATCACCTGATGGCAAATGGACAAATCAGAAAGCTTCAGATGAATGCGCACGCTACTCTAAATTGAATTGCGTCATGAATGGATAAACTCAGCTGATACCGACAGTGTTTATTATGATGATGATGATGATAATGACAATGACAACGACAGGAGCACAAAATACGTAATAACAAAACTCTTGTTTTTCTTTCAGCAACCAAACGCCCACGAACATACAAACAATCTATTCATACAGAGTCTGATTGTGTTGTCGTCGTATTACAACAACAACAACAACAACAACGAGGCTATCAATTCCAACGTTATTGTTTATATATGAAATACAATAATTGATGAGTCGTGTGTGGAACTGTGTCAGGATATGTAACAAGATTGAATGATAATTCTGTGTTAATAGTGAGGAAAATAATTAACGTTAATCTGTATTATAAAATTACATTTTTCTTCTTTTTCATTCGTTAACAGTGAAGAGAATAATAGAAAAGATAAAAATATGTTGATGAACATATAAAACAAAGCTGCTGATAAATTTAGAACACAGTTCACACGAAGCTGTGAAGAAAAACGTGCATATGTGATTCAGTTTATGTATTTATTTATTTACCCAATTGACAATGAGACTGCTCGTGATTAATATTTTTTTATTTTTGTGCCTGATTGTTGACAGTGCTAAATCATGGCGATTCAAAGGCAAAGAACGTTCACCAGTTATATTAAGTATATAGTAACTCATTTATAATTCTCCATCTATTTGAAGTTCGATATTTTTTTATCTTTTATAATTCGTTTACCTTTATTGGACAGTTCCAGGCGATGGTGGAAGCCAGGTTGAAGCGAGACTTAATAAGACAACTGTTCCACATTATTTATGTGAAAAAACATCGGATTATTTTAATATTTGGCTCAACCTTGAGTTATTAGTTCCAATAATAATAGATTGTTTCGTGAGTATCCTTCACTCAATTAATTGTCACTAGTTACATGTAATTGGTCGATATCGATGAAAGAACAAAGAGAAATTGATAATATAAGGGAGCTGCGATTTTTATTGTTTAGCTGGGCAGTTATTTGAGGCATAAAATAATAATTGCTCGATGACTAATTGAATTCTACGAATGTTTTTGATGTTATCATGTCAGTGCTCGCGTTTGTCTTATCAATATTTGATTCGTCATAGTTTTTACGTCGGAATTTGATGTAATTGGTGTTCGAAATTGGTTCGTTAGACTTAGAGATAATGCGAAGAGTCTTGGACAGTTTTGTACTCATAAGATGAGAAGAAAAATTAAATTTAACTGCTTTCCTCTAGTGAGTGGAGTAAATAGTTGGATACCATTTATACTCATTAATTATTTTTTTCTCTTTCCAGATCGATAACATGAAGTTGACGTATCACAATGATACACGCAAAACAACAAACACTGCTGGTGTTGATATAAGAATTCCAGACTGGGGAGACCCATTATCGGTTGAATATTTAGACCCAAGCAAAGCATCGCCTGGATCTTATTTCAAAGATATCGGGAATATTTTGGTTAATGACATGGGTTATGTGAGGAATTTATCTTTACGTGGAGCACCTTATGATTTTAGAAGAGCACCGAGTAATTCAATTGATTGATTGATTGAGTTTATTAAGAGTGGAACACCACGGTGATGGCCTAACCAAAAGAATAAACAATAAAATTTATCCTTCAATTTCAGATGAGAATGACGAATTTTTCCTCGCACTAAAATTGCTCGTGGAGGAGACATACAAAATGAATAACAAACAACCAGTGACACTGATTGCCCATAGCATGGGTGGACCAATGTCATTGATATTTCTCCAACGACAGCCGCAAAAGTGGAAGAATCAATACATTAATTCACTGGTAACTTTGGGTGCTGTTTGGGGTGGTTCAGTGAAGGCACTTAAAGTATTTGCTATCGGCGACAATTTAGGTGCTTACGTATTGCGTGAGAGTATATTGAAGGATCAACAAATTACTAGTCCAAGTCTTGGTTGGCTTTTGCCATCAAAATTATTCTGGAAAAATAGTGAAATTTTAGTACAAACACAAGTTAAAAATTATACACTGCTCGATTTGCAACAATTCTTCAAGTAAATATCCAATTATTTTATTATCTTTACGCCGTTCATATCATTCGAGGATGAAAAGTAATTCTAGTCTGTTTAACTATCTTGTCTAGTGATATTAATGTTCCAAACGGTTGGGAATTCCGAAAAGATACAGAAAAGTATCAAGCGGATTTTACAGCGCCTGGTGTGGAAATTCATTGTCTTCATGGATTGAATGTCGATACTGTTGAAAGGTGATGAAAAACCAAATAAACAAGCAAATTAACAAATTAATTAATAGTTTTGGAGACAATAAAAATAATGTTCTGTTTGCAGATTGTATTATAAACCGGGAGTATCGATTGATGGATATCCGCAATTAATATTCGGTGACGGCGATGGTACTGTTAATATTCGCAGTTTACAGGGCTGCTTGCACTGGCAGGGCAAACAGAAACAAAGAATTTATCATCAGCCTTTTGCCGGGGTTGATCATATGCAAATATTGCGCGATGCTCATATTTTAGATTACATAAAAACGATATTAACGGTGTAACATGAAGAATGAAGAGCTCGGGCGACCGTAGGAATAGCAGCTCGCATCACTCCATAATTCTCTTATAATTCATTTTCTATTGAAGATTTATTTATCCTCCGAGGGAATTTTTTCCTAGATTTATATTAATAGATAAATATTAAATTTTACGGGTCATAGATATGTACAAGAATCAGATCAGTTGATATTGATGAATTGTCAATAGTAAAATGATAAAGAAAAACAGATTAGTAAGAAGACTACACCTTAAACGGAATGAACGAGAAAAAATATCGATAGCCATATATTTTTCGGTCTCCCTCTTTTTCTTCTTTCATTTTCCATACGAATTATAATCACATGAACAGTCTGAAGATTCCCTCTTCATGATTTAATTTACTCAATGAACGAGGGAAGGAAAAAAATATTGACGATGAGTTCAACTTATCTCATTATTTTCGCAGTATATTTTTTATATTTAACTTATCGTACCTCGTTAATGTTCTCGTTGTTTTTTTTCTTCTCAGTGCACTAAACAGTATACAGAGTATGTAATTTGAGATAGAATAACAAAATGCAGGAGATAACCCGAGCAAATATAAAAATAGAGTGAAAAGAAACGAAGAAATTTCACATGAAATTAATTTTGCCTTATTTTTTGTTTCGCATGTGTCGTTTGTCTAATCGTAGAACAATTTATAACGTGAACGAATTATTTAATTCATTAATATATTTGATGTTCAGTGCTCTCTCATTTTTGTTGCGATATGATTGATATCAATAATTATTGTTGTTAGTGAAGTACAATAAATAATGTGGTGAAATAAATTATTCTAGAGACAATAAATTCACAGGATTATCGCAGTTGTAATTTACAATAATAATTTTCCACATATTCGCAATCCTGTGAATATTATAACTGTTCTTTCCTATTTGTTTTTGTTCTCATTTTAAATTTATATATTATCCCAACAATTTATTTTACATTTTCAATTTTATATTCTTCATTGTACCAACAATTTTTGATTCTCTTAAATAATCCCATTCACTTTCCCCTCTTCTTGCACTTTAAAATTTGTTTTTCACTTAACTTTCATTTACACTCGATATATTTCATTATTATAATTATATCTATTATCATTTTTATTGTTATAAATATTTATGCAGCGTAGATAAGAGCTTTCAAAGTGTCTTTTTTATGTGTAATTAAAAAATCAGTCTGCATTTTTATACAAAGGCAGCGCAGGAATGGTCAAGTTTTGTCATTATTCTTGATTGAAAAAAAAATGTTTCATTTTCTGTTCCTTTCTCTTTTCTGTGGTTTTTATACAAATGCCATTGTTTTTCCCTTTTATCAACCGCACTATTAAACTATTCTTTGGATGATTGGAAAATTTTTACGGAATAGCGACCCCAACTGAAAAAATAAAGTAAAAAAAAAGTTTCGAAATTTTTGAAAGAAGTTTGAATCAGGGTGATCGAGGTCCTGCGAAATTTTTCTGGTAATCTTGCATTGAGACTCGGAAACAGCAGATGACAATGAACAAAATTGGATGGATTCTTGCATACCGATGTTAATTAGAATCTGATGTTTCCGAAAACGTCCCTAGATGATCTCCAGAAAAATGTTCCGGACCGCAAAGTAATTTAGATGGACAATCGATGCCAAATGTCTCGATAAAATAAAGCAAATAATAATGAATTATTCACTAATGTCAGTTGAGACTAGTACCGGTTTTCAGAAAGGCATAAATTCCTATCGCCAATATCGTTACGACTGTTATTGTCCTGTAACCTTTGAAACGATATGGCAAACGTCGTGGTTGTGGCACTGCTAATTTTAATTGACGTTGACGTTCAAGTTCGCGTCTACTCGTTTCGGCTTTCAGTTTCCATTCCTGCTCTTTGCAACGTCGCTTGTGATCGTAATCACGCACATCAGCACTTATTGATTCGGGTGGATAATCACGGTACAATGTTTTAGCGCTCATTAATAAATCTTCAAAGGGTAAATCGTCCGGCAACTGTAACACAAAAAACAGTGCGAGATTCGTTGATTCTACCATCGAACTTTTATATGAATGAATAATGGTTTGGTGCATATAATATTAAATAAGAGAATTCGATAACTTACAGTACATAAAACTTTATGTGTGTGTCCCATATCCGGTGTGGTATTAAATATTTCAGTGGCTCGATGTGCCACAATCACAGTACTTAGATATAGAGGCATTAGTGGTGGTGTACCGAGAAAAAAATCAAATAAACGGTGCAGCAGTCGACGATTCTCAGCGTATTTATGTGCATACCACGTTGTATATTCTGCTAATGCAAAGTGAGGAAATAATTCAACGCTAGGAGGAGAATAGATAATCATTCGGTTAATTTGGCAATTTTGTGATGAAGATAAAAGAATTTGTGTTCATTTTACTTCTCTAAATGCTCCAACAATTTAGGATGAACTCTCTCCAATAATGCGAATATATAAAATAATTCTTGATTGACTTTTTCCATAGTACGCTCCATAAATCGTTCCAAAAACTCGACAGATATTTTTTCCAATATATGTAAACCATTTCTCAAACCCATTACTATTAAAATTGTTGCTGCGATGTCATTGTAGCCTTGATAATAACTGTGAACAGATGGATGATAATTTTATGGAAAATTGAATTTTAAAAGAAAATGTTGGGAGAGATCGTTTGTGTGACGGGATTAGATTTCTAATTACTTCATTTCTGGATGACGATGCAGGACCCAACAAATAATTTTCGTTAATTCATTGTGGAATAATTCCATATCATCTTCAGTTGTGTCCAATGATAAATGACCCCCGCTTCGTGCGACATCCTTCAATATTTGTTGATACACATCTTCTGGTACACGTTTATGGATTTCATCCAACTCATCAGCATCAATTTTTTTCGCTTCATCGTCAGCTATTCTCAACAATTTCGGCCACAATATCCTCCTCAAATCGTCTAAGAAAATATTCAGAGATTTTGTGATTCAAATGTGCATTTTTATTATTCGAAAAATAGAAGAGGAATTTTGTTTATGATTCTTAATAGAGTAGATTCATTGGGAATTGAGTTGGAATCGCATCAAACTCTTTTCTCTTCAACAGATCAACTCCATTCTACCTTAATTTAACTGAAACTCTACCCCAACTCAATTTCAACAGTTCATCCACTCTACCATAAATACAATTGTTCTCTATTTCATTAATTTACCAGTAACAAAACCCAAACTGCTGCATCCTAGTAATTTGAAATCGCCATAATTCAATTCTCTCTTGACAATACTTCCTCTTATAACATTTATCTTCAACTTTTCCAAACGATTCAAATTTTCTATATCGTCACAATTATCGTCATCGACATTATCATCATTTTCATAAATATCTCCGTCATAATTAATATTACCGTTACCATTCAATTTACCTGATGAGTTCAACTCAACTATCGGTGGTATTCTTGGTACATTATCATCAATCCATGCTGGAGTTGAATCTGGCAATGAAACAAGTCGGATTCGACTCAAATCACTCGATTCATCATCTTCCATGTTATAATTTTGATCTATTCCTCTCTTTTCCAAATAAATATTCCTTTTGTCATTCATGTATTAAATTTCTTTCCACAATGACGACGGATAGGTGGAATGTCGATAAATTTATATCCACTGAAATCCATCATTATCTTGATCACCAGATCATAATTCAATTTTTTTCGAGGTTATGACTTTAAAATTTTATGATTAAATAGGATTTTCTTCAAAATTTTGCTTTAAATGACAATAATTGATGACATTTGTGATAGATTTCGATACAACCGAGATAAAGTAACAATAATTCCATGACTTTTGTGTTCCTGAAAAATATTCAACAGTTATTAATTTGGAATTTATCTTCTTCTATTTTTATTTTTATGATATATTTACATACTTTTGTGTTTTTGTTTTATTTTTTGTTTATTTTAGGCTTTATTCACTTCGTATCAAACGTTCATAGCCACCATATTGTTCGATTGTATATTACTTATCATTCCTAACCTTAAATGGCGTTGATATTCAGACAATATGAAGTATTATCACCAATTTTCAATCTAAATATCAATCGAATGCAGCATTACAATCAATTCAGCGTTAATTAATGTATCTTTTATGACATATTACAATCAAATAATCAAAAAGGTTTTTTTTTTTTTTTATCGTAGTATACAGTATAGATTTATACACTCTATATGTATTCAAATTTACTTGTGATCGGCGCAGAAGTGCGTTTGATGGCGCTAGTGATAAAAAATAGTCCCGTGAACACATCAACAAAGTGATAACGAGCGTCGCCGAATTTTTCAACAAATTTCTATTCTATTAATGAGCAAAATAACAGTAATTATCAATATTAGAGATAATAATCAGTAATTGTGTGCACGAACATTGCCAACGAATATGGAGGTCCTACGTAATTAGTGATGTTAATTGTGTAGAATTGAAAGGTAAACAATTTTTTGCCGAACAAACATAACCTTAATTTGATAAATCACTTCTACCAACAGCAAAACTTCAAGAGGGGAAAAGAGTTCTGTAAAAAATGGCGTCGAGATTTGACGACGAGCGTTACAGGCGTGAAATGGAAGAATTCGTTTCAAATCATGGGGGCAGTATGTCACGCGAAGTTGTATTGGCAGTTTTACCAAGTGTTTGCTCAATTTTATTAACAGCAACAATTGCCGCATTAATTCGCCACAGAATCAACCAAAATATATTGATGATTATTGAATTTATAACAATTATAATACCATGTGTACTTTGCTGCACTGTATTATCAAATTACACTCTACAAGTTAGCGCAACGATGTTGACGATAGCGTTAATCAACATATTTATAATTGGTAAAACATCAAGTTGCGAATCTAAAACGAATTATTACGAATTAATAACAAAACGTCGGCCATTTATCACGAATTTCCGTGGATTAACAAACATTATATCGGCAATTTGCATATTGGCAGTTGATTTTAAAATATTTCCACGTAGATTTGCAAAAACTGAAGTTTATGGATACAGTTTAATGGACACTGGTGTTGGCTTATTTATAATATCCAATGCTTTAGTCGCACCAGAAACTCAAAATATTAACATCCAACTACAGCGTTTGAAAAAAGCCAATCAATCGTTTTTCTATTTGTTAATAAATAATTTGAAAACTGGTCTCAGAAGTACTGCGATACTGTTGATTCTGGGATTTATGCGATTTCTAATTGTTGAATTTTCAAATTATCAACGCCATGTAAGCGAATACGGTGTGCATTGGAATTTCTTTATAACGTTAGCGTTTGTTAAGTTATTCACATGCACAATAGCGAGCGCAATTAATTCAAAGTATTCATTATTATCTGGTTTATGGATATTAGCGATGCATGAATATGCATTGAGCACTAATGGATTAAAAGAATGGGTCCTTGGTAATTCACCTCGCGATGATTTCGTTTCTGCTAATCGCGAGGGAATTGTATCAGTACCAGGATATGTTGGATTATATTTTATCGGTATTGCATTAGGTCGCGTAATTAATTCTACATATAATACAATCGATAATAATGTTAATAAGAATATAAACGATCGAGTTGAAATGGAGGGAAAATTATTTGGGCGTAAGATATCATTTGAATATAACAAGTCGATGGTCTTGTGCATGAAATTGTCGCTTATTGCTCCTCATGCTTGTGGGATTACTCTTATTTGCGATTATTACTTTGGGATTTCTCGTAGATTAACTAATTCGGGGTATTGTGCATGGATATTAACAGTGACAACTGCACTTTTGACTATTGGGATCTTGTTTGAGATCATCACTGATATTTTGATTCATATGATTGAGGGTCAAAGAATAGATGATCGAAAAAGGAATAGGAGAAAACATACCAAAGGATTTAATGGGGAATCTGAGAAGAATAGTGAACTTGAGCTGACTGAAATTGTCAGGAAAAGTCCGTTGATATGTGAGGCCATTAATTATAATGGCTTGACTTTTTTTATAACTTGTAATGTGTTTACTGGGTTTATTAATAATCATATTAAAACACTGTATGTTGAGTGGGATCGTGCGCTGGGGATTATTATATTCTATATTGGAATTAATATTTTCATTGCTGTGATACTTCATCGAAATAAAGTACAAATTAAATTTTAAATTATCTGTTTCAAGTACTTATTTTATTGGTTTTCTTATAAGTTGAGAGAAATTCGATTTTTCATTTCCACTCTTGGTAACTGTCATTGTTATTTCTGTTTCACGATTGTCTTAATGTATTAAATTTTATTTCCAGTTGAATTGTCCATTATAATTCGTCTTTGGACAATCTTAGATTTCTCCGTAGAAATTGACGGAAAATCTCATTATTTTTTACATAATCTGCTGCAAGTTTAACCATTCGTAGAAATTCATCTACATCAAAACTGTAATTGGTGAATTTTTCGTGTGCACCACGATCTGTATGTTCCCCCTATTCAATCGAAAAACAGAAAAGGAATTTAGAATTATAATTAATCAGGAAGTTGGAAATATTGGATTGATCGATCGATTCATCAGTTTACTCACAGGATCTTGTGGATATAATTTTTCATAATTTTCCCACGTGAAATATCTAACGCCACGTAGTCTTGAAAGATCTTTATAACAGCTCGGGTCTCCGCAGTTATATAATTCGAATACTGATGCCCAATCAGGAAGGAACATCGCGTGTGTTAAACCAGCACCATGAATTCCAATGAATACATCAGAATTTCGGGTGATTTCTAATTGTTTTTTGAAAGGCATTGCTCTATTGTAAACAACCTGGATGAACAATTCAATAAGTTACAAATTTTGTATTTAATATATACGATTAATCGTACAAGAATATTTTGTGAATTTGTTCACAAGAATTAAATTCAAATGGAAAGAACTATTCACCTTTTGTACTTTGTACTCTGGATTCTTTTCCAATGCCTCAATTAATTCATCCTCATTTAATATCCTACGATACCTTGTATCCCTACTAAGTAATGTTACATGTATTTTACTGTCACTTCTATTATGGAGTGGAATACTCAATCGATGTAAAACATGCTCGCTAAATGCTTTGAACAGTCCACTCTTTTCACAGCCATAAATCTGAAAAGATGAGCAGAAGAAATAAATTACTTTGATACTACAATTATCCTTCCTTTTCATACAATTAAATCAATTCCCCAATACAAACTGAACATTACCAATGGTGTATTGTAATAAAGACCAAAAATCATTCTTGGTAATAATGGTAAAACCAAATTCTTGAAGCAGACGACTTTACCCGTGAATGTTTTCAAATCCCAAATTGGATTTTTTGTAAATGCTTCGAAAGTATCTTGAAAGGCCGATCGATAACTGCAATAAAAGACAAAGGACACACTAAGATAGTCAAGGAATTAATGGAACCAAGAAACAACGAAAAGCAAATGAAACAAGAAGATCTAAAGTTTTCTATCTTGTTTTGATTAGTTTTAATTTGGTGATTAATTTACCTGTAACTTTCCCAAATTAAAATGTGATTGTCTGTGTCAAATGTTGATGGATGTGATTGATTAACGTGCTGTGACGCGTACAGATTGAAAAAATCGCAAAAGTGATGATACATATTGACAGCTGAGATTTGTTCAAAGTAACATTCGGGGTGAGAGAAAAAATGCAAAAGAAAGAAAATTATATATTGTAGAATTGTTTTTAAACTATTCGATCATTCCTAATATTAATTGAATGCATTCGGTACTCACCTGCGTCAATTTTCATGATATATGTGGGTTTCTCTATCACTATGTCACAATCATTTTCGATTATTGGGCGTCGCGGTAGTTCCCGAAAGTTTTCGATCTCTGGAGCCCACGATTGGAGTGCATTAAAGTGGTCAGTATTTTCCTCTAATTGTGTTTGCTTCAATCTGAAATTAGGGGTGATTGATAGAATTTTGCGTAAAATTGTTTTCGGATAATTTTTAATACTCACTTGCAATATCCACCGATTTCTCCAGGTTTCAATACGTCTGTGTCGTATCGAATTGGTTCAGTTCTTGATAATAAGTTAGTAAAGTTTACCATTATATTTCTACCTCGACAAAATCTAAAATGCTTCGAGCACTCCATCGATGAATCTTCCTGAACAAATACAAATAAACAAACAAATAAATGAAAAAATTAATAGCAGATACAAATATTCAAAAGTTCCATCCAATTACTCACAAAATATACTGGCTCGCAGAGTAGTCTCATCTCTCTACGTTGATCTCTCACATATCCAAAATCACCTTGAGCATAGAAAGTATCGATTTGGGCTTCTTTAGTCGCCACCCAGCCTTTGTGATCGCCAGGACATTTTGTACGCAAAAATGAATCCTTTCGATCACAATCGTCCTCGTAACCCCAGCAACCTTTTTTATCTAAGTGTCTCTTTAATTTATAACAAACGCGCAAAGGAAAAATATATAAGAAAAGACAGCAAATAGACAAGCTAATGAATATATCAATGAATAAATTAGTGACTGAATGAAAATACCTTATAAGGACACGATGGGTCCTCCCGGCATTTTTGTGCAACATCTGGATACAAATTGAAATAATATTTCAAATGATCAACCGGCAAATTGATATTCGAAAAATCTTCGGACGCTGTTGTATCATCAACAACATTAGCAATTACAATAATTGATGTAATAATCGTCAATTGTTTGAATAATGTTGGGAAATTTGCCATCATAACTCCACACAAGGCTGAAAAAGAAAGAGAACAATCATTAGCATTCAATAAATATTAAGAAGATTACATTGAATAAATAAAAACGAAAGAAAGAAATGGAATAATTCTCTCCGGTCAATTCACACACAATTTTTATTCTGTATTATATTTATATTCAGGTGTTTCTGTTCATGTCTGTCGCGGAACTATGAGAGAGTAACTATGAGTGAACGATGAAGACAATGAAAAGAAAGAAACAGAAGATAGGAAGAACGGAAGAAAGGGAGAAAAATATTATAAAAGTAAGTGATAGAAGCAGCAGACGATGAAAAATTCTAACGGTTTTATATTCGATGCGCGTGGGTGTGGGTATGACCTCATCATCAATATAATACTAAATTGATTTATCATATTTTCATGTTAATTATCCAGATACGTTTCTATTCTTCTTACTATAATCCACAACTCCACATAAATGTTTGCATAAATAAATGAAAAAATCCAAAAGACATCGCATGTTAATACAAAATATTTTCTTCTATCATAAAGCAATTTCAATTGCTAATTTTTCGAATAATTACAGTCTCCTCGTTATATATATAATGAAGTAGATGAACAATTTTGAAACAATAAATTGAATAATTCAATATTTCCCGGTTCAATTTCGCGGTAGCTTCACATCCCAGTTATTCATCACCAAGAACTTACCTCAGGATGTTTCAAAGTTATTCAAAAACACAATTCTCTCATTACTTACTTTTGATAGCAATAAATAATTCGACGTGGCGTATAGACGATGGTCAATTATGAACAGTTTTCGTGCCACGAGCATTGGAACTGTATTATCATTGATAATTAACTATCGCCTTTAATTTTTCTATCTATTTTCAGTTATTAATTTTCGAGCCCCCACCTGTTGCAGTATTCTCATGTTATCTCACATCTATATATAATGTTTATGTATATATATATATATGTGAAATCAGCTTTTACGTTCACTTGTACTTTCAAATCTGTATATATAGCGTCGTGCAATCACTTGTTGTATTACATTTATTACAATGAATTCCGCATTCCAACAAACAGTCAATATCAACAATATTGAAGGTGATTTCCAACAGAAAACGCAGGAATCAATGACAAATTGTTTGGAAATTCCAATTAATGATTCTTCAGATCATTTAATCATTGAATTAGTGTAATAAACAAACTGTGGAAGAAAAAAATAATCAGATTTCATTTTATTTTTGATTGAAGATTTATTCCTTCGTTTTGAAATTTTTCCTCAAATAAATTTGTCGTTCTTTCAGTTATTGTTCTCTTTCACGCTTTTTTATTCAATTGTTTCATCAATTTTTTTGTCGTAGAAGAAACGGAATTTCTCGTCGGTGTTTATGAAAAAAAATAAGGTTATGTTCAACCCATTAGCCACTGTGAACGTTTGACACTGCGGTGAATAACTGTCTGTGCAACAGCACGTGCACAGGCAGAGGCAAAAAAGAAGGAAGAAATGTATATATATTCATAAATACACAGGACGAAATGGAAAAGAAAAAGGTGAGAAAAAAAAATTTCAAAGAGTTAACCATAGCTAAGTTGTGGTGGCCGTCGATAAAATCAAGACCTGTTCAAATTTCTATTATATCAATGGAAGAAAAATAGATAGAACTCTGCATTATCAGAGAGAGAGCGATCTTCTTTACTCACATCCACTGAGAAATGTATTTGAAACATTTAAATTACTAACACAAAGTAAAAACTACATTGTTGCCTCTTACTTTGTCTAAATAACGCAGTTTTTCATATTACCAATTGTACACAATGATTCATCATTAAATTCCATTTTATATACTTCATTGATGAGAATTTTATGAACAATATGTGGGATTTTATTGCTATCATTATGAAAAAAAATACCGTCTCCACGAAATAATTTTTATTCACTTAGTTTACAAGTACTTTTGTAATTTATTTATCTATATATGTATACATACATATATATATATATATATATATATATATATATAATGCAAGCACGCATTGTTGGGTAGGAGATTTAACGCTTGTCAGCATTAGTGACTAAGTTTTGAAATAATAACGAAAAATAGTTGCGTCCGGTTGCTCTATATATATGAGCTTAAACATTTATGAAGAGCGTGTAACGAGAGTGCAATTGTCGCGACAATGTGGCGCCTGTGTCACTGAGCCATTTCGACCTACGCGAAAATCACTGTGACAATGTTACGCCTTTGTCTTCGTCTCTTCTCCATCTAAATATCCCTTTCTCTCTTTCTCTGCCTTGCTCTTACTTTGTATTGTAATATATTTGTATGTGTATGCTCGCAACCCTCTTATGTATACATAAAAGAAATTCCAGTGCATATACACGTAAATCTCTCCCTCGTCTATCTCTTTTCTTTTTCACGTAGGGCGATAAAATACTTCGCTTTCATTCGGTGCATACGACGTATATGGATCAAGTTTCCAACTCAATATATATATCTATATATTTACATGAGTTGGATAACGAATATAAATCTGGAGTAAGCTTCACTTCTTGACACGAATTATCATCACAATGAGACTCTGACGAGGTATATGGACGTATTTTTTTCTGTCGAACATTTTATTTTATTTTATTTTATGAATATTTTTATTTAAGGAAATATAAGTGAAAAAGTGATTTTTTATTTCTTAATATTTCTGTTGTAAGAATTTTGATTGTTTGATAATTATTACTCTTTGTTTGACACGTTGAAATCTGAGTTTCACGATTTCGACCCTGTGGGCTTACAGTCCTACATATATATATATATATAAGATGAGAGACCAGTCGGATCGTAAATTTAACGTCATAGCGGTTGTCACCGGTGTGCGCGCCTTTACGAGCAACGAGCTCGTATTCTCCTGCCCGCGGTGTTTATATACATTCATGCATTTACCTGTGTCTATATACGAGCAATCGAAGATGAGATGCCTCGTGTTCGATCGAGCAAACTTCAACTCGCGCTCACTTAAGCTCCATAAAGACAGACAGTGGATGATGGGGGAGGATGAGGGAAAGAGAAATAAATATATAAAGAACAATTTTCTGTGTTGATCCTCCCTGTAGGTGTCCTCGTTTTAGTTTATGTCACATAAGAAAAGAATAAGTTTAGGGTAATAGAAAATGTTTTATTGAAGTATGTCATTAATTTTTGTTTGAATCATTTTTGTTACTCCTTTTTATTTTTATTTTTATATTTAACGTATACATAATCAGATCCGGAAAGTGATCAGGTGTGCGAGTTTGAGTCTGTAGCACACTCGCGTAATTGCCCAGACACTTGTGATAATCCCCTTGGCCGCTTTTGTATATGAAGAAACAGGCTCAAATACGCAGGTGCGATCAGATCATACATTCGTCGCTTTATATACTTACATTCATACACTTTACCTTTAAGCGCATGAATTTTTCTCGTATGTGCTTGTATGGGTTAGTTCTGTAATATGTGCGTACATGTGTGTGAATATGTGTTGGTTTCATTCCAATAAGAGTTCAAGAAAGTGCCGTCTGCCTGTGTGAACAATATTTTTTTCATTTTATTCACAATTCAACGCAAATGAAACAGAAAGTTGGAGGAACGAAATAAAAAATGATATCAAACTATTTTCTAGACGATGTACGGGTGGCGTCATTGATACACAAATCTCTTATATGACCAATAGAAAGAAAAAAAAAAAATTGAAACAAATGGCAAAATAATAAAAAAATACACAATGAAGTACACACACCTGCATTGTACCTTGTCCAACCACCATCTAACTTATAACGTGGGTGTATATGTTTGCGATAACACACGCAGGTTATTTCTCCAGTCAACTTATATTAGTACATATATATAAATATATATATACAATACGTATACATAAGTATAGCTCGAAAGATTTTGCTTCCTCTCTTTCTATCTCTTCTACACAGTGTCCTCTCAGCAACCTGCAATGATTATCCGCCAACGCTTTTGCCAACTGTCCTATGTATATATATTTTACATTCACATATTTATTTACATGATAACAATGACAGTGGAACGCTGGTGGGGTCGAAGAATTTTCCAACTTTGTAAACCACATTTTGTAGTTATATTTCATCGTGAAAAATTACAACAATTCGATGCGACTTCAATATTATTATAACGAAAATAATAAAACTGAAAAGTACATTCACACATAAAATAAAATAAAACATTTCACCATTTCTATCTTTATTTCATTTCTATTATTTTACTATTTCTTTTATTCCTCTTAATCACTATTCTTGTCTTTTTTTTCTTTCTCCAATTTTTTTTTAGTATGTAGACATTTTATTCATGGCTCGTTGATCTTTATCCACAACTTTAATGACTCACTTGTATAAGATTTAAGTATATAAACACATAAACGATAAATGTATGTATGAATTTTAAATGTGTTTGTGTGTGCTTGAATATAATAAGAATATTTTAAAGCCATAAATGCATGTTTAAGCTTGTTTTAGAAAGAGAAACATTGTGCATAGGTGTTTTCATAGTTGTATATTTGCCTGGGGTTTAAGATATAAATATAAATTAAGTATACTTGCAAATCTCGGTGTAATTGCACGAGTATCACGTACGATAATGGGACATGTTGTGGGACGCAATTAAATGACAACATAATAATACGAAGTTTTATTTTTGTTTATACAGCAATAGGATGAAGAGGGAAGTGAAATAGAATTTTCATCAATGATGAGATATAAAAGGAAAAATTATTGAACATTGAAATAATTAATTTAAAGTATTTATTTATTTAGATTAATGATTATTGTATTTGTTGACTCGTTCTTACATACATTATTGATAAAATGGTGTGACTCGTTGTTTTCATATAAAAAAAATGCAGCGTTACTGTTTCATAATGAACTATTTGTACAATAACCTCGTCAAATTGAAATAAATATTATTTCTTTATTTGTATTTATCACTAGTTGTCTACCGAACCATTTATCCTATTTATATCTGCACTCCATTACTAATACTCACACAAACGTACACATTTAACAACAATTTTGTTACCTTACTGGTTCTACAAATGACTCTACAGCAATGTCCAACATTAACAAATGTATTTCTAGATCATTTATCGAATGAATTACAGTGTGTGATATTAATGTCGGTTTGATGAAAAACTAATGACTCCAATAAGTTCTATCACAATTATTTCCTTCAATTCTTCTCATTCGACACCTTGGATATCATCAAATTCAAATAAATAATTTCATAATTCATTAATTATCAATGAAAATGACAAAAAATCCACCAATTTGTTTTTTAAAGTCAATCAAATGTTCCAACTGATTTTAAATTCATTAGATTCATCGAAAAATTTAGAAAAATAGTTAGAATGTGGTTAAAAACACCGAAGATAAGTGAAATCATGTACAGGAAGGCGCTCATAACAGCAGGAGATGCCACGAAGAGGACGAAGTTGGACAACGACGACCAAAGAGTCAGTTCAAGTGCACTGTCCAGTCTCCAGGTAGTCTCACATTGTGTATGTAGAAGTATATCTATGTGCGTGTGTGTTTTCACTGTGACTGGTTGTATTTTGCGGACAGGGTCGCAGCCAGAAGTTGATCCACGGTTATGGCTGTGGTACGCTCTTGTTCGGTCCGATTCTTCACCGATAACGCACGCTCCATCGAGCGCTCCTGCTTATATTCATATACTGTATACGTCCACAGTTAACTTAAGCTACATGCCAAGGAAACAGATAGTGGAATCTCAATAGAAGGAGAATAGTGGGAGGTTCGCAAGAATAATAAAAAAAAAAGCATCAAAATTTTAATACTAATAAATGATTCATAGATTTATTATTAATTTTTAAATTCTATTTTTGATATAGAATTATTTTTCGTTGATACAAATGGATTATAAGCGAGAGATAGGGAAGGAGGAATGTAAAAATTCATTGTTATTTATTTAGATTACATGAAAAGGAAAAAAAAAATATTAGTCAGCACCTCACTACATGAAACTTCACTGAGCAATGCTGCTCAATATAATATTATCTCTCGAAATATCTGAACAGTTATATTTCCATGTAAACATAATTTATTTTGCATTTTTTCTATCATATTTTTCATGAATTAAACATGAAGTTGTTCTTAGCAGTACAATAAAAAAATTATACATAATAAAACTGTAAAAGCTATGAAAATTCTACGGTTTTTCCCCTTTTATTCCATAAAATTACAAATTGAATGAGACAACGATAGGAATAGAATGGACAATTCCATGTTTTTGATATTAGAAACAAAGATAAATATCAGTGATAATATTATTTGTTTAAATTGTGTCATGGCATTCCCATAGAATTTTTATCGAATAATTTAATCTAAAATTCTTCATTAACATTAAAAAATGGAACAATTGACATCAAGTCAAAACATTTCAAGTGACTCTATCAATCAATAATAAAAACCATTAAAGTAAATAATTCTAGTGTCTGTCTATATAAATGACTAATAAATGTTTAATAATTTAATTTAATGTGTTCCATCTCATAATTATTTTTCAATTCATTTTTTTTTTGTTTTAATGAAGGAAAGAGTATAAGCATAAGTATATAAACACTTGGACTAAGTAGCAGTCGAGAGCCAAGATAACTATATATACTAAGCGAAGTTGTCTCTTGGTCGAGAGGCGCACGAAACATCCGATAAGACGCACGCGCAGCCAGTTTAACCCTTAACGATTTCATAAAAGAGATAGGATATATATACAGTATATAAGCTGGACTAATTAAGAGATAATCCAACAAGTTCTTATGCAGTACATTAAAAACGTAACATCACATCATTTTTTTTTACCACTTTCACGTAATATAATGACACTTTAAAATTTAATCATATGCTTTTATCTATTGACACCAGTCAAGCAAAATAATCCAACTGTTTGATATGAATTTATCAATAAATATTTTATTTTATCACTTCAATTGCTCGTTTTACTTTCAACTTGAAAACTTGTACTTGAATTTTATTGGAATATCAAATTCTGCATATTATTCAACCGAAATCATTTTTTTTTCAACTATTTCTATGTGAATTTCATGAGTGTGATCAAAATGAGAGCATTGGCGATCGTTGTATACTGATAAAAATATCGATTTCATATTTATATGTTACATTATATAAATATAATGATAATGTTATAGTTATAAACATCTGAACACAGTTATGGTTGGTTTAATTCGATCGCTGATCTCGCGCCAATATTCCTACACCCAATCGATCTATCCACATAAATGTATAGATATATATATCACACAACTCGCTCGATCATTTGTTATCTCAATCGATCTTCTCTAATCGCGTTCTCCTGCTGGATCGCAAACGATTCGCTTTGGTTTATACGTCTATAAACTTCATGAATGCCCAGTCCAATGTCTAAGAAAAATTCATTCATCTCAACTTCGATATTACATTTATAAATGTTTTGTTTATATCGGTGGCGCTGTCCAGGGGCGGACATTTTACTAAAACATATTTGTTACAATAATTACAATCGAATATGAAATAATTTATTATTTTGTTCTGTTAATTTTTGTTTGACTTTATATAAATCTACATGAGATGAAAAAAAGAAACAGTACAATCGTTGATGAATATTTAAATATCATTTTTTCTTTTCTCGTATATGGGGTCACATAGAGGTTTGACAGTATCTATAATTACCATCATCAGTGTGTAACGATTTGTTTATTTTATTTGTATTTATCTGGTTGGGATTAATTTAAATCAACTGAGGGAAAAAAAATTGATGTATTTTATTGGAATAAAAATTTATTTTTTATGTGTAATGTTTCTCTTATTTCTTTTTTTTTCTCTTAGTTTTTTTATTGTTTAATGGATGTGTATATGTGTGGAATCGTGGGCGCATCGATGTATCGAGGCATCATGACGGCCTCTCGACCCGCATATGTGTGGTCCAGTCGCGCCGGAATTCAAAAACTTATATCCCTCGCGGGCAAAACTCCAAGTGGAAATACCAAGCGTGGCACGATACTTATTGCTTGACAATGGCCATATGTATTTATATAACGAACCAATAAGACGATTGATATAGGTATTATATGTGTATGCATATGTATATATATATATGTAATAGTGATACGGGTAAAATGAAATTTTATTGTCGTACAAATAAATTTGATCATTCACCAACGACAAATGTTTCTTCCTTTTCTTTTATCAACATTTTTTTCTCCTTTTATTTCCACTGAACAATCCCGTTCGGAGTACTGGTTCATAGAAAATCGCACGAGGAATCGAATGAGGTATATATAGTTGATGGGAAAAATTGAATAGATATGGAAAAATGAGAATCAATAGTTGAAAATTGAACTGACTTAGTACTGTTACTTGGAAATTTCGATGGTTTCTTTTTCTTTTGTAATTTTTTTTTATATTTGTGCTAGTCATGATAAATTTATATCTCCACTTGATCAATAGAGAATCGAATGATTGATCTGATGGATCTCTTGGATTTCCCGTGAAAAAATTTTTCATTGAGATATTTCTCATTTTTTGTAAGTTAGAAATAGTTTTTCGTTGATGCGAATTGAATGTGGCGAGGCAGAGAGGTGGTGCCGCGTGTTTCAATGGACGCAACTAAATTTTGTTCGTATTTATATGAGTACGAACGTATGCATGTATAGGTATATATATATATATATATATATATATGCGTTGTAAGATCGCGGACGCGCAAGATCGGTAGGCGGTATCGTAAATCATGTAACCTAATTCAATAAAGCAAACTGGGCGCCCTCTTTTGGTTGGGGCAACGAGAAGATATTCATATACAACCTGAAGGAATCTCGATAGTGTATAAAATTCGGAGAAAAGGGGAGAAGAGATAAAGGAACAGGAAAAAAAAAAAGGGAAGAGAATAAAAGGGACAGGCAATTTTGGAATTTATTCCAATTTTTTTTCAAGCAATCATCTCCCGATAGGAATTTTATTTCGATTATTATTCGATGATAAACAATTTACGAAATTGATTCGTCACATTCTTATATTGTTTGAGGAATGTTTTATGATATTTAATCCGTGGTAAAGTCCTTGTGTGATGTTAATGGTTCACATATGGGCTCATGCATTTTCGTCTGGCAAAATTCGTCATCTTTGCATTCAAAATGATAACATGCTCGGAAACAATAACCGTTTTCACACCTAGAGGTGAGAATGCAATCGTTGTCGTCCTTACATAGTGAATGACCTGAATGAATAATACAAAGTAGAAAGAAGACACTCTTCACTCTATTTTCCTATCCTTTTTTAAGATAGATATACTCACGGCGTTCACAATATTCGACAGCAGCAGGAGATTTGTCCCAGAGACAATCGAACAATTGTCCTGTATGGTTCTTCGGAGAGCACATTCCAAATTCTGGAGCATCATTGAAAAAATGACGACTGCATGCAGATACGCACTTGTTGTTTAGACATTTCTCTGTATCCAAACAGTGTGCATCAATGGTGCAGTCTGATGGATCAAAAAAAAGAATTGTTTAGAATTAGATTCACAACAATGTAACAGTGATGAACGATTGTAATTGGAATTGAAACTTTTCCTTAAAATAATACTCACTGTCACTACAACTGACGAAAGGATCTCCATGGAAGTTTTTCGGACATGACCAATGAGCAGTGTGATTTTTTGCATAACAGGTAGAGCCTTCTACAAGTTTTCCTTCAACTAGATCATCACTACATACGTATTCACATTTGTTATTGACACATCGTTCGTCATCTGCACAATACTCGTCATAGCATTCTGAAAAATCAGAAGAAACTTTACAGACGATAATTCATTAAACCAACTACAGTTGGATTGTGAAGAAATATCAAGAGTGCTGACGTTAATTGTAAATTAATTATTATTTGGAGAATATTTGTTCCTTACTGTCTCCGCAATCGACATGTGGATTTCCATTGAATCCTGCTGGACATTTCCATTCAGCACCGTGATCTCCAACTTCACTACAGGTCGCACCTTCTACAACTGTATAAAGATCACTATCGCATGAATATCGACATTCTTTGTCCACACATCTGGTGTGTTTCGGGCATTCGTCATCCACAGTGCAGTCTAAAGGATGAAAATTATTTAACAGAGATTCAATGATGTGTCGTTACTTCATAAAATGTAACCATATTGGACACTCACTTGATCCGCACGCAACATGAGGATCTCCAGGGTATCTCATTGGACAACGCCATATGGCATCGTGATGACCGATTGGATAACACACCGCTCTTGGATCTATTTGGATATAATTTGGATCGCACACACCAACGCATTTTCCATTCACACAAAATTCATCCCGCTGACAACTACTATTGACTTCGCAAGCTGATAAAATGGAAAAAAGAGACCAATTCAGGAATAAATCAATGCAGGAATTCAATAATTAATAGTAGGATTTAATGTGGTTTTATATAATTTACTCACATTGAACTTCTTCCACCGACTCTTGACATGTCTATCGAATTGAAAATTAATAATATAAAAGAATTAACTCTTGAATGAATGTGCCACATGAATAATTTATACATCAACTGGTTTTCATACTCACAACAGTAGACCATGAAGACACAAAGCAAATTACGCCGACACTTGCAGCGAATATAGAAACGATGTTGGCCTTCATTATGAAGGGTTTTTTATTTGATATTAAACTCTGTTGAATGTGTTTTGTGTGCTCATTGGAAGCGGCCAATGGATGTTATGATACTCAGGCGATATTGGAGTATTTATGTAACTAATTTCGACATCGTCAAGTTGATACAGGTGTAATTATATCGAATGTTGATACCGCAGGGCTAATGTCTTATTTACGACAAGACAATATTATCACTACAATTAAAACCATAATTTTGTCCTTGATATGACAAATACATTTGTCTCAATTTTATTTCAGTATTTTTCTCCAAAATTGAAGTTTTTAGAACAGCAATCGACATTCCATTGCGTCTGGTGAACAAATAAAATGATCGAATGCCTATTTGCGTCGTATTCCGGGAATCAAATGACTCAACTCACATTCTTCACAGTTTAAGGACCCAATTCAGGAGGTTTTATATTAATTTTTTATCAATTCTGACAATTGAAGTTTATCAGCAATTACCGAATACTAAAAATTCAGGGCAGTCCAATTAAACCAACTCTGACTAAAAATCCTTCAAATTAACAGAATTCTTTTCTTCCCATGATTTATTGTGATGCAGAACACGATTAAATATCCAAATATCGATCATTTCATCAGTAAGTTCTCACGGCTCAATTAATTTGTGCACATTCATAATCGTCATTTTCGTTTTATTCTCATTGTTATTATAGATCAATACACCAGACAAAATTCGATTATATTTAAACCGGACGTACTGCGCAATGGGCAATTAATTGTACATATGGGCCCACGTCTTCCGGCCAACGTCGATCACTTTGTATATTCAGTTGCCAATATAAATCGATTTCTTCTCACGATCCTCATCGTATTATAACTATTAAAAAAAAATATTTATATGTATATAGAAGCATAAGAAAAGAATCTTTAGGGCTCGGCCCTGGTATATGTGAAATCGTCCAATCCATCGTCACTCTATGTGTATTTATATTGGTATAAGTATACGATGGCAACATATACTAAAACAATACAACATCTTGTTGTTACACTCGCATGATTTAAAGTCCTTCGAGGGCGCGAGACTCCCGCTGTCATGCGAAACAACGGACGTTTTCACTTTACACAATCGTTTCGTGTACAATTTTATTTTTGTGCTGGCAAAAACGAAGCCGAAAAGAAAATATGTGTCTGGAAAAAATAAGAACTAGGAAAGAGTAATTGATAGAAAAATAGGAGTCTTGATCAATGAAAATTGGTGAATTATTTTGAGATGATGTACAAAAGCTGCAACTGTTGTAACAGCAAAAAGAATAATCCAAATTCGCAGCAATTTGTGTTCCGTTTCCGGGTAGAAGAAAAACAAAGACATTGTCTGGATGGTAAGAAGTGGGAGAAAGCGAATGCGAACATAACAACCACCACTAGCAGAGTCTATTGAGAGTCAGCACGATGCACACGATGCCCCAAAGCGAATTGACCTCGTGAGTCCGGTCCAGGTTTGCCCTGCGCAGCACCATCGTTCTTCTAATCTTCTTTTACACTATTCAGTTTCACTGTATGCGTTACAATCACCACCATAGAAAATGGAGCGTGTGTGTAGTTGATACCTTGGTACAGAGTCAAGTTGAGAAAAAGAAAACGCGACTGCACCTCCACCTTCACATCTAGATCAGGATTGGAAGAAAACCCAAGTGTACACATTGTACAGCTTCTGATCTCTTCTCTGCAACTAAAAATGGCGACGGGTCGGTTTCCGGGTCACGCGTTTTACTGCAGTGGGCAGTGCGCGACGTCGAGGACGACGAGGGAATCTCGAGCGAGAGTATCAGGTGTCATTACCATTCGCCTCTGTGTGTTTCGCAGGAACAAACTTGCATGGAGTAGAGTATTATAGTCGCGTTTGTCGTTTAGTTTGTCGTTTGTATGTCCTGGTAAGCGACGTTTTGTTGTCTTTCGTGCACTCAACCATTATATCTGCTATGTACATCAGCCGTTTTGGATGCCAACTCTCTGTAGCGAGGATAGTTTCTTAATTGGATGGACCTGATGGAATGTTTTCGTTTTAGTTCCTTTCTTTACATGCTTTGAGGATTTTTTATTGATGGTCAACAGGTGGGGGATGATTTGGAGAGTTCAGAAAGTAAAATAGAATTGTTTGAATTGATATAAACATCTTTCATTAAAATATTCTTCAATAAAATAATGTAGATCACAGAAAAGTTAAAATATTTTTAAATAACGAATAAGAATAAAATGTTGCTTTGAACTTTTAAATTTTATACATTGAACATTTCGTAATGATAAATAATAAATTATCTTTATCAGAACAAAATTTCTTTTCCTGTCTGTTTATTTAATTTGTTTTCCTAGTTTAATGACTGAGCAAAAGGTTCATTGATCGGTTTGATCGTCATGAATTCGGTGAGGGCACAACGTAGCGTGAGAAACAACGAAAGAATAGAAGATTTGTCTGTGTATATATTTTTTTATTATAGATTATATATTATATATTAAAGAGAGATCAGTGGCGGCATCGAACGCAGGTGGAGGTCCATCGATCGCGATCATGATCGAGAAACAGAGTCGTCGCGAGACTGAGAGAGATTGAGAAAGACATTCATAGCAAAATAACGGTCCAATGACATCTCTCGACTATCCAAAGCGCTTTTACTATTTTGTTTGTGTGTTTGGGTGTCTGTTGGTGTATGTATGTGTGTGTGGCTGTATCTAGTGGCGTGATGACCCTTGAGAACTGACCGCGAACGATTGGATTTAACCTCTCTCGCGAGAATTCCAATCGATCGATCGATCGATCCACCATGCTCGGTTCATGATTAGTGTCTTAGGGCTTTGACCATTGTCTCCGTTATAACTATCGTTTGGATCATTGTCGTGGTCTTATATAGATATTCGTGACGATCTGGGCAGAGAGAAATGATATGAGAAAAATTTGTGGAAGATGAGTTTGTTATAGATAGGAAAACTTGGAGAGTTCTGAAATGACAAAGGAAAAAAAAACTCCCATAGATAATATTTGATTTACTTATTTACACTCTTGCGTGTTCATTTCGATTCCATTAAAAAAACCCATCGTAAAAAGGTGTCAACGTGTGTGTCCATATTATTCTACATTTTGATCTCATTCTTAACAACTAAATTGTCGTCGAAACATATAAATTATATTATATTATAAAAACATAATACAAAATAGTAAAGTAGCAAGTTTAAAATTCAGTGAAGCAAAATAATGTACACACAAATGAATAAAAAAGAAGAAAAGGAGGAGGAGAAGAAGAAGTAGCTGAAGAATAGAAATGAATGTGAGAAGAATTAATAAAAGTCTTCATATATAAAAATCTAAATGCGATGGGCGTTGATAGAAAAATTTATTTCTCCATTTCAATTCAATGTAAATAAATTTCTCTTGACAATACTGAAAAATCTTGTTATCTTTCTTTCAATGCATCAAGAATTGATTAATTTAAAGCGCGAAGTGGTGAAAAAAATATTTATTTGTATATTTTTATCTACAAAGTAGAAGAAATAAAAAAAAATTGGGAAAGTCTTGGACAGAATTGAGAGTTGGTTTGGTTGGAGACAAAGCAAAATTTGTTGAAACGGGTCAAGACGTTTTATATGCAGTGGCCCAGTCTCTCTTTCACGACACACACGATCGTAAAAGGTCACTTTATAAGTTTTCCACCCACCTTTTATGAAATGCTTTGTTGTCCGGGAGATTTAGTCGCGCACGCTCGGGTGCGCCAACACGAAAACAGGATAAGACGCGCCCGGATGATTTATCGGTGAGGGATGTAAGACGAGACAGTGACGTGGTTGTGTATGAACTATAAATAAATAATATCTTTCTAGGTTATTGTTGTTAGTTTCATTGCTGATATTAGAAAGCTCTTGTTTTATTTGTGCGAATAACAATAATTAATTAATAACTACGAATTTATATGAAATATTTTTATTTATGTGATAGAATTACAACAAAATCAAAAACATTTTGATTGAGACAAAATAATAAAAGTATTTTTGCATGTCGAACTAATAAAATAAATTTTTTTCTTCCAAATACATTTCGTAACTTATTTTTTTCTTCAACATTTCTTGCTTCGTCGCGCACAAGTTTGTCGGAATGCGCACATGTATTATTGTAAAGAAGTATTCGTACGCTTGTATGTGTATGTCGCGAGTGGAGCATTGAAATGCGTGGGACAATGCCTTTATATTGTCGTTGGTGGAGAGTTGGGTTGATGGCGTTTGTGTCCCATGGCGTTGGCACAGGTTTCGTTACTCTATCGAATGAATGAGCCCATTATATTTGCTTCATTCTGATGCCTGCGGCCAACATCTCAACGCACATCAACGTCTTATATAAATATATTTATGTGTATAAACGTTTTTTTCTTTTTTCTCATAACGTCTTCTCTCTTTGTCATTGTACATCTCTATAACGTCTATACGTCAGGCTGTATAGACTTCTTATCTATAAAATGAAGCAGTGAATGATGTTTGATGTCCTTGGAAAATTTATTTTATTTTATTCCCATGATTTTTATTGATGGAACAAATATTAATTCTTCAGCGATTATTGTCGTGCTTGATAATGTCAATTTGTGTTTTTTCAACGCTCAAGAGAATTAATTGGTCTTTTAATGTTTAACAATGCACAATTTATCCATTAATTATCAATAACATCCATGAAATAAAAGTGAGAAATGCAAAAAATGAAAAAAGATGTGAAAACAATAAAAATTTTTTAGTGACATTCCTGGGTTGTAGATGCTTTGTATTGCGAAGCTATGGTTACACTTGTTCCACTCTCAACGTGCCATTCTTTCATGTCCCCTTCGCCATTCATATATACATATACATAGCTGTATACATATATAGAATAAAAATACTATGGCAGCGTCAATGCCACCTTACGTTTTCCATGAAGTGTCCCCTGGGGTTTACATTCAAGACTTCGTCCAAATTCTTTTTCTCACTTTTTCAATCCCCATTGATCAACTTCTCTACATAACAGTGGATTTATTTATATGTGTGTATATGTGTGTGCTGCAGTTATGGAGATATAATAGACAGGAAAAAAATATTCTCAAGATTTTAAATGCTGTAATGGCGATGATAAAATTCACGAAATATTTTATTTCTATCCCAAACTTCTCATCATTCGATTTCCACAATATTTTCCTCAGTGTTGACAATAAACACAGCAATGAACTTAACGTTTTGTATGACGTGATAATATCGTGTTGAAAAGGGTAGGAAATACACCAACTCTTCCATCCCTTATGAATCAATTCTTTGTATTATATTTTTTCATTTCACTCGGTTTTGATACTTTTTTATTTATTCTTTTTTCATTCTCTTCAAATCTTCACTACACAACTCTCTACATAACTTCATATTCGTATTTTCGTGTCTATATACTCAGCATTGTCCAATGAATATCCTGAAGGATAATACTAGAGCACCGCAGGACATCATTTTACTCCATCTCAATATTTTTTTTGCCTCGTTCTTGGTCTCCTTTCCCACAGACTTTTCCTGAAATCCCTCGGAAAAAAAATTCTTCCTCTCCTTCTTTTTTATTCTCTCGTTATATTCAGAGTGTTTTTTTTTCCTTTTTTTTCTTTCTATCGCGATCAGTAGAAGATGGAGAATATAAAGTAAACCTTCTTTCTTTTCTTCTTATTTTTTTTTCTTTCTTCAATGGCTTTGGTAAACGCCGTGTGATCTCTTTGCATGGGAATTTATAATGCTTCGCTTCGTTTCAGTGTTATGTTATTATTATATTTATTTATATAGAGTACCTGCGTTTATAGTTTTGTGTGATAGACTACTCGAATGAATGTGCCATTGAGAATTGTGTCAGTCTATGGGAAATGACAATGATCCAATTTTTTTCTTATTATTTATTTATTCATTTTCATTTGATTTCTCTCACTTTTTTTCTACCCCGTTGAATTTTTTCCCATGATTTTTGTCATATAGTATTTTTTCTTGATGCTGCAGTGTCGCAGGTGATCATCTGTTTGTCGCCGACCACTCAAAGATTAAAAAACCACCCGCTATATCAATTTTCTTCAACTCAAAGAGGAGAAGAAAAAGATGAAACAAAAAATGGAGAAGATTTTAGCCATATGGTGTGGTAAACTGAAATGGAGACGCGTGGCACAAAGAAACCGGCGCACATTTTTAATTGTACCATGTGGTGACCAAAGAAGAAAAAAATAAAGGGAAGAAAAAAAACTGAAAGAGAAATTGAGAGAAATGCACCTATATCTACACTTGTGTACACTTTGTTGATGCCGCTAACTAATTTCTAGCTGCAACTGTCGTTTGGATGACACACCACTGGTGGTTGGTTAACCCTTAGTTGATTCTGTATAGCATAAAATTCCATCACTATTGTTCACCTTTTCCAGAATCATTATTAAGTAAACCACAATAAACAATTGAACATTTGTATATAAACCTATGAAGAAAGTGTTGAAAAGCATAGAAACGACATTACAAATAAAATCCAAAAGAATCTCCACCACAAAATTATTTCTCTTCCACTGACCTTTCTGGAAAAAGAGCGAACAAAAAAAGGGGAGTCATTAATTAAAACTTGCTCCAATTTCTCTCATCCCCCTACGATAGCAGGTAAAAAATAAACCATTTCTTGCCATCTCTTATTTTTATTTTCCTCTCGATTTCTCTGCTCATTTTTACATTATTTTTTATTTTTCTCTTGAGACGATGGCGCGTGGCCAATTTATCATTCTGAGGGGGTGTCGAGTAGCACATGGCGTGTGCCAGGCGCCCCCTACACTCATATATACGTTTACGACCCCTGAAAGATTCCATATATGTATATATACATATAGATACATATGAAAATATTTCTTGTTACTTTTTTTTTGGTGTTTCATAATTTTCGAATCAACGTGGGGCACCAAAACTAATGATCCACTGTCAATAGTCGTGTTGAACTTCTTACAGGGTGGTCACGAGGGTTAATATTCACCCCCACGGGACATTTGTGTTATAATAAATACGAAAGAGAGGAATAATTGTCGGTCTTTATATAGTCATTCGTATATATGTATATAATACAGTTACCCATCATATTAATTTTTGCTCTCTGTATCGTTCGTTTTCATTTTTTTTTCTTTTCGTTCGTTTTTCAACCCCGATCTGTTGGGAAATGAATGGGGGATGAATGTGTGGTCCTGGGTCAGGTATTTTATTGTTAGTTTAAACCATAGTCCACCTGTGATCGATTTTATGGTGTTTTTCGTCGCATTATTCTTCCTTTTTTCGCTTTCATGACCATTATTCAATATTGGTAATTATCGAAATAATTTTAGGGTGAAGCAGAGAAGAAAAAATTTAGAATAGTTAATTAAAACATTCAAATTGAGACATTTGGAAAATTTTTATGAGTCACAGCTGTACAATTCATTTTATTCATAACTTTAAACAATCAAAACAGCAGTAATAGTAGTAGTACTTGTAATAATCGTATCCTTCATTTTTTGCTCTGCGTCGTTCCAATTGAAATGTCAGTTACGGAAATTTTTTTTTACCAATCGCAAGGCTTTTCTCTCCATATTGAATGCCACTGGTCCACACCAATTCGTTCCTCCCCATCCTTTCGCATGCAACGTTTGCCTTGGTGATTAAATCGAAAATGCATCCTCTTGTGTGTTCAATCGATGCAAAATTCTTGGAGATGCTGAATGGGAAGTGAGCGACATCCATCATCGAAATTTAAATCGTGTACGAAAGTATGATCCATGAACCATGTACCAATATTCTGGCATGGGCTCGTATGACAATGAGTTCCTATTGTCACATAATCTGCCAATGATACATCAGTGAAGCTTATAGCGAAAATAATGAATAACCAGACTTTGTAATCCATCTTTTCTTTGATTGAAAGACAATTCTGACTGATCGGAAGGATGGCACGATCTTGTCATTTATACCACTTATAATTGATCCCTGGTCCCGGAAAATCATACTGGTCACGATCTTTGACCTCGGTAAAAGATAATTATCATCACGAGACTGTCGATTATGGATTTTTTTTCGAATATATCAAATGTACGTTGGACGACTCATTGGGCAAGAATGAAGAATAAATTCCCAACTTGTGCAATTAGAATAGTAGAAGTAGTTATAGTATTAGTAGTAGCGATTATCCCATTTTTACATTATTTATATATATGTCGTTCCAATTCAGATGCCAATTTTCAGAATCCTTTTTACCAATCGCAAGGCACCTCTTTCCAATACGACTTGGAATTCCACTCATGAGTCATCCGCATGCAACGTTTCCTCTGATTTGTCCATTGGAAGTGCATCCTCTGATTGTGCCAATCGATGCAATAAGATTCAAAATAGGGGATGCCAGTTCGATGACATCCATCATTGAAATCCATTCCATCGTAACCTCTGTGATCTGTTACCCATGTACCATATTTCCAGCAACTATGTTCATTACACCTAGATCCTATTTCTGCACCGTCTGCCCATATTACATCGATGGTGCCAGCGGTGACTAGAATTAATAACCACACTTTAAGATTCATTCTATCTCTGTTGAAAAGACAACTGACTAATGAGAAGGATGGGACATACATTCTATTTATAGTAGTTATAATTGATCCTTGGCCCCGGAAAATCATCCTTATCACGACTTCTGATCCCGATAAATGATAATTATAGAAAATATTTCAAATATAAATAAACAAATGAATAAGCCTTACCTTTCCTTCTCATTCTGTTACATAATTTTCACTAACGTCACCACTCGATGCTCAAGTTTGTTTACAAATATTATTTTTCGTTCGAATTTTACTTGGTCATTCATCGATAGTACTCAATATTTAGCTCAACTGAATGTGTTTACGTTTCTTCAATTACTGTTAAACTGACTTATTCTGTCTCTTTCTTTGAATCGGCGATATAGTTAATTGCGCAGTTAGTATATAGAAGAGAGAATAGTGAGGGGGACTAGAAGAAAGGAGACTAGCGAAGGGAATGAAGAGCAAAGGGAAAAAAGGGGTGAAGCATCAGGTTGTCGGTGGGCGGGTCAACCTACACGTGCTGTGTTAATGCCGCGCTTTTAACAGTCACCGCTCCCTTTCACATTTAATTTTTTTTTCTCTTCATTTGCGATACATTTATATCTTCAGTAAACTTCGTTCACTATATTTTTTCTATCTCAATCCAATGTTTCGTTAATTTTTTACTCTCTTCACTGCATCAATTTACATATTTTTCACTAATTTACATCGTGTTTACATATTGTTTTGGGATTTAACTTCAGTATTGAAGTTGTATTGGTTTCACTGTTGCTTATGAGGATTTGATTTATGTTGGTGAAATTGTAGAGCGGATTTGGGCACACAAATAACCTATATATACCATGGGGTTGCGATTATTGAAGGGAGATTTATGGTGGATTGAAATAGAGTTTGGAAATTTGAGTTTTTATTACAGTCAGACGTAATTACATGTATTTGGCAATAATACGTATCGAGAATAGACCAAGAAATCGCCTATCAAAATAAACGAAATACAACTGACAATAACGACGAGTTAACTGCCCTAACTACACTCTAACGTGTCCTGGTTAATTACTCCTCATCGACTAATTAACACGATCCACTAATGAAGCTTACCAATATACATACCCAAACAATACAAAACTACAAAACGAAAAGGAGGACATTGAATTGATCAAAGTCGTAGCACTCCTTTCAAATTGTCAAGAGAAAATAAAATCAAAAAAACATCCATATATAAACAGTAAGAGATAAATAGACAAATAATTGCTATAAAATTTACGTATTTGAAATTAAATTAAATAACTATTTAATTTATATCATCATAAGGCAGCCACAAGTTGTGTTTAAGTGATGATGATTCGAAAAAAAAAAACGTTACTATTCACACTACGTTTTAGAACAGGTTATACGAATATTACGAACATACATTTGCAGTATAATAATTAGCTGGTTTACAACGAATCCCACAATTTATAATCGTCGTTTTATATGAGGCGTCATGGGATTTACGGTAGATAAACTGGTTCTAATTTTCTACGACGCGACTAACTGCCCGCAGTACGCATTATACATATCTGTCCTCTCATAATATATATTTATACACACGCATATATACATATATATACATATATATATATATATACGCAATATGTATTTATATACACACAAATATATATGAAATATTCATTGGGTATTTGCCGACGCGTGTCGACAAAGTGTTCGTTACATTGAATATCTTAAATCACAAATTAAAAATAATATAAATAGACACGACACGAGTCGAGAAGAGGAGGAGGAAATAAAAAAAATATTAACGATGAAACGAAAATTAATTATGAGATTTACTTGCGCTATTATATTTATCAAAATATAATGAAGTGTAGTGGCGCCATGGTAATGATTTATTTTAGTCAAATGAAATTAAATATTTTCTATCTTTCAGTGTATTTATTACATATTTTATTGTGTAAATATGTTTTTTTGTATCGGCAATTCGCTGAATCAATCGCTGTGAACGATTACAATTGAGATTGGAGCAGGATGGGTGCGATAAAACTGCGGCGGGAATGATCCCGATGATAATATACAGTTCGTTTATATATATTTATTTATTATTATAGTATAGATATAAATATATGATATAGACAGGAAGGTGATTTGATGGGGTGACGTGGCAACCATAGTAATTGTGTAATTAGACACGGCTCATATCACTGTGATATAGTCGTATTGGGGATCATCAACGACAATCAGCCAGGCGAGTCGGAACGAATTCTTCTGATTAAACATTTTTTTTCCCGATAATTAGGAAAAAAATAGAGTGGAAAAACGCAGATAATTTATCTGCTCTCTGATTTATTATCAAATCTCATAATTATATTCTTCAGATAAACGTCAATTATAGAATACCAGATTGTTCATATTTATTTATTTATTTATTTATTTATTCATTTTCTTTTTTTTTCTCTTCAATTATTTCATTTTCAGCGATCGCAGTATGGAAAGTATTGGTGCGTTATAAATTTATGCGTAATGCGATAAGATTCAGCATTAAAAATACGCATAAACGCCCGGGTGACCACTCGATTTATCGAGAGTCGATGATAATTGTGTGCATCATCTCATATGTGTGTATTAAATACATATATATTAGTATTATTGTAAATGTGTGGACGATGGAAGTACTGTGGCTACTAATGCCGACCTCTTACGCCTCCATAATAAAAGGGATCGCCCCGCAAAACGGAAAGGAAAAATATATATATGTATATATACACGGGTTATAATTCATGTGACATTAACGGAATTAGCATAGCAATCTCCTCTGGGCCCACCTTGGGCCTGCTCAGGCGCGACTTGGCCGCACTGACACCATCAAGTTCGCTTGGTTCTTCTTCACTGTATAACACCAACACCTACACCGCGCCCCATCTTCCGCCTCACCCTGTATAGTATACAAGTAATACAAACACTAGCTCAGTTATCCACTCACACATATTTATCTCACAGACTATGAAAGACATGCACGATTGCGACCCTGTCATGCACGATCCGACACTTAAATATTATTGTGCCACTCATTTTTCTACGGCAATGAGAGTTACGAATGAATTTTTTTGAATTGATTGGAAGGGAGGGAGACGTTTTTTTAATATTCTCTTTTATTTGTGTACTGTTGTACAATTTCTATATTGAAAATTTTGATTTTTGATAATCTTTCTGCGTACTTGCTTTGAATAGAAGGAAAAATTGCTGCTTTCTCGTCCTTCTACAGAAGCATCGCCTTTACAGCGACATAAAATAGCCATCGTTTATAAACTCTTTAAATGGTATGTGTACACATCTTACGCGACATCTAGACACAGAAAGGACACGATTAAGCCTTGCATTGGAGAACGATGGAGTAATATAGTGAATGCGCGCACCCTCACAATGCCCATGTCCATCAATATACAAAAGCGTTTCTCGTTTCCGATTTCCTCTCTCTTAATTAACTCTCAGGGCGACTTCTCAGCAGTACACAGAGAAGTTCTTCGTCTTATTCGGCTTTCACGTGTCTCTTCTCTATATCATTAACCATTTTGAAATTTATTCATCAGACAAATGTTCATATATTGTAGTTGGATTTTTTCCCCTAATTTTTCTACGACAATTTTCATCAACTTATCATCATTCGAAATAAATATTAATTCTTTGTTTAATTTTTTAAAAATTAATAAAACAATATAAACTGCTTGAGTGGATCACGCGCGAGGTCATTAGGCCTCCGGGTTCGTAAGGCCCCGCCGCGCGTCCACGCTATAACCGTGACGATAAATTCGAGAGACTTGGAGCGCTCAAGAGCCATCGCGTCGTCTCGTCGGATAACGAGGAGGTCCGTAAACATCATACATATACATTTATATATTATATATTTATGTATATAAAGAGCAAGAGAGCCGTAAAGTACATGAAGGGATTCGTGGGGGCCATATAACCCCTCCGGGAGCTCTAACAAATATATATCAGTGAGTATCTAACTCTTAAACTCTTATATAGTACACTGACGCGTCCGCCACTATATACTATATACAAAAGCACTCACGTGACTCTTTCGTATGTCATAAAATCAACTAACAATGTTGAAGAGTATTCTCAGGAATAAAATAAAATTCCGAATATTCTTGTCAGTGAACTGGAGATTAATAATTGTGGATAAGCAATAGACGTCAGTTAGTCAATCATAGTAATATTTAGTCATACAATGGAGCAAACTTTTTTTCATACATCTACTTCCAATGCGCTTCTATATTTGATGCTTGTGGGCATAGATACGAAACGTACGTCTTCTTTTGCCCGTTGGTGTACATAGTATAATACTTCAGATATACGAGCTAATGCAACCTGCCTTGGTAATGAATGCACGCCATAAAACAGGCCACGATATATATCCCCACCGTGTGCACCATTGATTTACTTTAAGCTTTAAGTTTAATACCGCTCTCGTGCAATATTAATAAATTATCAGTTATCAAGTTATATACGTATATATGTATGGTTAGCTTATATAGAATTCTACAAAGATATCTTCACCATCTCATCGCATTCAATATATTTTTTTCGTTACTTTCTTCATCCGCCTACACATTTACCACACAACAGTGTCAAGAATCTAATATACACATAGATTCACAAATAATATTCACCTTTAAAATATAAATAAATGCCTGGTTTTTATTCCTTTTTTTCTTTTCCACTTGTTTTCTACTAAAGAATTCAATTTCAGTCACTTTTATGGTCTCGAACGACAGTTGCTAACACGTTGGAACGTGTTGAGAAATTGTTGGAATTACATTTGGGAAGAGAGGCTGGAATTCTAATCAGCGTAGTTTCTTTTAAAATCATCTTACCATAGTTGTAGAGATATCAATTTGAAGCTTAAAATGCCTCTTTATCGAATATTCTGGAACTCGAAAAGACTTTTATGTAGTTAAATCACCTCAAACTCAACCATTTTAGCGGGAACGTGTCATCGAAGTTGCATGAAATTCTAGCAGACGAAGAATTCATTTCACAATATTCATCAATAAATGACATCTAACTTTCTATTCTCTTCCACTTTTTGAGCCCGGAAGAATTCAATTCGTTATTTTTTTTTCTGATAACTGTAATAGAAATCCATAAACGAAAATTGCTACTAGATACCGATGTTTAATCTACCCGGAGACAAATTTGGCTCCATTACGAAAAGAATAAGAAATAAATTGATAGAAAGAACCAAATAAAAAAAAAAAACAGGAAAAAAAAACCAGTAGTTATTATTTCATCGTGACTGGTTTTCATATATATCAGTATACATTTATAAACACTTTCAAATATACACTTTGGGGTCCAGAAGGTTTTCTGAAGGTGAAATCGTCCGAAGTCGGATTATCTCCAGAGGATTAGACAGGTTGAAGTAGGTAAAACCGCCACTGGTATAAATGGCTGATGATATCCATTGGACAGACGACGCCGTCGTTGCGGTGAAGTTACAGACGATGAAGTGATGGTGGCGGATTGTGAATTTGGTGGGAGAAGGACCCCGCGATGTTGGGCCACAAGGACCACACAAGGTGGAACGTCGGGTCCCCAAGTCCGCGTGTAATACGACAGACCCGTAACTCATATCGGCGTCGCCCACGCCCTCAGGTAGCGCGCGGCGACAACGCTGGACAACATTGGACACCCAGGGCGAGGACACTCAATTAGGGTTCTCCACTGGCGTTACGAATATATATGCGTTTGTGTGTGTGTTGTGTTTGTATGTAAGAGATGAAACGGAGAGATGAAATCCACATGACCATTCGGCTTTGGCAATACAGGTGCGAAAAGGATGGGACTTTGTGAAAAGGCACAACGACACCTTGCACACGTTTGTCATGATCTTCTCTTTTTTTTTCCTGTTTTCGTTTCTTTTATTCATTCCACTCGTTTTCTTTTTTCATTCTGACTGTAATTGGAACGAGAATCACAAGAATTAGCATCACGCTGATTTTTTAACGATCATTATAATAAACAACAAGATTTTTCTTGTTTTTTTTAGATTCTGTTTGGAAAGTTTTATCTGTTCCAGGATAGAATTATTGAAAGGATGGATAATTAGAGGTGGCCGATATGGATAATAAAATTGCAAACTGTTTTCTCTTCTAGTGATTGAATATAATTATTCTAACCGTATTATCAAATTTATTATGGCTCCTTATATATAATAATGTTCAGTCTCATAATTAAAATGCGAGAATGGAAACTCATAATTTCTCCTCCTTCAATATAATTCAAAAAACATTCCACACTGTTTAAAAATGAATTTTTATTTCATGTCATCAATATGTAAATTTCAAATGTCATCATCACTTTGGAGTCATAAAAAAAATGTTAAAAAGATCGAATGAATAATAAAAACAACTTACTCACGGTATCCAAAGCAATTTTAGTGCCATGGGTTGTATCGTCGTGTCACAACGATGTATATAAAATGAAAAAAAAGAGCTTTTTTTTTCCTGTTCAACAGTGCTGGATGATTTATGATTATTATCTATTTCGAATAGACATCCGGTTTCACGTAATGTAGTCTTGTGATGGTTGATGGTCTTATTTCAATTCCACTGGAATTTATGTATACGCATTGTATAATGGGTCGAGAGATTGGAACATAAAAAAAGTGTCCCGGCTAGCGCCAAAAACATACATAAATATATACATATATATTGGCAGCGAGTGCGTAATCGATAAGGAGATCGTTCTACTTGACCTACATATTGTTGAGACATTCAGCACCAAAACGTACTCTTCCACCTTGATCGACGCTGTATTATGGCACAGTAAATATTGCAGGTTAATTTTTGTTTGCATCATTTTTCTTAATACTGAAGTTTATTCAATTGCTGTCATGAATCACCTGATGACATGATGAAGATGTAAGTGATATAATTTTCAGAGTTGATTTTACTGCTTTTTCCTTTTCCTTTTCCTCTGAACATGTACTGTATATCAACAATAATTGTTCGAAATGAACATTTGGAATCATAAACAAGATAAATACGAGGTATTTAAAATACTATGCATATATAGTTGGACGAAATAAGAAGATCTTTGTTAGTGGTACTGTTAAATGCGTGATGCGGGCGTGTGCTTGCGCGGATAGACGACGTGCGATCGTAAAAGCGCATTGAACGTTGGCGAACATTTCGTTTCATTTATATGGCGGCTCGTTTAATTCTCACCCACGCCACGATCATTAGCTGTAGTTGAGGCCACGATATTGCTGGGCCCCTCCTGTACCTGCCTCAACACCTTGCATTATGCGTTCTCGATCATGCTGCGCGCGCGCTCCATTCAAACTGCCTCAGGGACTTTTTCATATAAGTACTGTATACACATACATATATATTAATGAAATATTTTCCTTACTGCAATAAATTTACAATGATTTCCGGTAATTGTATTAGATTAATGCCCGATGTGAATTGATACAAGAGGTAAATATCATTATTTTTTCAATCATTTATTTATTTTAGGTTCGAGAAAATCTTGAGAGATATAATAAATCACTTTCATGTATATTGAAAAAATATTGAATTGCTATTTTTTAATTGATTTTAAATGTTAAATACACACAAGTCAATCTTGTATTTAATGTACAGTATGTTTAAAGAGTGAAAATAAATGAATGAATGAGAAAAAATAGACATATTTGCGTCGAGTTAATGAGAAAACGCGAGAAAATAAATGGACATGTGTTTATAAGTTGTGTGTGTGCACGCTCGTGCGTTTCAACTCATCACTTCTTCATTTTCATCGTCTCGTTAATTTTAGGTTTTTGCATTTCAATTTTTTACTCATTTATTTATTCACTTTTGTTTCTTTTTACGTCGTTTTTTTTTCCCAACTGTTCTGAATCTTTTGCGCTGTGCACTTGGTCAATGAACGTGTCTTGTATATTTTTTCTTTGGATTATATAGTGTTGAAATTGATATTTGTGTGTATTATGTGCGTGTTTATCATATGCGCTCATCTTTAAGTCAAATTAAGTTGGCGGCGCCATGCGGCGAATATTAAGAGACGATTCATGAAAAAGAGGGTGAAAGACACCTTATATAATTCAATTTATTTATAAAAATATTTATAAGAATAATATCAGTTGGACAAGCTGGTACAGTTCTGGTATATTACGTATCGAGTGTACATATGTATACATGAATATAATAAATATATAGCCTAAGTGTGATTCTGTGTTACCAATCGCGGTTGAACTTTGTCGGCGAGGAAGTTATTGCACGCCATGAATTGATGGTGAACCGAATGGCTGCCACTGCGCGTTAACCGTGAATGGCAAACACCAACCTGTGTCTTCGTCTTATTTTGGGACAATTCGAAGTAACGCATGGGGAATTACACTTAACTGAGGAATGCGAAGCTCGTGTTTTCTCTCGCATCGTCTCTACACAATTCACATATAATACCTCTCGATGTGGCAGACTCGAAAAACAATATGAGATATATAATAAAAATTAAAGTCGTGAGAATCACCACCTCGCGGTTTTAATTATGAATATTCAGAAAACCATACGAGATGGGGGAAAAGTTTATTGAACAATTTTGTTCTTCTCGAGTGAGCAAGAATAAATAAATCAGGGCAAATTATTGATAAAACTATTTTCTCTCCCAATTTTTATTGGTGATTTTTCGCTCAGTTAGTTCCGCGAAGTTTTATTTTCCTTTCTATATTTGTATAGTATGTGGATTTAATTAATTTCACATTAGCGTTTGGTTTGCGAGTGTACATATAAAGAGTAAAGAGGGAAATTAACGGACAAAAAAAATTCGTTTGTTTATCGTCAATGGCCAGGCGTACAAGCCTTCAAAGAGAATCGCCGACGCGGCAGCGTTGAAGTTGCTTGAAGGTGGCAATCGCCATGCGAGTAAATTAAGAGACAGCGGCTCGCGCGCGCGCGCGAGCCCAGGCGTTCATTCTCGTTAGTTATCGTTATCCACCTTCCCCTGTCGGTGAACGTATATAGTGTATTCGATATACACAGTGAACCGATCTCACTATAAGAGGATGATATCAAGAAAAATACAATAAAAAAAGAAAAAGAAACAGAGCCTGAAAAAAATATCAGCAATTCAGTAGTATGAACAGCCACTGTAAGACGAAGATATGATACATTGAAGGAAATATTATTGAAGATACAAAAAAAATTTACTATTTATCGTGTCGTAAACGAAAGAATAAGTTCCGAATGTAAATATTTTCATTCAGCTTAATAAAATATCCTTCTGAGATTTAGAATACATTATGGATCATTATCGTGCAAGAAAAATAGTGATGGCAGACGTGAAGGAGAGAGAAAAAAAGGCAAAAGAGAATGAGAGTGAGTGAGGTGAAGGAAGTGGAAAAGGTATAAGAATTTCTTTCATATACACCTGTTTATACAGGTTCATCGGTACCACCCACGATCACAATTACATATACACATCGGGTGAGTGCCTTTTTTCTTTTTAATGCACGCGACTGTGTGTGACTCAACGTGTGGCGTCGTGTGAGGTAACGGAATATATAAAATCTCAAGATTTTACACACTCATATATATACAAGTATAATATGCGTTTGGATGTATGTATGCGATACACACATCAATATTCTAATAGTATAATATATAATCGGTGGAATTAAATTGCGTGATGTGATAAAACAGAAAATTATAGAACCAAACTTATTATTAGCCATTTTCTCATCTAATAATATCTCTGAGATACATCATTTTCTCACTATATAAAATACAACTGAAATTATTTTTGATGCATTCAAAAATCCATTTTTTTTTTCTCAACCGTATCGCACACACTCACAACCATACGAATAACATTTGTACATAAAAGAGAAAGGGAAAAAAATTGTCGTAATTTAGCTCGAGCAGTATTGCAACGTTCCACTTTATCATCATGTCAAATCAGCAATGAAACTCGATGATTTATATTTGACATACATATGGACGAATTATAAGTTTGGTAGAAAAAAATAATAATAAATAATAAAATGATGAAAAAAAAAAAGAAAACGAAAACAAAATGCCATTGAATGTGAACGAAATTTCTCGCGTATTCATATCCTTCGCTACAAAAGCATCGCTGTTATTATTATATCATTGTATTATTAATTTCTCATTTATTTCTTTTATTATTTTTTACCTCACGGCAATTTACCAACTGTAATCGACTTCATTAAACGATTTTATTGGTCAATATATTTCGCTCACATTGCAATTAATCAATTTTTTTTCGGTATGCTACCGTTTGACATTTCAAATTACAATTATTGGATATCAGAAGAAAGAAAAAAATGTACAAAGCAATAACGAATTGTCAGGTGGCGCCCTTAGTATACTTTGAGCATGACGGTACACTTGGTGCGCAGTCCTTTGTCTCTGCATGAATAATCGTGTTTGTTTAATCGAATAGAATCATAGAGAATACATTAGCCCACGCCGTGTAAGGTAAACCCTGTAATACCAGATACGTCCAGCAGCGTTTACAGTGCAAAGCAAAACCAACGAGAGAAATTTATATACACAACAAATAAATACATACCGGTGGCTTTTATTTGCTGGTTGGTGCGCTCGGGTTATTTGAGAACGGGAATATTTCCTTTTTGTGCAAATGGAAATTTTGCACCGAGATTTAATTTATATTTAAAAGACGAAGAACAGGAAGCTTAAAAATAAATAACAAACGCAAGGGTGAGATAGATCGTTATTGAAAATCTAGGACTAATACTAATACCATAATAATTCAGTATAATAAAATTGAGTAAATAAATAATTAAATAGTGAAGCATAATAAAATAGCAACTATTCATCCAGTAACGTGTTGATAGCGGATCTGAGTGCTCGAACACGTTCGAGAACTCCTTTGGTAAAGTGAGATAAGCCACCTCGTCGTCGTCGTCGCGTTGGTGAGTTCAACGGACCGGATTGTCGTATCATTATTGGTTCGACTAGGTGCGCACGTGCTTCTTCTCACCCGCGTATGACCACATATACACACTCTTGAAATATATAAACGATTGATGTCAGCAATAAGCGCAAAAGTTCAAAATATATAGCGGTGAATTTGTGTTAGGGGTGACTTTATTGAGCGAGTGGGGCGCCCTTTTGCGGCAGCGTCGGTTCAACTCAAGTGTGGTGAAAGCCGTGTGAAAACTTTTTCTTTTCTTCGATTATAAATAATTATACAATGCGAATATAATGTGTTGATAATGAATCCATTGATAAGTGAGTGCAGAGAATGGTGAAAGACATGGACGTGTTGTCATTGGCGTCATGTGGTAGTTATGTTGTGGTATATGGCCATGAAAAGCTGTCACGGAAACTAATAAGAGCGCGTGCGTCGACTGTGATATATAAATGTGTATAGCGTCTTATACGCGTGTATGTTTAAAGCTCCAGGCGGTATTTGGATCGTTGTCTGGTGGGTCGCGCGACGCACTGGCATCATTATAGTGATTAATGCCGATGTATGAATGTGATAACTGGCTGATTTATATGTGTCAACGGCATTGGCAACGAAATACGCCGGCCGGAATTAATTGTTTTAATGTGGTAATTTCATTTCATTTTTCTTAATTGAACTGAATTGATTTCTTATATTGTGAAGGAGTTTATTCAATTGTTTTATTTATTACCTGTGTGGACAATTGAATTGATGACTTTGAGTACATTAGTTTAATTGGTTTTGGAAATTGTGGTTTAACTCAGGACGCTGATTTGCTATTCGATTTTCTGGTCTTTATACTGGAAACCAGATGCTGGCACGGTGAGATCAATTATCCGAATGTATTGTATGAAATCGATTACTGGCTCCAGTTATTCCGTATTTATTACCAATTCCAAGAGACGAAGCGAGAATTTCACACTTCACTCAATGGTTTCTAATTCTTGGAAAACCTGAATCATTTCGTTGGAATTGATAATGTTTAAGTTGGGAAATAAAATTTCCCTAACTCCCAACAATTTATTTAATCCCATGAAATTTTCCTACACTGTCTCATCATGCTCTCGTCTCTCGCCTATAATATATATAATATTACTATCTATACTTAAACTATATATATCGGAGTAGGCCCCTCGAGAGAGTGAAACGAGCACGGTGCGCGCGCGGCAATCTGTCTTATGGCGTGTGATAAATCAATCCTCCTTGCGGACGTGCGAGACACGATCAACGAGTGGTGCTCTTGCTCTCTTTCTCTCAAGCACTTGCGATAGTTACATGTGAGTGTGCGTTCGCGCGCGCGCGAGCGTGTATTATAGATAACCTGGAGTTGTATATGCGCCGGCGCGTAAGCACACACACGTGCACGCGCCATCTAACGGCCGACAGGAGGCGTATATGGTGGTGGTTATACAGGGTGCGAGAGTGCACTATGTGTCGCCTTAACTACTAGGCGCTGGCGCTTGAATTATTGACTCTGGATACGTACATAAGGTGAGACAATTTAATTGACAATTATTTATTTTAAATTGAATTACTTTATTTGAATTAATAACACATACATTTACATCGTGTAATTAATATTCTTCATTTATATTTTATTATATTTGTTTTGTTCTTACATTATTCTACATTAATACTTTTGTAGAATCAATTCATTTACTAATTGACATAAAGAGATTTATTGAGATTAATAATTGATTCAATTCCTTACCTACCTTTTTCATTTTTAGCCATTGATTATATTTGTTCTTATTGATCATGTGATATAGTGGAATTTTTTTGTCTGCATTTTTTTCCATTTCGGTGACGGCAATGTGACAACAATCAGCAAAACAAAATTCACTTATGATCAACATGGTTATACGTCACAGGCGCGTTCCAAGACAGGTCTCTCTACATGGGAGTTTTTGGACTGCGACAACCTTGTTCGTTGAATATTCATGAGCTCTGTTGAGAGGGGGTTGGGTGAGTTTGCATTTCCCCTCTATGGGGCCCCAAAAACGTGCGAGCGAGATTGTGAACGTTGTAGCTGGATGAGCTGCGAGAAAAAAAGGAAAATAAAATAAATGGAATAAAGTAAAGTAAAGGTGGAAAGAGAGAATTTCGCGCTGCGGCGGGAAAAGATAAATCTGGAAAGAATCGATAAAGTACACTCAGCCAAATGTATCGAGCGAATAACATATATGTGTGTTGGTCTTTGTATATGTTGGCCGTGTTCCAGGAAGTCTCAATGTATAAACATTTACGCGCCCGCAAAATTTCCTTAATAAAGTTGCCAATTTTATGGCACTTTTTTTTTCCTCTGTTTCATTTATTTATGGTGTTCATTTATTTATTTATTTATTTTTTTATTCACGTAAAATGTTTGGGATGTAAGAATTCACACAGTCAAACACGTATTTGTATCGTGCATATGTGTTTATACTTGTTCGAATACATTTTTTATTGCATTTTTATTTTTATTTTCAATTCATTCGGGCCAACAAATATATTGTAAGTACGAGCGAGGATTGGCCCACTTTTATTGTAGTCAATTTATAGCGAGCGTATAACCTTTTTTTTTAGGTGGAGCAAGAAGAAAAAAAGAACCTGCAATGTATAAGAAATTGTCTCCACCTTTTCTTTTTTCTTTGGCATATTTCATTATATTAAATTCATTTTTTGGTTATTCCATTCTATTATCTATCCTTTCTTTTATTCTTCTCATATTATTTGTTCCATTTTGTTATGTTTCGTCGATATGGCGCCAGGCTTAATGTCCTTTCGAGTCAACCACACGCAGCGCGCAAGTTTCATGCGATATATTGGACGACACGATATACATTTGCACTGGCTTATCATCGTATAACTATACACGTATGCTTGGTGTGATTGTTGGAATGTGCATGTGTTGGAGTTTAGGAATGCGAGCACATAAATCAGCGATGCCGTGACGTAAAGACAGCACGAAGAATAAAAAAAGAAGAATCATTCCATATATATTCTATGGATAGTACTTGTACGAACTAAACGAGTTTTGTACGTACAACGACAGAGTTTCTTTTTCTGTTCAACATTATTGCTATAACGCAATGAACTGATAAGAAGAACAGGATCATCATTGATATCGTGCACACATGTGATCTAAATGATCAATGCACTCGTAAATAATTTAATTGTAAATACAGCCAAGCGAAAGAAAAATTCATTATCATTCTCCATTTCCTGTTTCTTCCATCCTCGTAAAAATGATATTGGAATTAAATTTTTTGTAATTAGTCTGGTTAAAATTTTGTTGATATCAATTCGCGTGCAGTGAATGAAAGCTGTGATTGTAACACAATCCGGCACAAGTCACTTCATAAGTACCGCAAGAATGAAAGTTTGCTGCGCATTGAATGCGAGCGGAGTATAATGAAAGGCACCATATCAATATATATTCATATATTTTGTTGCTTTATATAATTCAATCTCTAAACTACTGGTGAGAATAAACAATTACCCCCCATAATTCATGTTATGATTTTTACTATGTGAAATACATTACACAATAAAATGAATTCAGTAGGAAAGAGTTAATTCGTGAGGTAATATATGGAAATTCATTCCGTTCATGAATAATATTAACAAGTTCGTAAATAAATTATACCATCACCAACACAATTGAATTCCTCGTAGAATGAGTACCAACATCAATATATTCGCTTCATAATAAATAGCCAAAATACCTCCCTGAAAAATAAAGAGCCATCTTCACCCCCTGTGCCATTAAAACAACCAGTGAATAATACATATGCATTAGATACCAATTGTAAGAATAATTCTAAATCGAAATGCGGTTTTAAATCCTACAATTTAATATATATAGCACGAATAGTCGTTTGGCGCCATGCTCGTGCGCCAGCAGAGTTCACGACGCTCCTGTTGGGGTCGCCGGTATTGCGCGCTCACCCGCGCCTTCATATATACATGCATTCATGCGCCGAATAAACATCATATACATACACAGTAGATTCATATACAATTGGTGTGGCACACGCAGACATGGGCCGTGACTAATCTTAACGTTAGGGCGCCCCCGTCGTCGTATCGTTCACTGAATTATTGCCCTGTTATCTCTCAGTGCGCTCGGGCACCTGTGTGTGGGTGGGGTTGGGCCCCACTGTGCTGTTGAGATCCAGTTTCATGAAAGGGACCGGCTGAGAGTCGGACCCAACCATACAATTCGCCTTTACCTCAGGGGCCTTATGCACACGTACATATAACCACTGACTCATATACGTTCTATTCTCACATATAAACGTTTTATTTATATACACGGGAATATAAATATTATACATATAAACATGCATATATTGTTTTCTAGTTCTAATCTGTCAGCCATTTGTTAGGCGGTTATGACGGTTGGGTATGATGCGAAGCACACGCTGACTGTGTCGCCGTTTGTTCGCAGCGTGCGCGCACCGCGGACGGGACCACCCTGAAAAACAGCATCAGGCCCCGTGTGTCGCCGCGTAGTTGGCGCGCGCGCAATATCGGGCCCTCGTACTGGACCGCAACCTGCAAGCGCGCCCCCACTGTATGCCGAGCGCGTGCGCGCACACATAGAAAACGTGTTCGAATGTGTTTGTACGTATATAGATAAATGTGGTCGAGGCGCAATAGCTCATAGGGAAACCATTCTTTTTCAACTTCTTCACATTGTTCAGCAGATTCATATTGTTATTATTGTGTCGTCGTGTGTGTTAATATCCTTTGTTTGTATTTAAAAAATGTTGGAATTATTATAATTATCATTGTTGTTTATGATATTATTAATGTTTTTATTGGGTTCAGTTGAGATCTTTATTTTTGTGGGGCTGTTTTCTTTTCATTTTTTATTTGCGGGTTTTTTTTTTCACTTGAAGTCTATTGCGAGGATGTGTATATGTAGGATGATGAAGGACCCGGTTACGCCGACAAAGATCTGCCGCGACATGAGCGCCATATAAATGTGGCCGCTGTGTATATGCGCGCGCGAGAGTGTTGCTTTTTCCTGATATGTAGTGCACTTATTTAAGTTTACGACATTGTATTTCATATACATATAGGCGTGTCAAAGTACGATAAAAATAACGTTAAGTTAAATTTTTTGTTAATTCTGTTTTCCTGAAGTTATTTTTTCTTTGGGTTTGAAATAATTATTGTATCAATTAGTTTATACAGGAATGAAAAACGATAATATGTTGGACGAGGTGTTGTGTTTTGTTTTTTCTTGTTTCAGGTTGATCGTCGATGGGTTGTTGAGAGGTTGGGTGTGTACTCGATGTTCATGCTGGCGTGACAGACATTCGATTGTCTCCTTTTAGATATACCTTACCCATTTCCTTCCTCTGATGTCTTCAAATGCCATATACACCATGCACTACATTAATAAAAGAAGGACAGGTCATGATACGTATATTATTTACACAAATAAATGATATCCTCGAGTGATCTCGTTTCCTGACTTGCCCATGAATGTTGAATAAGTAATTAAAAAAAATTTAATTTGAATTGTTAGGTGTGTGCTTTCTTTTTCATTTCTTATCTTTTATTTGATGTTACCGACCCCAGATTTATTTTCTCATTGACAAAATGATCTCAAATTTATTCGCGAGAAATCTATCAAATGGATATTCGTCCTGAGAGTTTTTCGTCAGAAATAGTTTTATAGAAATCTATTTATAATTCGAATAAATGACAATGAAGATACACTGATTCTCTCTTTCTTCCTTTCTACACAAACACATTCATACATATATATATATATATATATATATATATATTTATTGAAGCGCGACCCACACGTGCCCACGAATGCGTCATAAATCGAGGGCGACTTCCTGCACACGCTATCTCAATCGATCCCGGGCCACAGCGCAAAAGAGAGGGCAAAACCTCTTCGGCAACGAGAGAAGCTCTTTTCTTCTTTGTGAGTGAGATACTACTGCTAGTATATATATACCTATACATATATATATAAACTGAAGAAGAAGACGAGGACGAATGAGAGGAAGAAGCGCCAACGAAACAGAGATAAAAGCGAAGGAAAAAGACGGAATGGTTCTAAGGAGCAAGACAACTTTGAATATATATAAGTTGCAGTCTCTTCTCTCCTTCTGTTTTGCATTTACTGATGATATCTCCACCGGTAAGAGGGCGGAGTGGGATTAACAGCACAGCTTGTCGAGGATGCATGGGCGCGGTCATCTTTTATATAAATAAAAATATAACGAAAAGTAAGTAATGATACTGGTTATGATAAATGAATAAATCAATCGTATGAAGTTGAAGACGATGCGAATGATCTCTCATAAAACAGCATATTAATTATCAACAAAAATCATCACTTCGCATAGAATTGAATTTGATAAAATTCTTGTTCCTGTTGACTGAAGGAGGCGAAACCGGCAGCCACTCCAGCTCATTCCTCACCCAAAATTCGAATTGAATAATGACACACTGTTGTGTGTCATTTCCACCAGCTACCCATCCATCTTTCCATACATAAATACATAGTTTATTACGCTCAGTGCAATTGACAATACACTGAACACAGGTGGACGTGAGATTGAAGATAAAACCCGAAGGAACGAGACTTAAATGCATACATATACACATCCACATATCTATATCTGTATGCATACTGTACTTATGTATATAAAGGAGGTGGCACGACCTTTACTGCTGGTTCGTGGTCCCCGATGTGACTCGAAACGAGAAACAAACGAGAGCGCACCTTAACTGGAGCCCTCTCCCGCACAACTGACCCTGTCGTTTTATTTTTATTTACTCTCCATTTTTTGCTTTTATTTCTTTATTTTCCTACTCTTTCTCTCACACTGTGTATATTCATTTCATGAAGGTGGAACACGTGCTCCAAGTTTTGTTGTCTCGTTCTCGTTCTAAATCGTGGCATACGCGACGAGACACATCGAGAGGCTCTCGTGAAGATACACAGAGCTTTTCTTGGAATGGTTGTGGAAGACGAAGAGGTAAAGAGGGATATATAAAATAAATGGAGGAAGAAATGTGTATGTTTGTTGTAGAAAAAAGAGAGGATTGAGTGAGTGAACAACGAGAGTGAGAGAAGTGGGCGCACACGGAGCGCCGGCTTTCTCGTTCTACACGCCCGGTAACACGAAGAATAATTTGTGGATCGAAGAGACACGAGCAAGAGGGTTTGTTGCCTGGCATGTGTATATAGATTAGAACGTTTACGAGGAGACATTGGTTGAGAGAATAAAGGAATGGTGTTTTGGTGAGAGGGTTAACTTGAGGATGGCACTGCCTGGTGTACTGACAAATTAATTGAGTATCTCTTTTATATAATCGAATCAGCAGGTTCAACCCCCCAACTGTCCCAAATTCTTCAACTTCATTCCATTCCAAATTGAATTTAACAACCTCCTGAATCGCAATCCTCACTATCGTCGCTACCACATGTCACACACACAATAAAACCCAGAAAAAGATCTGAAAAGACACTATATAAAACATAAAATAGATCAAAGCGTGCACATATACAACTCGTGTCTGCCCATACCATAAACATTCGTCATTCTCAATTATCCACAGACGACAAAACCGTCCTATATATATAATCAAGCCATGTCTTCGCAGTACATAACTCTCTCTTTCTCTTATATATTCCTATATGAATAGGGTAATATATGTGTTGAACGAATACCTAAGCACATAGATACATTGCTACACATTTTTATTAATACATTCATACTTCATACGAACGTATTCTTGTTTACATATATATATATATATGTCCTTTCCACAATTCTCGACTGCTCAGATGTTCAAATGCGCGTGATGCGCGGTGAATAAAAAAAAAATTGATAATAATAACAACAATAATATTAAATAGGAACAAAAATGAGAGGGAAAAAATAATGAAAAAATGTTTGTGCAAAGGGTGCCGCCATTTGCGGAAGACACTGAACCGCGCGCATATGCGGGCCATGAGTGAGGATAATTCACGATCATCGTAAATCTATCAATTTATACTTATATATTATATACGATATATATAAATATTTCTATGCATAAATAAATCTATAATTCATATAATTTAGCAACTTAACTTTCAGAATTATTTTTATGTTTCTCTGAGTGCTTCTTTTATTCTAGAGGGCATGAAGAAAATAGCAAAAAATTTATAAAACACATCTGATTTATATTATTATGTAATAATTCTTTTTCACATGCAAATTAATGATTGGTGTCATGTACAGTTGTACATATATTCCGTCACATATGCTTGGCTGACTAAAAATTGTGCGTGCGTGGCACGTGCTACTGCTGCTACTACTACTTCTGGTGCTGCTGCAAAAGAGATGGAGGTAAAAAACAACAAAACCACGCGCGCATCACATTTAATATATATAAAATAAAATGAGGGGGCGAAGTAATAGAGCTATGTGAGCGCCTGCTGGTGGTAAGAGGGTAGATAAGTATCTGGAGTCATCTGGCTCAATAAGGGAGAAATGGCTCCACTATAGACGAGTGCAAGCGACAAAACGACAGTAGTGGAAACGAGGGATCGAAACAGGCTTTCGACATCATTAAAATGTCACGTTTTGGAGTTTATGGTTTATACAGAACAGTGAAAGACCCGGTGATTCATTAATTGTAGTAATTGGTGTATGCAATGGAAACAAATTATATGTATGTTAATATTTGAAATACTTCATGTTTTGTATATAAAAAAAAATATTCACATCTTATAAAACTCACACGAAACATTTTTTACAATTTTTCATAAAGAAAATTTTATCTTCATTATAAAGATTGTGTATTTTTCAAGACAAGTTTGACAACAGAGCATTCATTTCTACAGGATACAGATCTCTTTTAAAAGTTTCATTGTGTTTGTCCAGGTAAGAGGGAGAGAATCATATTTTAACAATACATTTATATGTATTATATACGAATACTATTGGTGTCTATTGGTCGATGGTTCAACGCCTACAATAATCTCGTTATGATAGGAATCGTGTGGAGGCTTTGACATTTCCACAATGCAAGGTACACACTTGGTTCCATTTTTATTTCTTTTTTTCTCTTATATTTTTCTTTCTTCCATTTTTTTTCCTCTTCCGCTCTTGTGTGCTCGACAAATCATTGTTTGTGTTGGTGCCTCTGTACGAATTGGATTTTTTTTTTCACAAATTCCACAACTTCTTTCGCTTTGCATTATGTCACAATCTCATAATTATTCCTAAGAAAGAGCCACATCGACATAAAACAATAATTTTATTAATTTTGTTCCTCCCCATTTTTCTTCTGCCTGATTCTCTTCTCTGTTTCTTCTCCTCCTTTTTTTTCGTTCCAATTAAAGTCATGGCTCATCGCACATCATAATAACATACAGAACATTCGATATATTCACTGATAAACCTCTCGATTGCAGGTTACATGACACCGAAACGACCCCATGTAATATTACACTCGAAAAAAAAACATTTCATTACTCTGGTCCCGATTACTCACGATTTTTCTATTCCTCTACCTTTTTACATAATTCATTATGATTTCACACCACATTTAATGATTAAAAGTCAAATGAATTACTCGAATTAATATGCATTTTCATTATCTTAAACGAATTAATAAAGAGAACAAAAATTGTAATTATTCTTCTTGTCACTGGACAATTCGTTGGCATTTGTCAAAGCGTTTCTTCTGTTGTTTCTCATTTTATACGATAAGAAAAAAGAAAATAACAAAGAATAATAGCGAAACTTGCAAAAAATTGGTGTTCAAATGGCAGGCGACATTATAGAGAGAAGATGATAAAGAGAGTGGTGAAACCACGATGGAATTCCGTTGTCTCCCACGTGAAGCTATCAAATGTCTGACGAATGGACATCAGGAATGCAGCGCCATCAAAAAAACATCTCAGCAAAAATAACCCACAATAATAAATGAATGAATAAACAAATAAATTCGTATCGTTGAAAAAATGATTAGAAAAAGGGATAAATTTGCTACATAAAAAAATTGCTGCCCCTTTTCAATGTGTTCTTTTCGTCTGTTCTATTAATTTAAAGTATTGTACAGTTGTATGCAATTGTGCGGGCAGTTACGCGCGTTGAATTTGTGTAAATGTACACCTTTTCTCGCTACTTATTCGCGGTGTGGGGCCACCCACGGCGCCATCTTATCACGTGAATCTCAGCGGGCAATGCGCGCGGACTGATGCGAATATGTTACGAGGAGGATTGAGAGTCTCTCTGTACTCATCTTCCTATATATATTTATATGTACATGTTTATACACATATATAAATATATTATATATGGTTGAAGGTGTGCAAAAACCGTCTCTACTCGTTCGCTTCCAACAAGTCGCACCCAAGCGCAGTCGCCACTTCTCAAGTTCCATATCCTGCTCGTCCTTAACGGCGCCTTTTAAAATCCTATGTATATTTATTATTTATATAGAAACATTTACATATGTAAATGTATTTCATAGCAGATATTGTTTTCACACGCCGCCACATTTGTAGAAAAATTTATGTGTTATTGAAGAGATTAAATGAGGGAGGTGTAATTCTCTTCTTTCTATTTTTTTCTTGCATTGCTTTGCTATTTTTGTTTGTTTCTTGGCGTATAAAATAATTTATAATAATTGTGTGAAAGAGTAAAAAGGGTTGAGATGTTGGTGGTCGGTTGAATTTTATTTCTTGGTTTAAGTATATAATGCAAGAAGAGATCTCTATCACACCTGTAAATGCCGTGCGTTTATAAAAATCAATAATTATATGTGTGAAAGGGAAAAATTTTGTATGTGGGGAGATAATGCGTGACAGGTAAGGACTTGCTTCGATGTGGAAATTGTCGTTGTGAAAAGATGTGGGTTGGTAACAATTTTTCTGGTATAATTAACAGCAAACATATCACCCAAATATTCCACATTTATTTGAGACAGTTACAAGATTGATAGTGCGTAATATTCTTCAAGGTCTCAGAAAAAAAATCACGCCCACCCAGTTGAGGGAGAAAAAAATAGAATGAAAGAAAATAAAACGAAATAAATGGTAAAGATGAATATAAATAAATTTAACAATGAACTCCACCTGTAACTAAAGAATCACCGGATGTTCTTCTTCTCTATACACACTTATGTATTTATAAATGTGTTTGGTGTATTGTTCGCAATCAGGTATAACCGGAAGATGTAGAAAAAGGAGCCGTTAATGGGATTTTCTATAGGATTTTTTTGGGTCTACATAACTTTTCGCTATTTCTCAATTCTCAGTTTTCAATTTTGAATTTTTTTCTGTCGGTTCATCGTCATGGGACTTTCTTACCGTGGGACATTTGGCACTATTTAACACCTACGTATACAAATCCACAACATTCCGATGTATTGAACCTGTCCAACCACAAAAGTCAACGAGAAGATATTTTTTCCTCAATAATTCAACATTTTTTTCAATTTCCCAACGAAATAAATTAATCCACCGAGTTAATCAACAACAATAATCATCTCTTGGGTGTTCTGAATTACCTGATGTCATTCAAACAATTTTTTTTTCTATATAAAGAAATAAATAATCGAATGATTAGATGAAAGTAAAACCGAACATGGTGTTAATATTGGTCATGGTGTGACGATAATTCATTGGTTCTAGTTGGATGATAAAATGACGCGTGGACCGTCTGTCGAATTTGTTTCTTTCCTCCTCTTTTTCCCCATCTCTTCCTCTCTCAAATATTTTTTTTCCTCTCTTTTTAACCATGTTATGAGGGTAGAAAAATAGTAGAAGAACAAGGGAAGAGAAAAAGGGCGCGTGGTTGGCATTTCACGGTTTACCGTGAGGTAATATTAGCCATTAATTTACACTGGTCTACATATTTACAACAGACGCGCGTGTACGCAAAGGGATACATAGTCGTGGGTGTGCCATAGGGACTTAATTAATAGCCACCATGGCGCGATGCATAACCACATGGTGTGTGTTGATCAAAAAAAAATTGTTCGGTTCATTTTATTTTCATTTTTTCTCTTTCCCCGTTCTTTTTGTATCAATTCACATTTTTTTCTTCAACTACGACCGAACTTTATTCGTAAATTTATTCTGTAAATCCACATGACATGGAAAAAATATTTATTAATTATTAATAAACATTCATGAAATATCAATGAATTTTTCCAACATTGAATAAACTCTTTTCCCATTGAATTATTCTCATAATCTTCACCACAATCATTATTTTATTTCCACCAACATAAAACAAAACCAACTCTGCACGCATATGCAAAGCATTAAATATATACATAAACCTATCTATGTGTTCTCATTGAAGATTTATAGAACCATTTGCGTTTGCGCTGAGTGAGTGCGCGTGAAGTGAGCTTGGTTTTATCGTGAGTCGCATTTTAATCGTGTGCTTGACTCGTGTATATATGTGTATATTGCGCGCAAACTATTTTCTCTACTGGTCGGGTCTTCATCTTGCGGGTGCGCGTGTGCTCGCGCGAGCAAACGTTAGCACGCGTGCACGCTTGAAGGCAAACGAGAGAGTGTTAAAGCTAGGCTGCAAAATGGAGGGAAAAAATTTTTTTCAACACCTTGTGATAGGCAGAGATCGCTTCGGGATAGTATAACGCGACTTGTGCGTGGGCGTTTGCGCACACATATACGTTTACATCCATGTATATTGCATGTATATACGCGTTTATTTGTGTATACCGGTCTCAACGACGCCACTAAAGTTGCATTCTCGCGTAATCTGGGACTCTTTTCTTTATTGCATTAAATATTTCACCCCAGTCATGAATTGTAACCATGAATATAATAATTCTTTTGACGTTGGATAAAATTTTATGGTATGGAAAAGGCGAAGGGTATTTTATGGCAATTGGGACGATGTATATTGAGTGCAGAATTGGATTCAGTCTGTGTGTCTGTGTGTGTATGAATATGAGTGGGAGATAGCCGGGTTTGAACCTGTCAAACGAGTGATTGAGTTGGAATTGTTGAAAATATTCAAAGCTATCTTGCATGCAAAATAATTTCAATTCATTCTATTAACATCTCATACAAAAAATTAATTACCAAAGAATGCAACACATCCTGAATAATTTGCACAACAAGGAAGTGTTTTCGAGGCGAAAAAAAAAATTACAAATGAAATTTAACCATAAAAACTCCACAATGAAATAATTAATTGCTATTACGTCTTAATCAACAGCAACATACACACACGAATGTTAGATTATTATATACAGACATACATGAAGTATGTTGAGAGTAGAGTGCAGAGTTGCGAGAGCTCCTCTCGCCGTTCGTGTTTTGCCCCGCGTGAATCGACCTCACGGCCACTTGGGATTATACACTCAATATATAGATATATAAATGCATACACTCTTAAAGTTAGAGTGCTTATAGAGAAGTGGCTTTCGTTCGTCGCGCTGCACGAAACCGCATCCCACAGTTAGCCTTCTTCAAGGTGAACAGACACGATATCTCTTTATATACTTAAACTTAAAGATACCCACACAAATACACAATAACACACATGCGATCGTGTATTTTTAGATATAAATAAATATAACTGAAAATAATATTTCAATATTTCATTTATTTTTAAAATAAATTTCATTGTTATTTAATGTTTCAGTTCTTTTTATTTAAATTTGTTTTATATTAAAGAAAAGGGATAGAATTGCAATGAAAAATATGATAGAATTTTAAATGATTTGATAAAACAGAGGATATAAAGAGACAAGTTGTATTTTAAATATGACAACTGCTTTAGAATACTTTAGATAAGACCACCATAGTGGTGTAATATTTGCCACGACAATAAGCAGCAGCACAAGCTCACATGATTGCCCACCACTCGTGAACATAAAACGACAATAATCCATGGCAGTTTACCGTATACATGAGTATATATATATATATATATGTCTAACGTAAGCCACAATCTACAATGCTTCCTATGAGACAGCCCTTCACCTCACACTTCTAATATTTCCAGTTCACCACACATATATTTTACATCTCTACATATATATATATATTTAAATGGATAAATAAATAAAGAGATGCTTGTGGCGCCATCGAGAAGAATAATCCAACGACTAAGACGTTCAAAAATGTTTTGCAAATTAATTTTTTTATTTATTTGGTTGGAAAAATTTAATTTTTGCATTGTACACTTTGTGGTTTTAAGGGGTATGGCCATGATTGATAATTTAGTTTCTTTCTCATCGTCATTTTCTTTTAATAAACTTCGCTCTTCTCCATTCTTTATCTATCGTTTTCATCAATTTATTTATTTATTTATTTATTTCTCTATTGTTGTTTATAATGTAACGTTGAGGACGACGATACAACATCAAGATTGTATTGAAGATTGTGATCATGAATTGACAATCGATAATGAACATCAATTTTATCTCAACATCATAATTTAATTGACGAATTATAATTACAAATTTATTTACTTGCTCTCTCTTTTTTTATTCGCGTCCTTTTCTACATCGAAAAATCAAACAAAACTAATAGAAGAATTGAACGAGAGAGGCAGAAGAAAAAAAAATTCATAAAACCATCACGCAAACTAATTGTTAAACCCGGAAGTCAATCAAACGCTTTCACCCTCTCTCACACACATTGTAACATACACAAATCAATAAACATATCTGACATGGATCGATTGTTGTCTGCGATATATCGGACGCTTCTTGAAGATCATTAGTGCGAGCGCGGGAGTTGATTCTCACACCAACATTAAATACAATATTCAGCTAACCTGCTTTCACGTTTGCCATCCACATATAACTCTGCTTTCTCCAGTTGCTTCAGAACGAGAAAAAGCGTAATAATAACAACAACAATAAATAAATAAATAAATAAATAAATAAATAAATAAATAAATGAAAAGAAGAACATAAAGAAAAAAAGAGAAGAGAAACAAATGAAAAACCCAAAGAGGAGGAGAAAAAAAAGGTTGAAAGTAACGAACAAACGCGCGGTCTTTCTTCTTTCTTTTTCTTCCACCTTCGAGGCCCTGTTGCTGCGCACGCGCACCCACATACACCTACACGAATATAAGTATATATAGATATATATAAAGTCTTGAGTAGTTTTTCGTATCAGCGATGGATCTTCGTAATCTCGCCGGCATCGACACATGGCTGTCCTGGGTCCTTCTTTCCTTTATGTATGTGTGGCCGTGTGGGGCGTGCATGATTCATCCATGGCTGTAAATCACCCGGGGCCCGTGGTCCCACTTTATAGCTTTCGAGGACGCACAAGCCGAAAAACCGTTTTCACCCGGCTACAAACAGAGAAATGAAGAGAGAAAATTTTGATGGGGTTACGGATGGTTTTGTTGCAGATAGTTTTCTTTTAGTTTTTTTTAGATTGTGTCGTTGGGGTTGGTTTTAGGGGTTCGACGAAAGAGAGTTGAATTATATGGAAACGTTTGACGAATTAAATGAGTAATATATGTGGGGGTTGGGTGCATTTGTACTGTAGTTGTTTATTCATTTATTGAAAAGTTTTGATGATTGGATAGTTGATTAGTTAATTAATTAGAATTATTTCTCTTAACAATAGGCAAATTGATATTTATGTTTATAATCTCATTTGATTCTTCATAAATAATTAATTATACATTCGATTAGATCTCGTGTCTATTCAAATTGATCCTAATGTTCGTATAATTCACATGTACAAGTATATTCAGATACACATACACACGTATTCATTATATTTATAAGGTCTAATTACAATGGCGCTTGTTGATTTAGTATTCATTAAAAAATTATTCATTGAGTGATGTTTGTCCAAACATGGAATGAGAAAAAATTCATGACATGTCTTTTAGTTTGCAATTTATAAATGAAAGGATAAATGTCTGGGTGTGATTTTGTCTTAGCGAGAGATCGTTCAATTAGTTTATTCAATTACAAATGATAGAAACCGTTTTAGATCAGTTTGTAAACTACCAGAGAAAAATTCCTTTTGAATGAAGTTCATTTCTTTCTTCTGTTTTCTTCTTCCAAAATTCTCGTAGATCATTGTTTGAATGACGGAAGTTGTGAAATACAATGTAAGGTAGATTGTTTGTGTATTTTATTGACGACAAGATTGAAAGCCCAAAGAAAAACAAACAGATCGATTTATCGTCTCTCAATATTTGAAATAAAATGTTGTATTGATGTATTGATGAATAAAATAAATACGTTGATGTATTGTGGGTATATAAAATCGTGTATGTTAAGAATAACTCACATGTGATGTCTTTAAATGTGGCACACAAGTATAAACACACAGAATAAAAAAAAAAAACGAATACAAAATAACAACGATCGTGTGCGTGGTGTTGAGGCGTCAGTTTAAAGAATAGACAAATAAATTGTAAAAGTTCGCACGAGATGCTTAAACAAAATTGATGGCGCAGGCGCTTCTGGTGACGCGTGAGAAAATCCTGCAAATGTTTGCACTACACTCACAAATATATATTTACAAATAAACATTTATTCACTTCTTTACAATTGATATTTAGAATTAACAATTGATTTTATAGATCTAATTTAATTTTCAAAGTTCAACTGCAAGCGACCAACTTTTCAACACATTTTCATTCAAACAATTTAAACAAACTACTTTCTCCAACTACAGTGACATTAATTTATTTTTTTCCTCCTTTTAGAAGTCACTTTTAAAAAACTAATCGATTGATCGTTGAACCCTCATTTTAAATCCAATTTTCACATCAGGGCGCGGTATCGGCTGTCCGCCCAATCCGTATTATAGTCATATATATATATAAGCTACCGTAATACGCGAAAGAATATTTTTTGACAGTCGTTCTCATTATATACATTTCAAAACAGACGTCTTCAAACACGCCTACGTCGAGCATTTCACCGAGATCTTCATCAGTTTATTACATTCACTACAACATTTCTTGCATCATAGAGTGTCCTAATTATTTATTTTTTTTTCATTCACATTCCTAAATACACTAATTGATTGAAACCATAAATATATGATGAATAAATTTCCATTTGTCAAATTAAAATAGTTATTCTAACGCAGTAATGAAAAATAATGTGGAATAAATGTAAAAACAATGAAAATGTTTTTGTTAAAATTGATCTTGTGGTATTTCGGAGTTGTGCACCCGCACCTTGTTCAACTGTGCGGCATGCCAAACAGGTTTGACGAGTCGTGAAGGTGGAATACACAAAACGCGCGTATATATACTGCGGGTGATGGTGTACGCGGCCACGTGCTACATCGCATTACTTATAATCCCATCAGCCATTTCTGTCTGTCTCTCGCTCTTATTTTCGTTACATTCTTTTTCATTTGCTTTCACGTATAGATTTTATATCTTTCTTGCTCTTCTTTCACTTTCGAGAATACAGTAATAAACCTGGAGAATAGTTGAGGAATGTTGTTCGTAGAAAATAAAATTGGTGAAGGTGTAATTGACATGAAAATATGAGAATTGATATTGAGAAATTTTTGTTATGTTCGATGTTGAATATCTTATTCAATTTTGAAGTTAGATATGATCGATGGCTACCTATTCTCAGCGACTGTTTCTGCTCTACAATTCAATATGTATGTGTAGATAGCCGGATGTGATGTACAGGTGTGTGAGTGGTTGAAAGAAGGAGATTTCTATTGACAAAATAAATGTTTGAGAGAGAAAAAATGATAAATAAGCTATAAAATATTTTCGAGTGTATTTCTTCATGTGATGGGTCGACTATGTTCTCCATAGACTCAATCTGTGCGTTGGAATCTGATCTACAATTCGGTATATATATATACATACCTATGATGCAAAACACAGCCGTGAGAGAGCACGAAATGCGAAAGTTTCTTCCTAAAATAATATATAAATCTGTTTGTATCAAAGTAAACGATCTATCGAATTATATACACATCTATTTGCACATTTTTTCATCCTCCTCCTCCTTCTCCACTCCCTCTTTCTTTATTCATTCGTTTTTATATTAAAAAAGCATCTCGAGGAGTACGAGAAGAACGAACATGGTCCTCAGCAGCCACCATGATGTTGGCTCACGATGGAAATAAATTTTGCGGAGGAGGACGCTCGCGCGTGCAAAGTTCAATGCAGGAGAAGGAAGTCAAGAAAGACAAAAAGAAGATATGGTGGAGGAGTTGAAGAAGGTGGAAACATCGCAATGATTTTCCTCTTTACATCCATATACATAAAATAAAATAAAAAACATTAATTAAATTGAAAAAAAATTAGGACAACTCACCGTTATGTGTGCATTATACCATATTCTTATTTATATTTATATTTTCTTTCTTTTCCTTTCTTTTCCTTCTTTTTTTACATGTACCAAACACATGTTTGTATAGATATATTAAATTGAAATGTATATGAGTTTGCGATAACTTTACAGAGACAAGAGGAGGCGTAGCAATGTTGCAGTAATCATAAAAATAATTAATTTTTAATTGGTATTACGCGAAGAGAAAAAATGAATTATGTCGATTTGTCAATTTGTCAATTTGTTATTAATTTTATATATTAATTATTAACACAACTTTGTTAATGTTGAATTGAATACATTTTGTAATTCTACGCAGAGCCGACTGAATTTTCATTATTCGATCTAACACACCAGAACGCGGTCAAATTTTTGCCCTCACTCAGCAATAATTCACTTTAAAAAAATTCTGGAGATGAAAACAAAAAAATGGCGAATTGTCTGTGTTAACATACGAGTGTTCACGAATGTGTTAGTAACTACTGCATGCTCAAACTCACAGAGAACTTGCCGCCAATATCGATAAGTCAGACAGCGCACTCCATTGATAGGTAGAAAAAAATTCATCGCGCGCATGTTTATATACATAACATAGTGATCTGTATATATCTAACTATGTTCCTTCCACCCGTGTGTTATAAACCAGCGTTAAATAATAGCCGTATAGTTAAACTATACATACATATTTATTCACAGCCGCAAAAAACGTGCGCGAATACGCGGGGGATGACTCGAACTCTCGTAACGCGCCTACAACGATTACAATCTTATGGTCGTATTTTATTTTTTATTCTTAAGCTCTTTCAGCTTCTCCCATCTTTTTCCACACTGTTTAATGCGTAAATAACGATTTTCTGTTTAAAACTCTGTTGAACTTGTATAAATAGATATAAGACGAGTCACGAAACAGGATATCGAATGGAAAACTTTTACTTATTCCAAAACAAAATTTGATTGATTATTTTTTTGTGTAATAAAACATGTAAAATAATAAAAAATGGTTGTATTATTAATTTCAGGAAATGAATGATTAAAATTTGCATTTTTTCAATTATTTATTGTGTATAAACAACCAATTATTCATCACATTGTTTGAAACAATTGATTGGTCGTAATTTATGAGAAATTTTGATATAACACTTGATCAATTCGTTGATTTATTGTAATCAAAATAAAAGACAACAGATAAAGTTCTACAGAATTTATAATTGACGTTAATAAATAATAATATTGTATAAACAATTCACAATAGTTTTCATAAACATTAATAATAATTTTTCCGTCAGAAATCGAATCAAATTACAAAAATCCAAAGAAATATCTCAACATTAATCGATTCACATTATAAAAAAAAATAGCAAAAATCAATTCACAATTCATGAATATTTATATTCATATTCTTTGATTTATGATTCATAAATTATGCAAAATAAATTTGTGAATAACACATAAAACATTTTATTTCTTTGACGATTGATAAGATTAATGGACGTCATGTGACCATTTGAGAGAAACGAATAATCGAGAGGAAGGAAAAAAATAAAACAAAATAAAGATGAAAAGAATAAAAATGATGGAAAAAAAAATATTTTATGGGTTTTTATTTATTTATTCTCTTCCTTTTTCTCATCTCCTTTCTTTTAATATTGTAGCGGAACTTTTTTAATGCAATCATAATTAGAAATAATGGATCACCCGCGGCTTCGTTTTTAACACATGCATAAATTTAATGTTGAAATGAGCGCCGACACGCCGACGTATTTTTTATTATTATTATCATTATTATCATTATTATCGTTATTATTATTTTTTTTTCCATTTTCTATATACAAACGAAAGATGGTATGAACATGGGTTCGATCAACGGTATCAAGTTTTTGGCCATGGCATCGCACTCACAAAACCATTCATAATCATTAGCGCTATGGATGTGTCCACCACAGTGACTCATTATGTCACTCAACTTCCATCCATTATTTATAATTCTACGAATAAAATTATCCAATCACAACAAAATCGAATAAAAAAAACAGAATCAATGAATTATTAATAAATTAATAATATGCAATGAATGAATGATGGGACTATTTAAACATTTTAGGGATATTTTGATTTGTTTATTAATTTTTTTCTTCTGTGTTGATTTTATTTTTGATTAGAGGAGATTTGGATTATGATGTCCAATTGGAGGAATGTAGGGATATTTTTTTATTCGTTTTCTGGTTTGTTTTATTTTTATATGAATTTTGAATTTATTAACGGACGTATTTTACTTCATTTAGAAGTTGATGCGGGTGATTTGATACAGGACTATGCACGCAGGTGGAAAATATTGTCGTTTATAAATAATATTGTGAGCAAGGTGTACAAGGATATGCTGTTGCAGGTAGACATTATAATGAATGAATGATGAATATAGAAAGTGAGAATCTTCAGAACCTTTTATTTTTGTTACTTTCACGAATCAAATACAAAATTTCTATTTAGGTTATATATTTTCTTGTGTATTTCTGTTTATTATAATACATATAATTCTGTATATAAATTGAAAATACTTCATGGAAATCGTTTGAACGGTATTCGAACCCACAACAACTCATTTATATCTCCATATAAATGTTCCTACTTCAAGTTGAAAACAAACAACAAATGGATGTGGATTTATCCCATCTCTTCGATGTCTCCATTGCCCATGAAATGGATACGAGATATATAATACACACATACAACACAGTTATTTAGTTACATACACGTGAGGTTGTGCGTTTTCCTTTCACGATTGGTTTATTGTATTGCATTTGAACAAGTCAGAGCTTGAAAATAAAACTCGATGTTCTCAATCGCCCACCCAATAAACATTTCTGTAGGTGTTTAATATTATTTTATAAACCCAAAACTTCCATCGCTTCAATTTTTTCACCAACAATTTAATTCGATTATTCTTTCAATTATTAATGCGAAAGAGAAAGAGAAATATTTATAGAAGAAAGGTGGATGTGCATATGTTATAGTTTTAGACCGCAATATAATTGCACCACGTCACGTTTTTTTATCTTTGAAATCGTGCGGGTATGGAGATGTTTAAAGTAGTGAGTGGTGATCGCGCGTGTGTATACGTTAAATAATATTACGTGCACCTGCTTGTACGCGTGCCAATGCACACATGCTACATACAAATGTTTTTATATGCATTAGTGATGAACGGTTTGAAATATCTATTAACAAAATGAAAAACACGGAAGGTTAGTTATATTTTTAGAGTTAATTTCATTTATTTGATGCAAGAGAAATTGGGAATTCATAAGAAGATACTTTGATCGAATCAAACGAGAATTTCTTTTGATTATTCCACAGTTGCATTACTTTTCTTTGTAATCATGAATTGTTATATTAATCAAGGTATGAATGATTATGGGCATTGATATGGAAGGACACAAGCGCCATTTGTAGCACGTACGAAACCAGCATCGCATCGACAAACTTCAGGTACACATCGCTGAAACAAAAATAGTTCATAAGTTCTTTGAGAATTTTATAAAAATATGAACTAATTACCGAAGGACAACTGCGACCGTGAGTACTTGCACAAGTTTCTGGACATAGAGTTCCACACTCAACACATTTATCATGGGGTCCACCATAACATGGAGTGTTGCATGACTTCTCTATGAAATCCCTCGCATCACCAACGTCAACTGTCGGCACTTCAATACCGCATCGAACAAAAATAGAATTAATAGAGAAAAGAATGTTAATCACAACAATTTTTCCTAAGGTTGACAATCAATTTCAGATTTATTTATTGACTGCTTACCTGAACCGACTACGTTTATTATAATTAATAAAAAAAACTGTATCGCAATACACATGATTGTTCAGTTGACTCACTAAAGTCGTTTGTTTATTGTTCTCTGTCATTTTTATATCCACTCAATAACTATAAATACGTCACGAAGAAATTTAATAGCTCAATAAAAAAATTACTGCTAAACTTTGATTCTTCTTATTTCCTCTCTCTTTTTCTCATAAATTTTTCTTTATTTCTCCGCTGTATTGAGATTGTGATATATCGCTGTGTAGCTTTAATTTTTTTATATAATGTTTATTGATTATTAATTTAGTAATTGATTCGGTTCTATCTTAATTGAAAAACGAATGAGTACAAAAGATTGTTTATTTTATTATTCTATTGATTCATTAATTGTATTAATAATTAATAATTGTAAATTATATGTTTATTTATTTATGAGGATACAAATTTCATTTTAATATCTTAAACAATATCTAAACAAATAGAATAAACTGAAAAAAGCTCATTTTTCACATCATCTCCTCTTTTTCTCTTCCAAGTAATTAAATTGATGTTCTTCGATAAATATTTTGAGGACATTGCTCACGAATAATGCATTTTCCATCTGGACCACGAACAAAACCTGGGTCACATCGGCAAACATCGATCACACAATTCTGAAACAGAAATTGAATAATAATGTTCATGAGGTAGATTAAATAAGGATTGTGACGGAAGTGATCACTAGTATACACCAGTGTGTCTGTCTAATTATCTTTTTTTTCTTACATATGTACAAATGTTCGTTTGAAGATTGTCACAAGTTTCTTGACATGCAGACCCACACTTTCTACACTTATCAAATGGGCCACCATGACACGGCTTATCACATAACCCATTGTTCATTAGTGAATTCGCATTCGCTTCACCAACTAAAAATTAGTTAAAATTACCAATTGAATAAAAGAATCAACTTGGAAACAATTCTGAAATCCACATGATTTTTGATATTCGAATGGGAGTATAAATAGTTTAATTTTGTCTTACAAGTTATAATTGCCGATGCAATAAATAATTCAATTATTAACAACTTCATTCTTAGTTTTATGATTTTGTGTTTAAAGTCTGAGTAAAATGTATTGATGACTCAATCAGCACGACTGATAATAAATTCTATGATTACAAGAGCTTTTATACACTGTTGAAAAGATGTCAGAAGATCATAAATTATTTCATTTTTATTTGCATTATGAAACGAAAAATATAAGAAGAAAAAGAATCATTTTATCGTTTATGTTCGTACTTTCTTTTTGTTTTTCACTGATTGTAAGGTTCATAAATCTCATGACATCGAATATTGAAGTGCGCATGATAACGATGAACATTTAGGTCAAGGATATTCATTGAAATCAGTAGAATTATTGATAAACGATTTTAAATTCATAATAATTCATCATTCATAAGTTACCAATTGATTATATTGTTCACTCATCTCATGACTTTTGAATTTTATTGTGCACATAAGAAAAAGAAGAGAATTGAGGTCATGGAAATAATTTTCTGTCACCGGAATTGATGATTAATGTTTACAAAATATTTGATGATTACTTTGCTTAATTACAATTGTGCATTCTGTTATAATATTAATTTACATCATGAGCAAATATACGGATTAATTAGTACTTTGATTAATTTAATAATTCGATTCTAAATATAGTACAATTTTTAACAGAGATTTATCATTCTTATTGTGCAATTAAAGATAAAATGACCTGCCAATGAATAAACTGTGAAATGACATGATTCAATATCAGAACAAGAACATATGAGGGAGAAGTTTACAATTATATGGTTTATAAATGTGATCAGGAAGAAGGTAAAGGACATTATTATAAAACTCTTTACACATTCCCAAGTATCTTAGACTGGTTCAAATATTAATATTCCTCGGAACACTTCTCTGAAGATTCTTGAGACGAGTGTGAATGGCTAAAATCACAGTCTCTATAATCATCCTCATTACTCGCAGAATCTGGACATTCAACTGATTCATTTTCGGCTGGGTTATCGTTTGAATATTCCTCCACAGCATCTGGATTACACATGTATTCAGGAATGCAATCGCCATCTGGATTTCGGGCATATCCTTCGTCACATTGACAAACATTGACTTTACATTCCTGCAAAAAACCCAAGAAGTCCGATTAGAACAAAGGTCGTCAGTAGTACGATTAAAATGTGTATCAATTCAATTGGACTTTACCAAAGTGCAACTACGGTCCCGTGGCAAACCACATGTGGCAGGGCATGCAGTACCACAAGAGACGCAATGATCATGATGACCACCGGTACAAACTGGACATTCTGATGAATCCTCTTCTGATTCTGAATCCGTCTGGACGGGATCAATGGCAGGACACATGTATTCAGGAATACAATCTCCTTCTTCATCCCGTGCAAATCCGTCATCGCATTGACAGACATTAATCAAACATTGCTGTAAAAAACCAAAAACAAGGTCTGATTGAAATAAAGATTACTAGTTTTATGACTGAAATTTGGTGTTCCATTTCATTAAGTTTTACCGCAGTGCAGGTACGATCTTTGGATTCACCACATTTTGCAGGACATGCAGAACCACAAGGGACACAATTATCATGATGACCACCAGTACATACTGGACAGACTGGATCGGGTACAATCCCACCCGGAATTGGTTTTGGAGTTGAATCTGTTTGAGGAGGAAGTGCTCTTGAAATACATGCGCAATTCTTTAATGTAATGATCTTTTTGACATTGACAAACATTGAGTACACATACCGTCAGTGCATGATGAATTTACTTCGATCTCTCCCGAGTTTGGTCGCGGCCCGATTGGATCGATTTGAGGACACTGTGATGCTAGAACACATTGGCCATCGGATCCACGTTTATATCCAGTTTCACATTGACAAACATTTACTTTGCATTCCTAGAGCAAGACGAAAGTATTGCGGAGTAATATTTCATCTAGTCTGATTATCAAAATGTGAATTTAATTGTCATTAATCTTGTTGGTTTGATTACCATAGTGCAGGGTCGGTCGTCTGACAGACCACAAGTAGGTGGACACGCCGTTCCACACTGAACACAAAGATCATGCGGACCACCGGTGCATACTGGGCATGACGGTTTTACTTCGATCTCACCCGAATTTGGTCGAGGCGGAGTCGGGTCGATTTGAGGACATTGCGCTGCTAGAACACATTGGCCATCGGGACCACGTTTATATCCAGTTTTACATTGACAAACATTTACTTTGCATTCCTAGAACAAGACGAAAGTATTGCGGAGTAATATTTCATCTAGTCTGATTATCAAAATGTGAATTTAATTATTATAAATCTTTCTGGTTTGGTTACCATAGTGCAGGGTCGGTCGTCTGACAGACCACAAGTAGGTGGACAAGCCGTTCCACACTGAACACATATATCATTCGGACCACCGGTGCACACTGGGCATGACGGTTTTACTTCGATCTCTCCCGAGTTTGGTCGCGGCCCGATTGGATCGATTTGAGGACACTGTGATGCTAGAACACATTGGCCATCGGGTCCACGTTTATAACCAGTTTCACATTGACAAACATTTACTTTGCATTCCTAGAACAAGACGAAAGTAAAGCAGAGTAATATTTCATTTAGTCTGATTATCAAAATGTGAATTTAATTGTCATAAATCTTTTTGGTTACCATAGTGCAGGGTCGGTCGTCTGACAGACCACAAGTAGGTGGACACGCTGTTCCACACTGAACACATAGATCATGCGGACCACCGGTGCATACTGGGCATGACGATTTTACTTCGATTTCACCCGAATTTGGTCGAGGCGGAGTCGGGTCGATTTGAGGACATTGCGCTGCTAGAACACATTGGCCATCGGGTCCACGTTTATATCCTTCATCACATTGACAAACATTTATTCTGCAGTCCTAGAAAACAAATAAAGAGGATAGAATTTAATTTGATTGAAGTCCAATTCGATGATATGTGCTTAAACTGTTCAAGAACTATGTGACAAGTTACCATGGTGCACACTACATCATCTGGCTGGCCACAAGTGGGTGGACAAGATGAACCGCACGGAAGACAATGATCGTGTTCACCACCAGTACAAACTGGACATGAAGGTGGTGACGGGTTCGATGATGCCAATGGATGCGATGGTGGCAACGGTTTCACCACTGGCGAATGTTCCATTTGTGGTAAAGATTTTGTTGGCGGCGAATGTCCTATTGGTGGCAAAGGTTTCATTGGTGACGAATGGCCCATTGGTGACGAATTTTCTACTGGTGGCAAAGGTTTCATCGGTGAGGAATTTCCCACTGGTGATGGATGTCCCATTGGTGATAAAGGTTTCATTGGTGACGAATTTTTCACTGGTGGCAAAGGTTTCATCGGTGAGGAATTTCCTACCGGTGATGGATGTCCTATAGGTGGCAAAGGTTTCATCGGTGACGAATGGCCCATTGGTGACGAATTTTCCACTAGTGGCAAAGGTTTTATCGGTGAAGAATTTCCCACTGGTGATGGATGTCCCATTGGCGGTAAAGGTTTCGTTGGTGACGAATTTCCCACTGGTAAGAGATGTCCCATTGGTGGTAAAGGTTTCATTGGTAACAAATTTCCCATTGGTGATGAATGTTCCATTGGTGGCAAAGATTTCATTGGTGACGAATTTCCTACTGGTGATGGATGTCCCATTGGTGCCGAAAATTCCATTGGCGACGAATGTCCCATTGGTGGCAACGGTTTCATTATTAGTAGAGGTTTCGCTGGTGGCAACGGCGAAGGTTTCGTTGATGGAGATTGGGGGTGATTTGTAGAACTGGGGGGGCATTCATTCTGAAGAACGCAAGTACCATCTGGTGCCCTTGCATATCCGCTGTCACATTCACAAACATTGACTTTGCACTCCTGTAGAAAATGAAGTAGCATTCATTTTAGCACTTAACCATCACCAAATTATCTGGCATAGTAAACGTTAGGATGTTTCAACATTACCGCAGCGCAAAGCATCGATTCCACGGGTACTCCACAAGTGGCTGGACAACTTGATCCGCATTCTGCACAACGATCATGAACACCACCAGTGCAAATAGGGCATCCCGGATGTGATGGCCTGGGTGAAGGTGATGGATGCGGTTCTGGCCCCATGACTGGATGCGGAAGGACACCAACATGTGGGCATTCTTCACGCAATATACATTTCTTATCTGGTCCTCGTACATAACCTTTTGCACACTGCCATCTATTCACCAAACAAATCTGCAACAGATCCAGCTTTAAGTCTCTCGGACAATCGAATCTTCCACTTCTCTGGCTTATCATCGAATTCTTCTGATATGAAACACGACTATTTTTACACTCACGTGATCGCAATCGCGGTTAGGGTCATGCATCGAATCATCGCATGTTTCTTCGCAAGGACTTGCACAATGCAAACATATTTCATGTTCCCCTTGAGGGTGGAACGTACAAATTCCTGGTTTGGTAAAATCGAAATTCGCTAACGCATCAACTTGTTGTCATGAAAAAAAAGAAGAACAGATCAAGATCAGAGAAACAATTAATCCATTAACGATACTATTTTTTTAAAATGTTTGCAACTGCTTACATGGAATGAGGATTGATGCAACCAGCAATAATTTCATTGCTTCCGAATTCATCATCACTGATGATAATTATATTCCTCTCAATCAGGAGACACGAATAAAAGTGACATTATATATTATTAGTTCTCGCTATTTATATAAGTTCATACAATTTTTCAAAATTCATTATCATTTTATTATTTACTTCAACGTATGAGCAAAAACGATAATTCAATTGGACAAGTGCAATGAACATGAAAATATATATTTGAATATTTATTCACCTGTTAACAGATAAGAAATGCAGGATAAGACAAAAACATATTCGCATTGATAAGACGTCCCACATTTCACTTTATTAAACCAAATAAAATAATAAACATCTACACACACGCGATCATTAATTATTTTCATTTTTCATCAGTATTGTCCTCGTCCGTGGGTGGACATTCCTCAGGAAGAATACATTGGTTTCCTGGTCCACGAACGTACCCCATCTGACATTGACATCCTTTTGGCCCACAGCTCTGGATATGTGAAAGGAACGAAAGGAAAAGTTGATCGTCCGATGAATGTTATTGATATTCATCAAGAATATTCATTTGTTTACCTCAAGACAGGGTATGAACTTGCGTTCGCAAGTTCCTGGACAATGTGTGGTACAAAGTTTGCAGACATCATTTGGCCCACCAGAACATGGTGGATTACAAATTGCTGGTCTCGTTGCTGAAACATCAATGCACATATCATCACTGCAATCGGAATCATCATAGCTCTCCTTTTCATCATATTCTTCAGATGACTGCGCTGCAACTTGAATTCAATCAAAATTTTCCACTGTCCTTACTCATCCTCAGTTGAATCACCCAACAATATTTACGTTTTATATGAATGTTTATTAAAATTAGTTGTATTTTTATTACTTACGAGACATAATTGATGAGGCAATGATTATATGTTTCAACACACAGCGTATCATTTTGTAAATATTTAATGCAGCTTGTCGTTTGCAATGCGTTAATTCTACTAACTGTAATATTAAATACTCCGCATTAAGTTTTAATCGTTCAACTATTATGGCCGTTAATTAAAAACTTTAAATTTGTTTATCAACTTCTATTTGACAGTTAAATTTATCGTTTCAATCATACTCGCATTATTTTCTCTACCTTTTTTTATTTTATTGTTTTGGGTAATCATTCGACAGTTGTGTCGGGTTCCTTTCATTATTTATTTACTCAATTAAATGGATGGGACACAGACAATAATAAATAAGATATTCTGACGGTGTGCAGTGGTAAAATAAAAAAGGAAGAGCGTAGGAGAGGGAAAAAGTAATGGATTTAATTGATATTGAATCATAATTGGAATTTTTCAGGAGTTGACTCTACTCTTAATCACTATAATATAATTATCGTTGGTTGTAATTAAACGTTTCAACTAATTCCTATATTAGAAATATAATAGCACACTGATTACTCATAACTTTCTTGTGCTTTTTTGTTGTTAATAAAAATTTTTTCATTCATCACATGGTTGTGTTTCTGCTGGACAATTTTCAGGGAGACGACATTGGCCATCAGAATCACGGACGTAACCATTTTTACATTGGCAAATATTTGGAACACAATCCTGCGAAACAAAAAAGACATAGAAAATAATGGTATTGAGTACAGTCGAATCAATGGCACATAGAAAAAAATAAATTAGAGTTTAGGATAATTTATTTACCGCGGTGCAGATTGGTGGCGAATTAATATTGTCACAAGTTAATGGACAGCGACTTCCACAGCTGACACATTCGTCATATATTCCACCATCGCATGGTTGATCGCATTGAGGAATTGGAGCTGGTGAAACTGGTGGGTCTATCATTTCTTGTCGTAAGATACAATCCACTGCCAAAACACATTCGCCGTTAGAGAAATAATAACCGTCTTCGCACACACAGTAATATCCACCGCACGACTAGCAAGAAAAATAATAAAACGTGATTAATCGTTTCAGTTATAAACAAACGATTTTATTATACGTGTAGAATTCAATTGATTAATTGATAAAAATTAGCTAGTGGATAAATTAATTGATTAATTGTTTAATGAACTGATCTGTTTGTTTTGTATTTATACGTACGATGAAACATGGATCAGCTGGTATGGATGGCTTTAAATATTGTTCACAAGTGTTTCGACAAGTATCGTAACAACGAGCACACTTCATATTCGGTCCATCACAATCATGGCACAGTGATGTGCTATTATTTGGACATTCACTAGGTAAAATGCAATTTCCATTCTCTCTTACATATCCTGATTCACATTCACAGCCTTCGGCTAAGCAAACCTAAAAGAAAGGTTGAGTATTTGTAATAAATGTAAAATTGTTAATCATTTGCAAATTTGCAATGACGATTACTTACAGCTGCGCATGGTTGTGTGTCTACTGATGTACAAGTTTTCGGACATGGTGTTGGACACTTTACACATAAATCATGTGGTCCACCTGTACAAGGTTTGTCACATATCCCAGGTTCTTTCTGTGCTGTTGCTGGAATTTTAACGAAATGTGATGTAAGTTTGAACATTAGTCGCTATTTTTGCACTTGTGACTCAATTAATTCAAATGTTGACAATTTTTGTTACCTGTGACAATGAACAACGTGAATATAAAACTCAGAGTGTATAAAACCATTTTTTTTTAGTTTTCCCACTGTATTTTACTCTTTGAAATATTCTGTTTTATTTCTTGCTTGTGACTGATACTCGACTCAGTGAAATATCATAAAGAAATAAATTTCCAGAATATTTATATGCGCCACGTTCATACCAATGTTCAATTTTTGTCCTCGAATTATATTATTTTAATTTATTCCAGATCAATTTTCTATTTATTCAATGAAACCGTGTTGATTTTTATCGATTTCATTCGCACATATTTAATTTTGCGTTCTGTAAATATTGGAATATTAAATGTGAGATGGTCGTTATTGGTTTTTGCGATTACTGGTCGTTTCATGTAAATTCGTGTTTTCTTTATGGCACCAGGGGAAGCAAAATTGTATTTTCTTGGCATGATAATTTTGTGAATTAAAAATTCTGTTGATGAACAAATTGTGCGATATGATCAGGGACACGCGCACGCGTGTGGTAAAAGTCAGAAATAAATATCACCTGCATATTTTTGTCGCGTCACCTGCGACCACCAAGACGCCGCCCATTAAACAGAGCCCCAAGCAACACTTCCTGGTAAACCTGTGGGGTTTTATATATAAACTCAAAATATATATACATATACAAACAGTAATCATCCCCAGTGTAGATCATCAGTGCGTATCTCCTTGGCACATGTCGTTTCGATGTCAAAAGAATTTTATTTTAATCGTAAAATGAAATTTATTTCTTAATTTTTCCATATAAAACAAATTTCATTCCACAAACAAAATATTCATTAAATTTTCAAGAAGTTCCTCTTCCCTCTATTTAATTATTCTCTGCACAATAAAAAGAAACGAATAATATATAAAGTAGGATAATTCGAGGGTGGTTTTACGCGTGCCATCATCGTGAACTTCGAGGGGCAGGTTCAAGAAGGGGAAATAGTCAACGATTGCAGAAACACCAACGACCCCACGTCTAATGTAAAGCAACCTGCATGTGCCCTGTCCAATCACGCAACCATGAATCCGCTCAAGGAGTTGAAATATTCAGTCTTCTACACCTGCAACCCCCAAGACAGGGTTGGTTTACAGCGTTGGTGTACTATAACGTCTGGAAGTGTATTCATCGATGCGTGAATCCTCAACACATGTTAACAGGTTCTTCCTTCATAAAATATAAAATTTGAACCTTGAATATAAAAATAAAGTCTACTTTACCACTAGTAAATCTATGGATAACAAACATCAAATTCACTGTCTCTATAATTAATTAATTCTCTAATACAATGGAGGAACCAATTTATCTATCATAACCCATTACTTCTTTCTTCTAGAGCTATAAAAATATGCATTTATATTATTTCAGGAGACATCAAGAGCACGTGCACTTGGCAGCAGGTCTTGAGGGTCACTCGGCCATATCTCCGTGGAGGGCTTACCCCCACGTGACACATTATTTTATATATATATGTATAAATGGGTCACGTGAGCGTAACAGACAGGTGACACGCGCCGGCACGCGCGCATGTCGTTGCTCGTTGCGTGTATCGGTTCATTTATAGAATAATACAATCAGTTATATACGACAATAGGAAATAAAAGAATGGGAAAAATGGAGAGAGAAATTTGAGAGGCAAAAATAAAGGCAAATAAATAATTGAATAAAGGGATGATAAATATTGGGCGAGGCTTCTTTCATGTTTGTTGAGGTTGATTATTGTTTATTTAGGGGTTCGTTCATTATTCGGCGTTTGTTAATGATTAATTCAATTTAGTTTGACATTAGTTGATAATCTGTAGAATTTTTCCTGATTTCTATTTTAAGAAGTGAGTAATTGAAATTCTTTTCTTTAAAATGTGGAGGAAAATGATTCAATACCCGAAATGCAGTCGCTGATTAATATTTTGTATTTAAACAACAATAAGCTTGAAAAAATACATCGCATCACTTCTCTGTTTATCATCAGCAATTATTATTCAACATAATATCGTAAATCGTAAACGAAAATTAGCGAATCGTAATAACAACATGTGGAAAAATATAATTCCACTGTAGAAATAAAAATTCTTCAATTTCTATCAGCAAAACAAAATAAATTGCTAAAGCAATATAAAAAAATCTTCAATAATTCCTCATTAATAATTGCTATTATTCATTTTTTCTTTTCTTTTACTTTTTCTATTTATCACAAACTAATAGCAAATATTATTATCGACCACCCAGTTTAATTTCACAGAGATTGAAGAAACGAGATATAAACTTGGACGCAATCGATCCACAGTAATCAAACGAATTATCGATAGTAACTCGTTCCAATTAATTAATAATAATAACGAGGACTACACACATATATACACACATTACATTACGAGGAAAATTACATAAAAAAAAAAGCAGAACAAGAAATAAGAAATGTATCATCAAGAAAGAGAGCGAATATGGTCAGAGTATTTTTTTTTTAAATCTTATTTCCTTCATTCTATTTCTCTATCAGTTGTAGAGTCGGTTGCGGAAATATTCTACGAGTTTGAACACTCAGATAAGACCCAGTATATAACCATCGCAACAAGACTTGGCTGCTCAAGCACACGCGCAATAGATCGAGTCTTATAAAACGTAACTGTTAGGGATGCCTCTCTTGCGCCTCGCGAGTTTAACGCTCGTTCTTGGACACGTCGTGGCTGGTTTATCCGGATCGTCTCATCGTCTGCGCTGTTGCGCATTATTCCGATATATAACTTCTACCTAATCGCATGCTCGCCAACTCTATAATAGGTGCCACAACCAACTCTACGAGACAGGTGACTTATCGCAGCAATTCAAAATGGCGACGAGAGAAACATTATAAGATACTTTGGTATAAATTACGATTGCCAATGCACTTTTGTGATGCATTTTTACAGAACAAAACAACGAATCATTTATTTCAAAAGGATCTGACATCGCAGGAATGATTTTTGGGGCTTTCAAGAACAAAAGGTAAGAAGTAATGATCAAAGTAGAATAAAATTGTGAAATCGTGAGATGATTCACGACATTGCGCAGACAAACTGGATCACCCATAGTGTGTGGTCGTAATATATAAAATAAAGTACACCCAATCGGTATTGCAGCAACGTCAAGGAACGTGTGCAAGCGCGCACGCTATTGTAAGAGACAAAGGTGCAACAAAAGCGCCGGTCGAACTTGCCGGTATTTATATATATGTGTTGTGTTGTATTTGCACGCGTAACTTCAACTGCATATTGCATGGATAAACTCAGAGAAAGAGCCAGAAAAGGAGAGACAAAGAGAAAGAGAGAAGGAGAGAGAGACGCCAGTACGTCGGTTATCCATAAATCTATTTGATAGTAGAAAGTCCTTACCATTATTCTCCAAGTCTATATAGAAACTTTATCCGCCTTCCGACAGTGGCAACGTCGATTTTATGAAGCCAAACCGGCTCAAACGCGTTTATGCGACATTTTAATATTGAAAGGAAGTAAAAGATTCATTCAACATTGGATAATTCGCGTTTGGATTTAATGAAGATGTCGATGGAGTGAATTACACACTATTTATACTTTATTGACAATTAAATGAACATTAATTATTTATTCAGCAATTATTAACGATCAAAGATATAATGAATGATCGCATAGCCGGGCTTTATAGCCATTAAATTGTCATCCAACTGAGCATTTTTTAATTTTATTCTTCTTGGAATCCAACGGCTTCTGAAAACGTCCCAACTCACGAAAAATTCCATCACAATTCATTGGAAGTTGACGCAATGTTCCTGTCAATTAAGTAATGAATAATAAATTCTCAAAGAATGAGCATTGAAACAAGTAGAGACTTATTTTTATTCCGACAGAATTTATATGCAGCATTTGTATATGTGGTGAAATAATGAACATGTATATTGAAACATTTGTTGAGCAATGTCAAGGGTCGAGAGAGCAAGGTGAGAATATCGCGTGTCGCTTTATCTTATTAGTTAGGTGGTCTTGACAATTGTTTGTGCGCATTCGAATAATGTTGGTGATGTGCGCTCAATATCAAACTTCCTGTGTGGTATTGAAGCTGGTAGTGGTGTTCTTGGTAGTGGTAGTGATGTTGCAGTTGGTGCACTGTCGCGCGTCTGCGCTGCCAACATAAAACGCGATGCCATTTATGGGGAGTTGGTACTGCGATAATTCACAACATTGTATGTCCAGAATTATTTACTGCCCAATTCGTTATGGACCATACACTGTATACTCTGGTGTTTGTTATACACATCACACGACTGGGTGGTAAATAACCACACTTAATAATCACTCAAATAGTAAATAATATTAAAGTAATAATTTTTATAGTAGCAATTAATTTTTTGCGCTATAAACATTTTTATTTTCATCTTTACTTTTATATTTGTTGTATACTCCGACACTTTTTATAAGCAAAATTAAAATAGTTTCACAGATATAATATTGGCTGTGTGAATAAGGACATGGGTTATAAATTACAAGAATTACAGAAATAAATAGAGCTGTCGAACTGGTCTTCGAGCAAAATCCATGTGTGCATACAGCAGAGGAAGAATGAATAAGAAGATGTAGAAGAAGAATGAAAAAAAAATGAAAGAAAAAGAACTAAGAAGAGGATGAAAGAAAACAGATATATTCTCGCGTGGGCTGACGATCGAATTTCATACAAATTGCTAAGGTAACCTAAACCAAAAGCGGCGCACGCCCAGATGAGAGAGAATGGGCTAGAAGGGGGAGAGATATTGTTGAACGTTACAACAGCATCAATAACACGCCTGTATCTTGGCGTCCCACCTCATTGATGGTTCTGGATTTATTGTGAAAAAATAAAGGAGACTTGAAGAAAGTTTACGGTATCAATTCAATGCAATTGTTGTTGGTTTCGGGTTGATATATTTGATTAGTTGTGGGTGGTATATTTGGTTGCAACAGGTGTTCCTCATTGTATAATTCAATTTGAAGAAATCTTCTACAATGATAGAAAAACAATCCAGGAATTATTGGATTTGATGAGAATATCCTGGAAAATATTATTCAGACATTCGTATGAGTGCTTGGATACGCCTCGAATTAAATTAATTGGAAATGTGTTGAATTAATGTTGTACAATATCGTTATGTGTCCAATATCGGTATATATATTGGTACCATATAAGGTGAGACAGAGGAACAGGTCGAAAGGATCTTTACTCTTCCGCCGAGTGACCGAATGCACTTTCCCATCGTTCGTGGGCTGTGCTGCCGGCACGGTTTTGCATCACGATGCCCACTTATCGTCGTTACTATATACGCTACGGTAACTAATACGTGTGCCGGCCGTTATATACCCTCCCGTCTTGCTCTCCCAACCCGCCCTTCTTTCTTTACTATATCTACCGCATGTGGATTGGGTTTAGTGTCGGTATAACGGCGGCAGCAGTTGCAGATAACACACGAGACGCCGCTAAGAAAATAAACCACCACCAATCAGGGCAAGAAATGGGGAAGAAAAAAAAACGGGAGACGATTCTACTGATTTACAATCATTAACTTAATCAACAGGATTATTTTTCACTTCATTCCAGCTATGCTAGAAACAATTATTCCTGTAATATCAATCCATCCTTCACGATAATCAACACTCATTAAGAATAGTTTAGCCTTTCTATATCCTATTTATGACAATTATGTGCAAATAAGTTTCTAGAAAACGCATCATGACGTAAATATTTCTCTTTTAACCATCTCCATCCCCAACTCTCCAACATTCATCAACATCTGTCATGAAAATAAATGTTAGTACCTGTGTGATGACAATTGAATGACACAAATTGATATTTTTAACTGTTATTTCAACAATTTCCACAGTAGATAACTGATAGACTGACACTTGCGGAAGTCGAATAATCTCATGGGTGAGGAATATACATAACCGCGTGTAGTTATGTAGAAATTATACCTATATACACGTGAATGGATAAAGCCGGAGGGCGCCACACTTAGATGAGTGCAAAAGCAGTAGGGCTGAGAGAGGTCGCGTCTTCGAGATCGAGTGAGGCTGGGGAATCCCAAGAGTTTACACGACGTCGATGCGCGCGCGCGAGGGTCGCTAGTGTTAAGAGTAAGCCTGGCGGCATGGGTTGCAAGCTGCAATGTTGATGCTCAACGGACACACTGGCGAGTTGTATAAAGTGGAGGAGAAGAAGGGAGGGTTAAAGATGGACTATACCAATGTGGATAGTCGTGGGGTCCATCGATGGTTCCCAGGCAATTCTATGAATACGAAATACGAGGTCGACCACTGGTGTGCCGCGCTTCGCTCAATCATCTTGGACACGCCCGCCATGTTGGCTTTTGCATAAGACCATAAGACCTCTAACCGTTCAATGTTTATATAGTGATGGATTGTGTATTGCTCCTTTCCACGATATTTTTTTTTTTTTATTCTATTTTGTATCTATTTAATACTGTTGTTCTTTTTTTGCTTATACTTGTTGCATTATTTTGTTATCGATTAATTCTATGGGAAAATATTCGTGGAATTATTTAGAAAATTCATCATGAATTCTCTCATAGAATCATTTAGAGATTTTCTGAAGAGTTTTTCATGACTTTATTATTCAACATCTGTAAGACATGGAGAGACAAGAGAAATTATCCTGTCTGATTAAGAAGGATACAATTAACAATCATAGAATAAAAAATAGCAACAATGAAAAATGAATAAGAAAAATAAATAATTATCCAACAACTCTCATTACATTGGTCTTCAGCGCGACGCAAATGTTACGAAATTGTCGGTGCAATCCGCGGCGGCCAACGATAGGATTATATATAAGAGGATATATTTTCGCCAGGATAGATCGTTAAGCGCTGGCTTGGGCACGCTGTCGGCAAAGTATATACATAGATATGGTTATACACCGCCGCATGCGCGCGGCCACTCAGGTGTGACGGAATGCATACTAACTGCGGGGGCATAGGCTAACGACTACTGCCTCTTGTAATTGTTCGGTGGAGATCGTACCAATCACAAGATTAGTCCACCATTCAATGTGAAAATACGAGAATTGAATAAACAGAAAGTCTAAAGAAAAATGATATTTCAATAATTATGAGGGACAATGTAAACAAATAAAAAATAAGAACAAGAAATGAAACAGAATGAATTTATTCGTGTTGTTCAACTGCCACTTTCGATTGCACATATCTCAATCAAATAAATAAAAACACAAATACACAACACAAATGAATTCATCACAAATTTATCAAGTCCTTATTTCAACTTCTCATATCTCATAAACTATTAATCTTAAAAAAAATTCCAGTGCGTCATTTTACTGGAAAATTTATTAACTTAAAAATTGTTCATCATCAATTTTAATGTAGAACTCACGGATAATGAGATATTTATATAAAAATTACAATGGTATTAGTTTACATGAAGAAATTCATATGTGTACATGTGGATTAAAGTTTTGTGTTTCGCCGTTAGTTTATACACGCTTCACTATATATATATTCATATGTTTATATAGATATATATATATATATATACATATAGAAGCACTACACGTTGTAGAATTATGGCCTCGCGACTCTCGTCGGTGGCCCCTGTTAGACTAAGATTACAGACTCGGAAACCGGCAGCTCATCTGCCGGAGGTCATGAAGTCCCGTACCTGTCCGGAAACAAATTTTCCACGGGCGCTACTGCATTTTTCATTCAAACAAAAGTATATCCATAATCAGTATCAAATTCTCATTGCATTAACTATGTCAATTGTTCATTTGTATAAAAAATTATTAATAATTATTAATATTGATTGCTTTGAATAATTTTTAATGCTGCAACTCTTGTTGGTATTGAATGTTTGTATTGTTATTTAAGTAGTTGTGTTTTTAATTTATTCATTCTATTTTTCTCACAGTTGAATTGAAAATATTTAAAGAAGAATGTCCAAGTGTGCATTCGTTGAATTTTACTTTCTGTATCTTTGTATTACACGAATTTATACCATGAATGAAATAAGAAGGAAATGAAATGAACAGATTTAGAAGCAGAAGACGATGTGGAAGATGTAGAAGAAGAAGAAGAAGTAGAAGAAGAGGAAGAAGTGGAGATATAATTCTGACAAAAGCCTCAACGATGCCATTCATAATGTCACGCGTTTTTCATATGTTAAATGGGCGTCGTCGTATATGTATATACTGTGAAAGACCAAGACCATGGAGTTTCGCTAAAGCAAAACCTGGGGCGTGATACTGAATCAAATGTCTCCTTAATAAAGGATGTTGGTGATTTCAAAAGGAGCGTGGGATGAATTTTTTATTCTTCATCTTCTCCTTTTTATTCTTTTACTTTCATTCATCCAAAAAATGCATGAAGATACCTCAAATAAAATGAATAAGAATAATTTTATGTATATTTTCTCAGTGGATTTTATAATATTACAATTAAATATTCAATTTTGTTGAAGAAACATTCTCAGATTCTCGTTGCAAAGAAAATTGTTCATTTTTGTTTTTATGAATAATCTTATTACTACAACAATTCTTTCCCATAATTTCATTCTCATTTCATATCTTCATACACATTATAAAAATGTAATTGAATCTGCAGTTGGAAAAAAGAACACAATCAAAAGTAGAAATTTAAGTAGCGAAAAAAATAGAGTTCTATTCAATTGCATATAATATTATTCAGATTGAATTATTGACAATATATAAATCCATTTATATATAAATAATAAACATACAAATACATATACATTATCGATTGCGAGATATATATTGAATTAAGCTTCTGAATGTCATTCACGTACTCACAAAAACAATTTAAATATTAAAAACAAATAATAAAACACAAGAAGCGAAAGTTGATGAATAATTGAGAGATGAATGATTGCAATCGAAAATAAACACAATAAATATAATAAATAAATAAACAGATGGTAACTGCGAACAGTATAATAACTGTATTAGTCTGAAGACTAATGAAACAATTTCCATCATTTATATTTGAGTAATATAATAAAAAAAAAAGGGTAGAAGAAGCGAAAGAACGAACGTTCTGCTTTGAATCAGACGTTTATCAGCGTCGCGTTCACACCGGAAGCGATTAAGCTTCGTCACGCTTGTTATAATTACACGCGTCCCACTGGTGTCTGTGCTCTGTAGATTTACAAGGCGAGAAAAAGACTGGGGGAAAGAGTGAAAAAAAAAAGGCTATAAAGAAAGAACGAAACAGGGAGGATGGAAAAAAAAAGGAATGATACTGTAAGAGAAAAAAATTGAAGGAGGAAGAGAATAGAACTTGTATATACACAAAAGAATAGCAGGTTATACAAATATATTTACATCTCCATGTATATATATTTATTTATGTATGTGTACTGTTGATCGACACCTGGCACACCCAGATGGGAATTAATTTTTCGGATTAGTTTATCGTCGTCATTGTGAGTATTTATATACTTGTTTCTTTTATTATTTGGTTCTAGATCAAGGCTAATACTGGATATTACATTGAGGAATTCTTAAATGCTTTGAGATTGATGAATAATTTATTTTTTCTCTTTCATTCAATTGATTGAAAGTCTTTTGAAAAATTAAATGGTCTTTGGAAAGAAGTGTTGAGATTTTCAGTTTTACTTTCCGTGGGAAGTGACGATAGTTTTATCGTACTTGCATAAAATCTGTAAATTATATTTACCCACAATAAATATAATGAAACAGGAAATAGAAAAATAATAAAAAAAGAAGAAATGAATGAAACAAGAAGAGAATCGGTTACGAAGTTAATGCAGCAGGTTAGGTCGCGTCCGACCCACGTTTTAGTTTCGCCCGCGCTGTTCATCCCAACGCCCTCTATATACATGCGACGATTTCACCTTTCGATCTATCCTTTAAAGTCACCTATATATGTATATTTGCGCGGACATGTTTTATATTATATGTATCCCCATATTAGAAACATGGACGTGGGAATTTAATATGTATTTGTATCGGTAAAACGTGCACACACCGATTACGGTTTGAGAGCAAAAGGAGGTTTTGCCTTAAAGGCATATTATGGCGCGCACATAGACAATGTCACACAATGTATATATGTTTATGTTGTGATTGTGTTTGGCTTCAGTATTATCCTATCCTCCCCTACCAATACCAAACACATTAAACATATATGGATTTAAAGTATATTATGCACTCTGGCAACGACAACGACAATCCGTGCGAAAGCGACTTCCACCGGCCGATCACGTCGTCACACGCTCGAAGCGAACTTCTCACTCAATCCTTTTTCACTATCAAGATGCTAAACAATTATTACATAATATGTGTATTAAGTATCTTTATGGGTTTATTATGGTGATCTGATATGATAGAGAAGAGTGAGGTTGAGAGGTATAAAAGTATATGGGGATTGTAGAATTTATTTACACTTTGCATCTCTTCATTTCGACATTGACATGATTTTCTGTTATTAGAATAAAATATTCATTGAAATTTAAAATCAAATTCCCTCAATTCATGTGAATAATCATAGTAATAGAAATATTTTATTGAATGAATAGAAATTAGTGAAGTTAAAAAGGAAAGAATGAAAGAATTAATTTCCATTCATTCATTCATTTCGTCTTTCTTTCTTTTTACATTTCCTCTTCTTTTATTTCTCTTGGAGGCAACTTGAACAACTGCAGGAGACTGTTCACAGGGTGAAAGCAGGTGTTGAGCACTAGTTCAGGTGAAAGACCTCATGGGAGCACGAAATGTGTACTATTATAATATGCACAGGGCGCTGAGAAACTGAGACGATGAGGGGTGAGAAAATCGAAACGAATGGACCATCCAGCTTGCGGTCATGCTCACCCTCTTGTTCCTCTCTGTCACTCGCACTATGAGAACTGTAACTCCATCAATGTTCTATGGGTATCATTAAATAAAATGCATTCAATGCTTCAGAATTTTCCCATTAGCAAAAACGAACGAAATTGGAAAAGAAAAATGGAGAAAGCCAAAAAAAAATACTCGAAAATATCTCTAAATTGTCATGTGAATAATTTAAATTAATTAGAGACAAGAATAATTGTTTCAGATCAATGAATTTAAATCAAAATGTCAACAATAACGTCATTCGAATGAGAACACTCAGATAAAAACAGAAAGAGGAAAATAATAAGGATAAAAAAAAATGGGCAGGAGACAAACGAACGCGCTGTGTATAAGTCAATCAGATACAATCACATAATTTACTTCAACTCTCATGTAACAAATAAATTGCTTTTGTTTAATTTCTCATACTACATCGCGACCACCATAGACGATAATTATTTGTCGTGCAACATGGATGACATTTGGTATCCCACAAACAATTCTCATTTCAAAATCAATCTTGATAACATTTTCAGAATTAAATTAAATAAATTTCATACAAAATGAAAGAAACGAGAAAATAAATATTAAAATAAATGAAATAAAATATGTAAACCTTTTGAATTAGTAAATATTGCATTAAAATCAAGTGTAAACCATCACATTCCAGTTCATCGTGATAATAATCTCATATATATACAGCTATAATTACTAGTTTCGCATATAATCGTTAATAATCAGCTTCAAGGATTTCTTTCAAGCCGATTAGAATCACACGAGACAACTTTCCTCGGTTGCTGCCGTGGCGCCTCAATATAAATGTGGGTATCAATGTATATACATATATATCTAAATATCTATTTATTTATGTATGTATATAAATGTGTGTGCGCTTATGTTGAATGTACGTTGACGACAAGACAGCAGCATCTCTCTATGTGGTTACAATGTCCCTAGTTCTCACGGGGTTACGAGAAAGCGATTCTCACTCTCTTTCGCATTCTCTTCTTCGTTGTATGTGTGGATGTGTTTATATGTTGATGCTTAGAATGAGATCAATGATGTTTTATTGCGATAGGAAATTTCAATATTATTTAGTTGAATATTTAAAGTCAAATAATTATTCAAAATTTCTTTTTTTACTTCAACTTTGTTCTATAAAGTTGATATTCATAGATATACAAATACAAATGTGCTTGTAGAGATACAGGTGAAACATGAGAACTGTCGGTAAACGAACACAATCAACTTGTTCCGGTGGGAAAAATCTTTCACGATCTTCCAAAGAAAAGGAAAGAAAAAAAAACTATTTTTGCATACATTAATCTATTTTGTAGAGAAAAAAGAAGAAAAAAAAAACGAGTTTATACATATTCTTCTTCTGGTTTTTCTTTATTTTTTTTTTCAGGTAGTAGTACATGTGTATTCAGACGATACATATATATATATATGTCTATTGAAGAGACTACCTGTTGCTCAATGGAAACTGGATATCTACCTGTTACTATAATAGATGCTCCATGGGAAAATTATTCCCAAAAATCTTCTGGGAAGATTCTTATTTGTTGCGACTATTATTATTATTCTATTTTTTTTTTTTCTTTAATTCATACCTGTCGAATAGAAAGGGTTTAAAATCGATTCTATTGTTGCATCTATTTATATTTTGATGTATACAATGCAAATTCTTTCTTATCTGACACTTTGAATGTCTCATTTCCCATTTTCCATCGCCGGATAATTCTTCTGTTTACTATTTTCATTTTAATTGTGTTCAGTATGAAACACTTCGATTGCGATTGGAGGAAATGAATTCTTAAATGTGATGACATTAAATACAAAACTATCCATACATTTGCATTCGAATGTGCATATACACACGTACGAGAATGGATTGAAATTCTCTTGGATCGAGGACATAGTTTCTGTGTGGCTGATGGTGGACTGGTGCGCGTAGTGTGCGAGGTCAACGATGAAAAATGCCAGCCCTCGCGCCTTTAACGTGATAATTTCGCATACCAACACCTGCCGGCCCTGGCTCTCTACTCGTATAAATGTCCGCGTGCGCCCGCGCGAGACACCACGCGAGAGTCTCCGCATGCTTTGCCGATCGTATCAGACACTTCAAACATACACACACACACACAAGCAAATACCATTACAAGTGGATGTATAGATATGTATATACAAATAAACGCGTATATATACTCTGGCACGCGGTCAACTTATCCTATAACTGCCCGCCAGACAAGAGGAAGATTATAAAACCCTTGGATTTATGTTAATTCCGGGAATTGAAAGTGTGTAGGTACGTGTCTAGACAAGTTATGCCTTTTTTATTATATTATTATTATTATTATTATATTTACATAGTTTTTTTCTGGTGTAGTTTTGCCCTTTAATCGCATTAATTATTCGATTGATTTTTTGTTGTTATTGAATTATAATAGACGAGAATAAATGATGAATTAATAATAGTGAAAGCAAGAAAACTGCAGTTGCCAAGTTATTTTGGTTTTTTTTTTCATGGGAAAACGATAAAAATATAAATCTTCATAACACAATTTTATTTGTGGTGTTTTGAAAACATGAAATAACTTGAATAAAGTATTGAAATAAATTCTAAACTTATGCAAATGCAAACTTTAAATAATAATGAAACAACTCGACACTATTCAAGTGTTTTAACATAAAAACATGCACAGTAAATAGCATTGCATATTAGGTATATCGTTAAGCTCATACCAAAAATGGTAAATTGAACACGATTTGCTCACAAGGTGTGTCCACTTCGTAACATTTATTCTCTCCTCATCCTCAATATTTTTATTTTCTCTTCCTCAACAATTTCCCATTATTTTTATCCTCTCTTATTCCCTCCATTTATATCTCTTCTCTTAACCCTTCATCCACTCAACTGAACTCTGTGTTCGTTACTTTATTTAATAGCACTTTCAAAAGACAATGTTGTTACCAAACGTTATTTCTTTTTTTTTCGTTCATAAAAATTCTTCATATGGGTCTCTCAATATAAAGTTTAAAAGGAAGAGATGAAGCAGAGAAAATGAAAGAGTCAAGAGAGCTACTGGCATTGTTTCCAAACATACACCCAACTCTCAAGTCTCTCGTTCACCGCATGCAAACACCAAACACTTATTTTATCTTGACATTAAAACACTACGCTATCTTACAGCTATATTAATTACTAACACAAAGATATATAAATGCACGTACATTTATGTACAGTAAAGTGTGCATTGAAGTTGACTCTCTTGTGTCCTCTTCTCATTCTTGCCTGTCCAATATTTCTCTCCAACCCTTTTATTTTTATTTTTTTGGCAAGCGACATTGGCCTCACGAATTTTATGGTCCACTGCGGGTATTGGCAGAGACCGCACTCGCGTCTATATACAATCATATTTATGTATAAGGACCATTTCAGTTTGTTATTGCTTTTGCACCTTATGAGTTTTTAAATGGGTTATTTTTTCTACTTGGCTTTTGTATATAAGAATATTTTTTGTTTCTATCTTTTTTTGCTGATTGCATTTCACTTTCGACTCTCAAGCTGTTCAAATTTATTCATTTATACATTATTAAAATTGCCAGAGAAAAACTTGATTTAGTTTCAGTTCCATTAGATTTTATTTCTTAGAGAGAAAGTATTTTATGTTGTGATGATTTTAATAGGGATTTAGTGGTGTTTTTTAAAAGGGTTAAAATTTGTATGTGTGGAAAAAGGTCGGGTAAATTTAATGCGCGTGTCAAGGGAGGAATATTAGTGTTGCTAGTACGCGACATTGACGGCGCGCTAAAATATCGCACCAACGCGCCAAGTTTGTGCGCACACGCAGTCGCGTAAGATAAAAATCTAGCGCTACTTTATGAGCTGCGGGCGATTCTTTATGGCGCTCGGGTGAATCCACAGCATACACAAACCAAACAGGCGTATTTTATTATTTTTCTCTCGTTTTTCTCTTTCATTCTCTCTTTATTTGTATATGTATAAAGGTTCGTTTTTTGTTCTCATTTTGGCAATTTTTCTTGTTTCATTTTCAAGATGGGGCAAATTTATTCGCCAGAATTGAACATCTCGAATTTGTTTTGTCCATAAATCAGGAGTTCATCACTATTAATTTTATTCCCATTAACAGTTAAAGTGATTTTGTTGTTTCTAGTATTTCTTATTTTTCCCTTACTGCTCATCGTATGCGCAGGCGTGTTGGCAGCGTTAACATCCGTATGACGTAGTAGTATATATATACGTTTGTTTGCGAATTATATTCTTGTGTTTGGCATCAGAGAAATCGATACTCCACGAAAGCGCGAAATAAGAAAGATAGAAATAAAAGATTTCTCGCATTTGCACATTTTATTTTTCAATCCCTTCAATTTTATTTACATGATGCGCAGGCGCGTGTGCTGAAAAAATATATATTAAGCAAGAGAGGAGGAATAGCGCGAGCAAGAGGCGAAAGAAAAAGCTGGAGTGTCACGACAACTGACGTATAATACGTATGAGGGAAAAATATATATTCAACTCTCTCCTCTACTCGCTTGTTGTTTGTTGTCAAGCTGCGGGTGTGCGCACAAGCGAGTATAGACGCGTGGGACGCAGACACACTGACAATATAGTGGGTGTGGAGGAGGTATTTTTTTACACGGGCGCACGCGCGCTGTCGATTCTTATCGATATGCGCGCAAGAGAAGCTTCATCGATACTTCCTCTATTCGCATAATAATATTAAATATAAAAGCAAATTCAACGTTGTTTGTCATGAGTAATTCACATTGAATTTGTACTTTCCGAAAATTTATCCGATTTTATATCCTGCTTCATAAATAAATGTCTGGTGTTTCTCCCACTCAGCATAAACAATTATCTCCCATTCTACTTTTCTCATTTTGCGTTTGCATTCTCTTGTTTCTCCAATTTCTTTTTCTTCTTCTGCCCCTGCGTCTTCTTACAATTGTTACGTGAAAATAACAAAGCCTCATAAAAAAGTCGTCTGGTAGAACGATAAGATTTCGCTCGAAAAAGTTTACTGGCGACGTGCGATCTTAACCGGTACCGGGGTTACAGTCGTTAAAGTCGTGTCTCGGTCGACGACACGCCGCCATCGCGGCGGGAATAGGAACCAACAACCGACGGGTATAAGTATAAGACCAAACGACGATACGAAAGAACGAAAGGAGGAAGCGATATATATAGAGGTAGGTTCTCGCGCGCCAATCCAGGTCGCTTCTTCGCCACACAGTCCACCGTTAATTATTCCACGGCCATCTCGTCGCTTCTCTCATCCAGCTCGCGCACTCTCCAAGACTTTTTTTTCTTCATTTCCCGTGCTTGTCCTTCTTTGCTTCTTCAGCACATCGCCATCATCAAAATAAGCGCGAGATCGCAACCAACCGCCCTCACTGCACCGTCATACGATCGTTTTATATACACCATCGTTATATATACTTTGGGCGACCAACTCCACGACGATTGAGAGGTTATCGGAATCACTTAACAACTGGCTCACGACTTTGGCGCCTCGCCTCTCACGATAATTGCCCGTTTCTGGATCGCTAACGCTCTACTATAATCCTAGAGAATATATATGTATTAAAACATGTATCGGTAGTGAGCAATCGGCGGCTTGAGTGGCACTTTATAACGAACCTGAAATTGTCACGAGATTATGCACAGTTATTTCATCCTTTGACATCGTCTTCTCTGTTTTCGGATAAACCCTTCTCTGGGCGGGAATTACACCCCGAAAGCTTCACCACACATATTTTAATTCCAATTTAATCCAGAGGTTTCAACAAAACTGTTGTCAATACAGGGTAACTGCTGGGGGTTTGTAAAAAACATTGAACTTCCTGATTAAATTCTAGGCTACGACTTTCATGACAGTAACGTTCATTATTTCCTGGTGGATAGAAAAGAATTGTCAATTTATGTTACTATGCATCAATGAACAACTTAAAAATTTCCATTGAAATGTACATGTTACCATTTTTGTATTCGCAACAAAAATTCCAACGCTTTCGTAATTTGCAAAATAAGTATGTAATATATTCGCCATCTATAGTATTTAATTTTCTCTGTGCTCTATGTTTGATGCAGTTGGGTTGCGCTATCTCACGACATAGTGTGGCACAGGTGCGCGAAACAGAAATCGATTCGCAAACGGCTTGTGCCTTTATGCTACGTCTTGCGAATGCGCGGGAGCTAATACCAAATGTGGCGCGTGCAAATATATATATATATATATATATATATTAGTGAGCACAACGGTTGGACTGTTATGCCACGCTGTCGACCATTGGACAAATGACCTTATATAGAGCTATGACAAAGCGCTTGCGCGCGTGAGTGATATCATTTTTTTATCTTCATTTTCCTTCTCTGCCATGTTCTCTTCATATTTTTTTTTTCGTTCGTTTCATTCTTGTTGTTGTTTATACTATAACGAGTGAAGAAAATATATTGTTAGTGGGTCGTTGGTTCACTCAATCTTCTGCGCATACGGCAACAACAACAGTGATAGAATAGCAAAAGGAATTGATGGAATTCACATAACTGTGGCATCCATTTCTGTTTATACTTTATTCAAACAATGGACATGTTGGACTTGGCCAATATCGCAATTTTCACCACAAAATATAAACACCACGTAGATGTATATTGAAGTATGTAATCACCCCCAAGCTATCAATCCTCATTAATAAGTTTCCACATGTATCCATACAGAATATCGTCCCTCGTTCAGTTATTTCTCTCTCGCGAAGAATTCATGCCAATTTGTTGTCGGCCAGTTAACTGTCTGAAGGACGCGCGCGAGTATTATTCGCCAGGAGGCAGAGTTCCTCTCGCTTACTCTTCATAAAAATCTATATCTGTGCATCTGTATTCACTCTTACATATACAAATATGCTTATCGATACCTGTATACGTATTTATACTTACCTAGAGTTGAGGAAGAGAATCCTGGGCACACGTTCTTTTGATTTGTGCCCTCGTTATAAGCGTCCTCGAGCTCCAACTTCTTTCCGTGCGGGTGAAGGTGACTTTATGTATGAATATAATAAATGTGTATAGATGTATATTATACACACACACTCACGCATATTACATGTATAAGTATTTGCCTAATTTCATATTCTGTGTCCTGTGGCAGCAATTCAAAACTGCCTTCCACAAATTATTTTGCCTGTCAGCAACAGATAAATATAAATATTCAACAGACAAGTTAAATATTAATAATTTTCTACTCTTAGCAATTAATTAGGTATGAAATTATCTTATAATATAAATAATTGTTTGTGTAGGTGTTAATTTTTATCCATTGGAATTTGATTATTAACTTTTCAATCTCGATAATTTTGTTTGGGTGCTAAAAATTGTTTTGTGCTTCTGTTAAATCAATATAATTCAAGTTCGTGTGGCTTATTTAAATTAGCATATTGGAATAATTTGTAAGTTGGTATAAATGTGTGTGGTTAAATCGCGGATATATTCACCAGCTGCTGTTGCTGCTACTTTTGCTGCTGGTTGTTGCTGCTGGTGGTTTGTTAGGTTGGGCTGGTTGAGTTGGCTGGATGCTCTGATGATGGTTGCACTTCACGATCTCTTGCATGTTGTGTGTATGTTTATATGTGTGCGTCAGCCAGAGGCATCAGCAGGTGCCTCACCTGTTTCTCCATACGTGTCTTTTTCCTGCCATCAACGCATCCACATCTTTTATATAAAATATAATCGAGAAGAATGAAATTGAATGATCATTCTAAAATTAAAATCAAATTCTTTTCTTTGATAATAAACTCTTGGAAATTCTGTTAACATCACACAATTGATATTACAAATTCTAGGATTTCTATCAATCCAATTATATTTTTATCACAATCTATTGGCAATCAGAAGTTATTGATATATTTCAGTGTTTTCCTTTTTGTATTTAGCCAAATCATGAAGAATGCATATGGTGAAATGTCCGAGCAGACGCAGAATATCTGTGGTCCGATGTTGAACTCCATTGACCCCAGTGTGTTCACCCACACCGTACAGATATATATATACATATATTTATATATACGTATACACAGTATATATGTATACATATAGTTAGTTATATCCCTGAGGGGCCACCGTGTTTTCAGTCCTCTCAAGTATATTATTTCCCTTTTCTTGCTCTCGCTTGCACACTCTCCGAAACTCCTTGACTCATTTGCTGAGCAGGAGAGAGAAAGAGGTGAAGAGAATGATTATATGTATATATGTATATATATAGTAAAAGACAGAGAGAAAGTGGAATTGTCTCTGTCTGTTCCACCTTCGCATGGTGGAAGCAACTCCTCGGTGGAAGAGCCAAAGAACGCGACCAAAAAAGAGAGAGAAAAAATACTTGTTTCAGTTATTTCTTAATTTTTTTTTCTTCATCTTTTTTCATTCTGGATGCTGCCCACCCGCTCTACAGGTGTCTCAGCCACACCTAGATGTAAATAAAAGAATGAAGTGAGTTAGAATTTAAATAACCCACACATCAGTGGCACTGCGTGTTCTAACACATTCGAACTTGTTTATGAAAAGAGGAAGAGGCGAAGGAAATCAATGATAACTGGTATTGAAGGATTTATTATTGATAATTTGAATAATATTGCAAAAAAAAAATAGAATAAATATTGAAAGAAAGATGAAATTGACTATTTTCTAATTCTTTTTCTTTTTCGTGTAGATTTTCTTCATTCTCGCTTTTTATTTATTCATTATTTGGTTTACGAGTGTATTCATTATGTGCTCGCATATCACTGTCGAGAAACGAAAAAAGAATAAGAAAAAAAAAGAAATTCAAAGAATAAATTTCCATAATATTCCAACAGGTTGCGACACGCCTTTGCGAAAAGAGAGAAAAGCAAATGAAGAAAGAATTAAAAATTAAAATGCTCCGGCCTGAATGGTTTATATAGAGATAATCTTTTGATGTGTGGATGATTTTCGTTTGAAATGATTGCTGATGATGATGATGTAGGTGAACATTAAATCATTTATATGTGTATTGATGTGTGCGGTCATGGTAGTGGAATTAATAATAAGATTTGAATTTACACTCGAGTTGTATTTTTCATTCTCGTATCGCTGCTGTCGATCGGACTCTTCTACACCAGAATATGAATATATGTATATGGATATAAATGGTATGAAAGAAATCGAGATTGATTTTTCATCGTCACGATTATATTCACTAGTGTGTGCTTGAATACGTGAGTATGTTTATATGTATGAAAAGACATGAAAATAATTCGAATATGGTAATGTGAAATTCGTCAAGATAATATTCGGTGTCAGCCAGGCCGTTAAAGTACTTTATCTTCATCCTTTATTTTTTTTTATTTCATATATTTATTCTCTTTTTTCTTTAGATTATATATTTATCTATTTCATCAACATTTAGCTATCATTGAAATGCAAAAGGGAGTCGAAAAAAAAATTTATTCCAATGATTTATGAATAGATAATAACCCAGAGGTGAAATTATTGAAGAATTTTCATGCATAGAAAGAACTACTGACTTTATAAAGCATTAACGAGCATTGAATCCTCTCAATTTCATTTATTCCACTTGAAAAGTAATAAAAATGAGGTAGAATAACATCCAATGATGAACATTTATCATAATTTCAATGAGATTTTGAAAAAAAAAGTGAATAAATTGACAAAAATGTTCATTATAAGTTTCTCGACTTATATACAAAGCCCAAAAATATATTTCAACACTTCCTCGTACTTGTTTTATTTATTTCACTCTGTTATACACACTTATTTATATATTTATTTATTTTCACACCAAAGATAATCGATAACTGCTGTAACAGATGTATATAAAAAAGCCCAAACGTGCGGGGCCCGTTTCTGGGACCGTAGCTCATCATGACACACTCAGTGACATTCGTACCTTCGAATTGAAAAAAAAAAGGGAAAAAACACTGGCTCGTGTGCAAGTAAGAGTGAGAACTGTGTACGAGAGTATGAAGGCAGAGAGGGAGACATAAGGCCCAACAGGCCCAAACCCATGGAAGAAATGAAAGGAAGCAACGGACGAGGAGAAGAAATAAAAAGCACACAAGAGTTGGAAGAATAATATAAAGGGGTTGGGCATGTCTGATCGTGCGTTTCGTGTTTCTTCACGTTGCAATATCAAGATAACGTGACACACTAACGCGCACGCGCATGAGTCCCAAAAAAATAATTCGACCTTGTATTATTCACGTGAAATACATGTTAATGCTCTCCGGATACGTGAATTCATCAAACATATTTGTTGTTGCGAACAATTCTTCTGAAATGTTAATCAAAAATTGACCCTTCATTCATATTGAAAAAGGAAAAATTCTTTCGCTATATCATCTAGAAAATACAGTTCTATTTAACCTGATTCAATTTTTACAACACAAATTTATTCACTCATCCATTTATTTCAATATCAATAATTCTCTTTTTTTTTACATCGATGTTTATTTCAATTTATAATTTTTTTTATTGGAATTTCGCGTGACATCGGTACGTCGACCGTGCGTCGCGCGGATTCTGAATCTCACCCGCAGTGAGGGAGCTTGTGAATTAAACACGCGGGTAGAGATGCCGACGGATGCAGACGAACGCGCGCGCGAGCATCACAGTTACTCCCATGAGTTTATTATACATACAACTGTCCCTTTCTTCTTCTCATTCCTTCTCTTACTCTCCATCTATATTTCCCTCTTTCTCCTTTACCCTTTCTCTTATAATACTTCTTACAGCTTCCTTCTATATACTCGCTATCCCCGTGGCTTTCGCGTAACGACAAACGAGCACGCGGAGTCGCTGTGCATTTCTCACGGGTCTAATTACCTGCCAGCGTGGGGTGGACTCGATTGCTCGGCGTTTAACGTGTGCCGATCGCACGACCACACGATAAACCATATATACAAATGTACGTATGAATATACAGTATTGATTTAAATTTATTTTTATTTGTATGTCTCTTCGATTGCAAATTATCGTGACCATCATTCAACAGAAAAAAAAAGAAGTGAATAAAAGGATCAACACACATGATCACTAAACCAGGGGAATTCCGTGTGGTGAGGGAAAGTTTATTTGTTTTACTTAATTCTCTCTCTCATTCCAATTGCATTAGAAACAAAATAAATGAATAAATAAATAAACGAAAGTTTTATGAGCAATGCTGTACCTGTGTTACTGGATTTCAATCATTCCTGTTCACCCCGTACATTTCAAATATTTTTAAATCACATCGCAATTAAATGTTGCGATTAGAACGCACCCACGCAATGATTAACTTCTTTCGTTAGTATACACAATATATCCGCAGAGACATCTCTATTGCCACCTGGTGGTCATTATTGTTCAACTCAACTGGATACAATAACAGTCATAATGTAGAGATATACAAAATGATTTGTGAATCGTGCAATAAATACAATAACGATCAGCAAGAAAAAGAGAGGAAATGAATAAATAAATAAGACGAGGTAAGAGACAATTGAGAATTATGACGAAAGGTTCACAACAGAGAGGTGAAATAAGGGACAAGGAGGTTAGGAAGAAATGATTATTATCATTATTATTATTGTTATGGTCTATTGAAGTTGGACATAAGGCCTAAGACAGCTAATTCAACCTCACAATATGATGGGGTCTCGTCCATTAACATTATTAACATCACTCGAACACGAGATTGTGAGCGAATATATGAAGGATAAAGCGAATGAGAGAGAGAATTGAAAGGAAGAAGCAACCAAAAGAGAAGCCATGATGTAAGTTGCGAATGCTGCCCACGCGGCGCACGCGCGCGTGCTCGTCACTGCCGCCATCCTCGCTATTATATGAACTCATAATATAAGTTGACGACACGACCAGCGTGCGATAGAAGGCGGATAATTAGTATTATATACTGTACAGTGTACCATTAATATACTGTAAGATTAATTAGACTCAACTCGCAGCCATTAATTTTTCATTTACCACTATCTCTCTATTTTAGTTATAATCCTGAAATTATAAGACTAGAAGTAAATATCCGCGAAAAGAATTTGTTTATCTTCAGGCAATAAATTGATATCATCACATGGAAATATTATTGAGGCCTAATTTTTTTGTTCGACAATTTTTCTGAGAGGTTCACGGAATTTTCTTTGACATTGAATAACGATTTAATCGCGTATGAAAGGTACGCTCCTGGGTATATTGAACATGAGGATGTGTATACGGTGAGTGTAGCGGGGGAGTCAGCGCTGAGAGGTGAGGCCCCACGAACGAGTTAGGTATGTTGTTTAAATAAGACCAACAGGAATATATACGTCAAGGGCGAAAGTTGTAGCTCCTACATAGGTATATATTCACAGACACACACGAATATAAATAAAATAAGTCCTCACCTTGTACCGTGAGTATGACAAAAAATAGTGTCATGCCATCAGGCCCACCATTCTTAATTGTATATTTTCGCTTTCATTTTTGTGTTACGTTTAGTTAGTTATGGTTGTTATGATGGTAAACGAGAACAGCTAAGCACCAGCATTGTCATTGGTGGAATAAAGCTGAGAGCAGTGTCTCGTTATATGCCCATGAGCATTTTGCACACGCGGGGCCTTATGTGTATTCCTTTTACATCGTTCGCACTTTTGTTTTGCACGAACGGGAAACTGTTCCACCATGCAGTCTCGCGGGCGAGATAAACAGTCGTTTCACCATACATAAAGGTATATATTTATAAATGTATATAGGTATATCGGAAGACAATGTCCATATGGCTGAAGTCCTGCTTAAGGAAAAGGTGCATCTAATGGGGCGACAATCGCATATCGTTAGCGATACCTAAGTCTACTATGTTGAGAATCCAACAGCCACCTCTTGACCTCTACAGAATCACACTCGCACACACACGGATATGATTATTTGTATGAGGTATTTTTTACCAAGCTGCCAAAAATATAACGGAAATATTAGTAGAGAAAAAAATAAAACGACTCTGGCGAAAAATATGAACAAGGATACAAGTTGCAACCTGTCTTAATTTTTTCTTCTTCTCGTAACGGTATCTAGTGTATATGTGAAAAGGATTAAATGGATTTCAGTTACACTAACCGCGTATATATATATATATATATATATATATATATAAATGTATACATTATCTTTCATTCTGTGCGAATTCGCACAATGATAGATGGCTGTCACTTTGAGTTGTTGCGCGCAAATCTTTCTCTCGCCCTCACTCCTTTCTCTTCCATCAACTCACTCTCTCTTTTTCCTCATTCAAAAGGCAGCCCCCTGCTGTCTCTGCAGTAAATCCATTACAATTCATTGCTCGAAAGATGATAGATGTCATTCGTTAAAAGAAACAAGCGAAAAAAAAGGAGAAAAAATAAAAAAATTAACCACGACTGATTGACTTTAACCAGCGCATCGAATTCATCAACAAAAGATGGATATTGACTACTCAATAATATACACTCAGAGATAAAGATGTAAATGATAATGTAGCAGAAGGAAAAAAAGTTGAAAGAATAATTTCTTTGAATACCAGTAACGGAATTTTCAACACACTTCGCTTTTGTTTGTTTAGAAATATTAAAAGTTTCATTTCTCACTCAACTTTTCATCGATTCATGTTCCTCCGTATATTCAGGAGCAATAATCTATTGGCGCCATCATTTGAGTCTGACAATTATGGCGGCGTGTAAGTCGTTTAGTTTTTCCGTTGCTTTATATAAATAAATAAACATACATAGACGTACTTATAATCTACACACACACACCCACATTTTATTCTTATCTTTGTCTTCGTCCGTCGCAACATTGCACCATGCGCGCTGTCACGAAACCGCGCGAGAGATACTTTGTCTCGATATTAGAATAGAGTAGACATTTATTATCACTTCCCTTCTTTTTTGCGCTCTATTGCTTCTCTCTTTTCTACTTTCCATGTATACACAACGTCAATAATCATTTTCTCGCGATCTTTGTGAGTAAATTGATATCCAGAAAAAACAGTTTCGCTGTAAAAAAAGGTTCGCGCCATGTACAAGTCGGTGGTGATTTGTTTCAGCGTGATATCAGGGTTGTATTTGATATCAATGAATTTTTCTGAATGTATGAGTTTTAATTACCTTCCGGAACTTTATTAATATTCAGTTTACTTTATTATGTGGAATTAGTCATCGCTAAGTTTTGAAAGCTTCAACTAGATCAATGAAGCAATCGATAAAGACGATCAACTCCAAACTCAATGACTTATCTTCAATTCTAAATAAATTCTTAAATATGAAATTCAAATTGCTCACCACGTCTACATTTTTATGAGTACTTAACATACATCCATCGAATGAAGAATCTTCTAATCAATCAACTCAGGAGTCTTGTCTTGCATAGTTCGGAGTAGAAAAAAGTACGAAACAGCTGTGTTGAGAATCTGAAATAGCGAAAATGGTAACGAGCACGTTGATTTCTCTGCAATACAATTCAAATTCACCTTAGCAAACATGTCAATTGATACTGTGGTGAAGCTGCAAACAGTGATGACAAGTGGCCTCTGTGAAACCATAATCAGAATTGAAGTCATGAATCTGATTCGACCAGTACCAGCCCAATTACTTGCATAAATAGCTTGTGCGAACTTCTCACTCTGTAAATATAGACACTGAAGTAATAGAATTTATATCGGAATCGCAATCACCATAAAGTACTGAACCCACCTCTGAAGTCAGCACTGATCCAGCCCAGGTACACATGAACGTTTGCATTGCCTCTGCGCCCATGTAAGCGATGATCATACAAAGAAATCCCAAGGAAGGATTATCAGTCTGTTGATGACAGAACATGATTTATATCAAGAAAGTCTGAATGAGAAATTAACTGGTGTGAATTACCGTTGAAATTCGAAATATGTCTGTACAAAGAACAATCGCACTTGTTCCTGCCATCCAAAGGACGATGGGTCCATAAACTGTTTCAATAATCCCACAACATTTCAATATTGATACATAATTTTTGACACACTCTCGGACTATCCCATCATAATCATCATCATCTTTCAAATTCGTCAACTGATAAGACATTGCAGTGAGTGTTCCTGAAATCTGGAATATGTAGAACAGGAAACGTACATTGACGCTGGTTGCTACGAAGACAATCACATAAGCACTGAGGCTCTCAAAAAGAAAATGACAACAATATGACAAGCCACTATTGGATGAGGGCCATGGATATACCGCAGGGATCACCATTGCGTATTCGACAGGTTGAGCTTGATGAATCAACTGCAAAATAACATTGAGCAACGGCACTAAAATGTGTGCTGTAACGCTGCAGAATACAAAACATCCAAAGGCGACTGATAATTTACGAAATCTAGAAAATTTATCCAAAACTTGGCTTCGTATCGTTGTATCATCCAGGATTTTGTCGATAAAATGATCGAGAGTTTCATGGAGCACTTTCAATATTTCACGATGATAATCAACACAAAATATCTTTAAATGAACCGTAAAAAAGAAATGCAATTATTGTTGGATGAAATTTTGTTCCTACCAAGAATTAATTGAGTTTGTTACCTTAAGCGCAGTTGTCACGTAGCTCCCGGCTAATCCAAGACCGGATGTCATAGCTGGAATGTCTGCGTGATATATCACAACAAAATTAATGATCACATAACTCGCCATGATGGATGAGAAAAGTGATAATGCTGACAGCAGCCGTTGAAGTTTGTTGGTTTTTGCAACTGGCCAAAGCCCAACACAAAGTGACATTTTCCTCAGAATGTAAACGAAAGATCGATATTCACGTAATTTGTCTGTGGTTGCCATTTATCTGGATGGGTTTTCCACTGAATGAATCAATTACGTAAGAAACTAAAACGTTTTAACAAATTGTTTCCTGTTATACACAATCGCACAATGTGAACCCATCATAATCGCTGTAATTCAATGCAGTTCTAGGGTATAGTCAGGTTTACAAGAGCTTTATTGAATTATTCATCGTAAATGATTAGGGCTGATGCTTTAGCCATTTATTGTGATTAGATTTGTATCAACATAAAATTGTAGAAGTTGTTTGGAATTGTACTGAAATAAACATTAAGTTGGTTAGATTTCTAAGAAAATTGGCCAATTATCAATGAATACGTGTACGATAATTATCTGGAAAAGTCGGAGTTCATCAGGGACGCTCAGTTAAATTTCCTGACTCTGTTCGTTACAAAGTGGTGGACTTTAATTCAATGATGGTATTCTGAAAGAAAATTTTTATTGCAGATAACAAAAAAATATATATTGTTATGTTGAATATGCACTGCAGCATCATTAGTTGCATGGAAGGATCACAATGCCCTAGTGTAGTATTTATTTGTTATTCATCAGCTATCAGATTTCTATTTGATTCAAGCTACATGTATCCAGTGAATTAATATTGAATCACTTAATTAGCTCCCCTTCCCTTCCATTGTCTTCAAAAGAAAGAAATAAGAAATTGCTGTATTCACAGTCTGAAAAAAATGAAACTCTAGATATTATTATATTATTGGAGCTCATTTCAATCGCACCTTCGGCAACATTTGGATTGATACTGTAGTGAAGTTACAAGCTGATATAATGAGAGGTTTCTGCGCGAGCATTATCAGAATTGAAGACATGAATCTTCGTTGACCAGTGGCGGGCCAGTTGCTGGAATAAACGGCATCTCTGAACTTCTCACTCTGCCAGAAGTAATATTTTCATTAAAACTCCAATGATAACAAAAATTTCAATGATGAAGTTTCATTCATCTCACTTCTGAAGTTAACATCGAACCAGACCAGGTATAAATAAATAACTGTAACAGTCGCACTCCCATGTACACGGTAAAGCCACAAATTTGCACAATGGAAAGTGATTGTATCTGTTGACAGTTGAATATAATTATTGATCCGAATATTTTATAATACAATTACTAATATATTTCACCTTTGATAGTTGGAATACAATTGCACACAGAATAACAGCACCTGACACAAATATCCATAAGATGAGAGGTCCATAAATCTTTTCAACATTATCACGACATCTCAACAACATTCTATAACTTGTGATACATTCACTTACAGCTGCATCAAAATTATCATTATCTCCTAAATTACTAAACTGATGGGACATTGCTCTGAGCTTCCATGACATTTGGAATATGCAAACCATGAAGTAATTATCAACTCCAGCTGTCACGACAAAGCAATTGAACAAACCGATCAGTTCGAAAGTGTAATGGCAATAATATAAAACGCTACCACCAGATATGGACCATGGATATTTGGCGGGCATGGCCAACCGGTACTTGAACGGATGAATTTCTTCAATATATTGACATATAATAGAGATTATCGGTGTTAAGACGTAAGCCAAGAGACTTGTAAATGTGAAACATGTCAAAACAGTGGATAGTTTCCGAACGGTAGTCAATTTTTCGGAGATAAGATTTTTTAGGACAGTATCATTTATGAGCTCATTGACCACAGCATCTAGTGTTTCGTAGAGTGCTTTAACACATTTCCGATTCGGATCACAGTAGAATATCTTGGAAAATAAATGAAGACATTGAATGTTCTATACATCACCGTTTAGAATAACACATTAAGAGAACTGGAACTTACCTTTAGCGTTAGACTGATGGAAGTTACAGCTGATACCAAACCTTGCGTCATGATTAGCAGGTTTGAACGGTGTGCCACAACGAAATTGATGATTACACAAGATGATGAGAGAGCGATAGCGAACGTTAGCGTTGGTAGCAATCGGTAGAATAAAGAGGGTTTTTTTGCTGGCCACAGTCCAGTAGAAAACATGAATCTTCTTATAGGCTTGATGAAGTCTCTATATTCTGGAAATGTAATGGTGGTAGCCATTGGTAGAGATCTGAATTTCTGCTTGGTGAGACAATTGCAGAAGAAATCAAAATGTTTTGACGAATTTCTCTTCTGAATGTGCTGCTATAAAATTGGAAAACTTCAGTAACTTCATCGTAATTCTGGTTATTTAATGCAGCTGAGAGAGTAGGGACTTGTTCACATAAATTTCCTTGCATTATTAAACATGAGCTATCATGTTCGGAGTTTATTTGCAATCATTCAGAAGATTTATTTGTATTTTTGGTTTTTGCCGATTTGGTCTTGTCTTATGAAGACAAAAAAAACTTTTTTTTATGGTTTATTCCCTCCACTGTTTCATACAAAGTTTCAAATGAGAGATGATTGTAGAGTTTATACGAAATTACACTAAATAGAGCACTCAAGAAGAGATTTTTATGTAAAATTGTTTTCAGAAACGATTTTGTAGACAATTTTATATACTATTAGAGAGATTTAGAACGATTTATTGTACATTGTATGATTTCGCAGGTATACTCGAGTAACTGCTGGTATACGTACACTTCAAAACTTCAACAATTTACTTAAATTACGGCAATCTCTCAATTTTTTCTTCACTAAAAATGTCCACTCGTATTTTTCAAATAAATATTTACCATCATCATTTCTCGAGCCGTTTGATGAGTTTTGTGTACTCAATTTTACTGAAGTAAATTACTCATATATTCTATCAAAATAATCGAAAATGATAAGGATAATGGTGAAATCGTCTTAAAATGGCTCTGAAAAACGTTGGACATAAGTTGACAACATAGAAGATTGAAGTTAGAGCTTAGTTGGCTATAAAATTTCGTCCGAGTGTCGTGTTGCCATTTTTCGGTGTCACTTCACTTGTGCAAGACAACCAACAGCGATATCTAATTATTCACGATATAGAGCGTGGTTGTATTGAGTATAAGATTTGGTCTTGGGACCCGTTGCATCCGTGCTTTGGTGCCCGTGATTGAATGCTAAAAAGCGAAGTGTCTTTCCGTCTCTTCTAAAGCGGAGCCGATGATGAGTCATAAGTAATTATATTCACTAGATTATAAATGATTTCATCAGTGAATCAATTTCCTTTGGTTTCTATTGTATTCAGCAGGAAAAAATAGGAAATTGCTGTATTAATAGTCTGGAACAGAAGAACAAGGCGTCAATACCTTATGATATGAATGCAGCTCATTTTCACCGCACCTTGGGAAACATGTCGATTGATATTACAACAAAGCCACAAGCTGATATCATGAGAGGTTTCTGCGTGAGCATAATCAAAATTGACTTCATGAATTTTCGGTGGCCAGTGGCGGGCCAGTTGCTGGAATAAATAGCATCTCTGAACTTGTCACTCTGCCAGAGGTAAATCAATTGTTACATTCTTAATCATGCCAAAGTCTTGCGATATGATAATAATATTCTTGTTACCTCTGTTGTCAACATTGAACTGGACCAAGTATAGATGAACAGCATTAATAATCGTGCTGTCAAGTTCAAGACAAGCAGACATATTCGTGCAACAGAAAATGTGCGTATCTGTCGAGAGAATATGAAAAATATACAAATATATGATGGAGATCTTGGTATACATTACCTTTGAAATTTGAAACATAATTGCACAGAGAATAATTGCACTCGACACCAACATCCACAAGATGATTGGGCCATAGATTTTCTCAAGATTATCACGACACCTCAATAATCTTTCATAACTCCTGAGACAGTTTTGCACAGTCATGTCATAATCATCATGATGCTTGAGATTACTAAGGCGATAGGACATTGCTCTGAGCTTCCATGACATTTGAAATATACAAGCCATGAAATAACAATCAACACCAGTTGTCACGATAAAGACATGGAAAAAACCAATAACTTCAAAAGTATAATGACCATAATACAGAAAGCTGCCACCGGGGATTGCCCATGGATATTTGGCAGGCAGTACCATTCGGTACACAATTGGTTGGATTCCATAGATATATTGACGAATCATGAAAATTGTTGATGTCAAAATGAATGCCGTAACCGTTAAAAATACGCAACAAGTGAAAACAGTTGACAATTTACGAACTACGGCTAATTTTCAAGAAATCAGATTTTTGGCAGTGGTGTCATTCAAAAGATCATTCACCATATGATTCAAAATCTCATGGAGTGCTTTTACACATTTTCGATTTGGGTCGCAGCATAGGACCTTGAAAAACGTAAAGAAGCATTTTTTTATTTATAGTGTGTGCACATTACAAGTAAACGGAATTTTACCTTCAACATCACAGTGATGAAAGTGACTCCTGATCCCAGACCTTGCGTCATCACCGGTATGTTTGAATGATTTGCAAGAATAAAGTTGATAATCATACAAGACAAAAAAATAGCCATGGTAACCATTAACGTTGGCATCCACCGATAGAATAAACTCGGGAGTTGGGTTGGCCAAAGTGTGGCCAAGAGCATGATTCTCTTCAGAATTTTAATAAATGCTTGATATTCCCGGAAAGTATTGGTGGCAGCCATCGAATTAGATTAGATATTCCAAAGAATAAACAGACTATACGAGAAATAGAAACGTTTTGATAAATTGCTCTTCTGGATGTGTTGCTATAAATTGGAAAAGTTCAGTCACTTCATCGTAATTCTGGCTATTCAATGCAGCTGAGCGGGTGTAGACTGGTTCGCATCAATTTCTTCGCATTATTGAGCAGATACTATTACGTTTGGAGAAATTACGAAATTATCATTACATCTCATTTAATATGAAAAGTTGCTGACGTAGCTTCGATTCAGACAATTTGTTCAATATGTTCCGGTTCTAAAATTGTATTCTCAATTGGCGAAGTTTAATGATCGTTTTTAATGATTTATTCCTTCACTATTCCCTACGAGTTCGTGAATCAGAAAAAATTGTGAAACTGCACTGAATATAGCACTAGAGACGGATTTTCTATAGAAAATGATTGTTATTATTTCTTCAGGTATACCAGAGTAGAGGTAGGAAGAAGGTAATTTCCAAAACTTTATCAATTTACTCAAATTGCGCCAACAATTTTCACGATTTATTCTACAGTGGAAATAATTGTGAAAGGTAATGGAGAAAGAACTTTAAAATAACTACAATTTTCTAAAGAAGAATTGGAGTGATGAGTGGATGCTCAGTGCCGAACGAACTTACGCTAGAGTCACTTAATATTCTCGCTATCTGCAACATTGAATTATTTTTATTTAATATCTGTAATGTTTGTTTGCATTATTCATTGAATTAGTGGAGATGACATCCAGGCTACGTGAAATACCTGTTTTGGAGCAGATCAGGAAATGGACACGATGGACTCTGTGGCTAAGACCTTGTCAAAGGGATCATTGACAATAGAATTGTTACCAGGATTCTATAAGTTATTTGTACGATTTATTGAATGTGACATCATGTTGTGCTCTTTCAATAACCACTACAGAACTTTTTTGTCTGTGCAGGAATATTTAATTTTGCTACAATATTAATCGACTAAAGCTCATATATCTAGTTAGTTAGGAATTAATGCTGTGAATTCTGTTCATTTGCCTTCCATTGTCTTTAGTAGAAGAAAATAGGAAATTGCTGTATTCAACGTCTGGAAAAATCAAAAGAACAGATATGAACATCATGAAATAATTATAGTTTGATTCAGCTCACTTTGGGAAACAAATCGACTGATACTGTAGTAAAACCACAAGCTGATATTGTAAGAGGCTTCTGTGAGAGCATAATAAGAATTGAAGTCATGACTTTTCGTTGACCTGTCGCAGGCCAGTTGCTGGAATAAACGGCATTTCTAAACTTCTCACTCTGCAAAAGGGTAAATTGTTTGTTACATTCTTAATTATATTGTCTTGATACAAAAATTATATTCTTCTTACCTCTGATGTTAGCACTGAACCAGTCCAGGTATAAATGAATATCTGCAATGACCGTGCTCCCAAATAAAGGGCAAAGTTATAAATCTGTTTCACAGAAATTGTGCGTATCTGATGAAAAAGAAAGAATAAATATATATAAATGCAAATATATATTTGATGTCGTTAAGTATAAATACTACCTTCGATAATTGGAACATATTTGAACAAAGAACAACCGCACTTGTAACCAACAGCCATAAAATTATAGGCCCGAAAATTTTCTCAATATCATCGCGACATTTCAATAATTTTTTATAATTCATCAGACAATCTTTCACAGTTGTATCAAAATCCTTTTCATCTTTCACATTATTCAACCGTTCAGACATTGCCCTAAACTTCCATGAAATTCGAAGTATGCACATCATAAAATACGTATCAACTGCACATGTGACGGTGATGGCATTACAGAGAGCTACCACTTCAAATGACAAATGAAAAAAATATGAAATGCTACCGCCAGTTATTGGCCATGGATATTTTGCGGCCATCACCAATTTGAACGTGATAGGATGAATGTCATGCGTATATTGATGAATAACTAATATAAACGGTGTCAGCATGTAAGCTAGAACAGAAGTGGATGTAACACATGATAATGCGATTGATAGTCTTCGAATTGTTAAAAATTTTCCAATAATGATATTCCTCAACCCCATTTCATTCGGGAGTTCACTGATCAGTTGATCCAGAGTGTCGAAAAGTTCTCTTACACATTTCCGATTCGGGTTGCAGCTAAGTATCTTGAAAAACAAAAGAAACAGCATCGATTATTCTTTTGTTTACATTCTATGAACATCACGAACAAACTGAATTTTACTTTTAGTGTTATAGTGATGAGGGTAAACGATAGGCCCAAAGATTGGGTCATCACTGGTATATTTGAACTATGAGCAAAAGAAAAATTAATAACTGCACTGGCAGCTGATAGAGTTATGCTGGACATCAGTAATGGCAACAATCGGTTGAACAGATTTGGTTGTTTGACTGGCCAGAGTCCGAAGGGAAGCAAAACTCTTCTGAGAATTTTCATGAGGCTTAGATATTCCTGATTTTCACTGATCGTCGCCATTTGGGAGAATATTCTACTGAATGTATCAATCACATGAAGTGTCTGTGCGACGATTTACCTTTCCATGTGTACGACTATCAAATTGTACAAGTTCAGTAACTTCATCGTCATCCTGGTTGTTTAAAACAGCTGTGGGGGTATAGGCTGGTTCACATGAATTTCCTTGCATTATTCAATGTACAAAGTTGTTCATGATGTCTCCATGCCTTTTTTCTTACAATTCGCAATCAGTACCAAAATGGAATCATTACGTTTTCATAAGACGAGATGAATCGAAATATTTTACGTCAGTTCGCATACGGCGACAATTTGATAAAAGAGTTTCGATATATTTTCATGGAAAATTCATCGATATCGTTCAATGGCCTTTGTGACCATTAATCCCTTCATTATTCAGAATAAAATTGCGAACCAAACAAAATTATGGGAGAGTTTCAAAATTACACTGAATAGAGTAAGTACAGAACCGCTTTCATAAAAAATGGTTGCATTATTTCAATTGTCTCGCGCATTTCAACTTTCGTACATAATTTAAGATAAAATTGTAGAAAATTTTCTTCCTATGAATTTCACGAAATAAGTTTTGTACAATTTTATCCTATCTTGTATAATTTTCCATGCATGTACTAGTAAAGTTGAAATAACATTTGTGAACTTTGTCAATTTTTTGAAATTACTGCAACGATTCGCTTGCTTTTCTTTCAGTAGAAATGTCCATTTGTATACATTGGTCAGACATATACATTCGTCATATAGTTCCATTGTTCATGTATATCAGAGGGGAATTACCTTGAAATAGCTTCGAAAAGCGACACACGTGTAACAAAAAAGTTTAAATTTGTATAAAATTTGCTATGGGTCGATGAATTTGCAACACGCAACAATTTTGCAGAAAAAAAGTCGAGCTCTCAAGCGGGAGCTCAGTTGTGTCAGAACTTTCGTTGACGTCACTTCGTCTTCTGTCTCATTGTCATCTCAGCCGCATTTTTACATAGAAGAGGAATGGGACGGACTCCGCAATTGCAATTCTCACGGGGATATTCAAAACAGGTAAATATTTATGGTAGTAGTAATTGAACGCAGTTGTTAGTGCTTTCAAATCGGATAAATACTACTGATTTGAGCACTTTTTGTCTGAAATATTTGCATGATTTATTGAATTCGCAAACTATCTAATTAAATTCCTTATTTTTAATTCTTTCACGAATTGTCTATTGAAGGATCGTCATTGTGTGGTGATTACGCTCATTTTTCTTCCATTGTCTTTAGTAAAAGAAAATAGGAAATTGCTGTATTCAAAGTCTGAAAAAATCAAAAGAAAAAATATAATCATAAAATAGTTATAGCACAATTCATCTTACCTTGGGAAACAAGTCAATTGATATTGTAGCAAATCTACAAGCTGATATACTGAGAGGCTTTTGTGCAAGCATAATCAGAACTGAAGTCTTGAATTTTTGTTGGTTAGTGTGGGGCCAGTTGCTGCAATAAATGGCATCTCTAAAATTCTCACTCTGCCACAAAGTGAACACTTTATTAGATTCTCAATTCCACTAAAGTCCTGATATTATAATCAGAATAATATTCTCCTCACCTCCTTTGTTAACATTGTACTAGACCAGGTATATGCAAATACTAGTGATAGTCGAGCTCCTAAATAGATACCAAGATAAACAATTCGTGTAACAGTTAATGCGGCAATCTGTCAAAAGGAGAAGAAAATTATCACCAGAAAGAATATATTTAATGCAATACTTGGTATACATTACATTTGCAAGTTGAAACATAAGTGAGCAGAGAATAATCGCACTCGTCACCAACATGAACAAGAAGATAGGACCATAAATTTTCTCCACATTATCACGACAACGCAATAATATTTCATAACTTTTCATGGAGTCCAGCACAACCCTATCACAATCCTTCGGTCCCTTCAAATTTTGAAGCTGATGAGACATTGCTCTAAGCTTCCATGACATTTGGAATATGCAAACTATAAAATAACTATCAACTCCAGACGTCACGATAGAGCAACCAAAAAACCCAATCACTTCATAAATAAAGTGGCAATAATATGAAAAGCTACCACCAGTTATGGACCATGGATATTTCATTGGCAGCATGAACGAGTAAGTGCGGGGACGGATGTCATGAATATACTGATCAATCATATGTGATACTGGTGGGATAACATATGTCACAGCAGTTAAAACCACAAAACATGTTAAATTAATTATCATCTTCCGAACTATTGGTAATTTTCATGAAATCAGATTTAAAAAAGTCTCATCATTTACAAGAGTTCCAGTTAAGTAATCCAGATCTTCATGTAATACTCTTACACATTTTCGTTTTGGAATTGAACATAATGTCTAGAAAAATAAGAAAAAAATAAGAAAAGCGTTGATTATCATTTGAATTGTATCGCACAAACAGAGAAATTGTAACTCACCCTCAACGTCACAGTTAAAAAAGTTATGGCTGATCCAAATCCCTTCATCATGATCGGTATGCTGGAACTGTTTGCAGCAATGAATCTGACATTCAGAATAGATGCGGAAAAAGTTATGCTGAACATCAAAACCGGCAATAACTGATAGAATAAACTTGGCATCTTGATTGGCCAGAGTCCGACTGTGCACAAGAATCTTTTTCTGATGCGCATGAATGCTTCATATTCTCGAAATGTATCAGCGGCCGCCATTGATTTGGATTGGATATTTTACTGAATAATACTGAATTATACGGCGAGTCGAAACGATTTGACGAATTGCTTGGCTCCAAATGTTATAGAGTTGGATGAATTCAGTAAATTTATCTCGATCCTGGTTATTCGATGCAGCTGATCGGATATAGACGAGTTCACACGAATTTCCTTGCATTATTGAACAGGAACTATCACTGATTGAATCACTTGACACTGAGTTAGCTCATTTGATATATAAAACAAGGGGAAAGGTGAGTAGTTGACGTAACTCTTATCCAAAGAATTTGTTTGGCATGTTCAGGTTTCATAATGATGGATTCAATTCGTAGAGTTCAATGGCCATTCGTGGTAATTTATTTCTTCATCCCCTTCAAATTATTTTCCCAAACTATTCAGAATCGTTGGAGTTTTTTAAAATTGCACTGAAGAAAGAAGTTGAGAGAGTTCTCTCATAGAAAATTGTCGTGTGATTTTACACATGTCCTGCATTTTGCAATCGGTTCTGAAAAATAGTTTTATGCTTTTCAATAAAAAATGACAGGGAAATATTGAAATTACTTGAAAATAGCTTTGAAATGTGTCGTACGTGCGTCAAATTGCCCGAATGATATGAAAATTTGTTTTAGGTCGATGACTAAACGGGCAGCAATTTATAGAAAAAAAAATCGAAGTCTTAGACGGGAGCTTAGTTGTGTGCAAACTTCCGTTGGGTTCACTCCATCCATCTTTGCTCAATTCATCATCCAGCGACAAAATTTCTTAAATAAATCCATTGGAAAAATCTCCAACTGAAGAAAAATCTTCAAACGAACACAAAAGTGATGCAGTTTCATTTCAAATAATCCAATCATCCAGACCTTTTCTATCTGGAGTCACTGCAATTGAGTATGTATCACAAATATATATTCAACTCCATTTGTTTATCATACAGCACATGAAAATATGAAAGTTCATCTACACAACCTGATATACACCAATAAATAAATACAGAAATTGAAACAGAAAGAATAAAAAAATTCTTTCGGTAAATCACATCGTGGCATAATCTTTCTCATTCTCATATACCATAGAATACATTTTTCCACGATAAATATTCCGAAGAGATAGTACCTAATACTTTCACATACAACACACATACATGCATTTATGATTGGAAAAAGAAAAAAAAAATTCATGCACGATTTTGCGCGCAAGAACAGTCTTAAACTCGCACGCCACACACTACTCACCTCGCTGTATTCGTTCTACATATTTCACTATTATATATTTAAACTGGTGCATACTTGATGCTGCAGAGGATTCATTTGTGTGCATATATTTATGTCTGTTCAGTGAATGTATATATCTATGGGTTTTATAAGAGTATTTGTTTATTTGCATGTGGATAATGGGGCAGAGTTACGAGCAATTTTATAACGATTGAAATATATTTGAAATAGGGAGAATTGGGAGGGGTTTGGAGTTTATATTTTATTTATGAGCCAGAAGGGTTGTTTACTTGTAGGGTATGGGGTTATGGGAGTATTAAATAATTATTGTTGGCGATTTTGTGAAAGATTTTGTTGAATTGCTTGAATATTTTCTTATGGTTTTTTTCTTCTCTTTGGTAGAAATAAATTGTTATGAATTAAATGGATGTGGTCAGCGATAAATATTGTTCAATGTTCTATAAAATATATTTGTACATATGAATGTTAATAAATGAATGTATAGGAATGAGTAATAAACAAAAGTGGATAATAATAATGAAAGAAAAAAGGAACTATATCGAATATCATCACTCACAGTCCAGTCGTCGTCTTGAAACACCTTCCCAACCATTTGTGACTGATCTTTGTCGCTTATCGAGTTGACATGTACAAAGTTTTATTTATTTATTTATTTCATGCAATGAAGAATGTTCATGGTTTTGTGATGTTTTTAATGTTCATTTCGAAAAAGAATAGGCCGATGAACTTGATGTATTCTCTGCATTTATTATTTGTAATTTTTATTTTTATTTTTCTGTTTCTCTCAGTGTTTCTTTTTTTTTTTTCGTTTTCTCTTCTATATTCGACGTACCGAGAGCCAACACAAATTCCAAAGTTTCGCTGTGGGCACAACGGGGGGGAGAAGACGAAGAGGAACGATGGATTTATGTAGAGATATTTTTGTTTGAACAAGAAGCACTTCTGATTGCTTATCGACACGATCGAAAATCGATTGAAATGTTTCAGATTTCTTCTTTTTTTTCTCCTTCACTGTTATTAATGGTTTATATTTATTCTTTTAATGTTGCTACATTGTCACACAATTATTCTTGTTGTTGGAATTTATCTAAACATCTCTTCCCTACATTTCAATATCAAGAAAGAGAACAATTGGAATAATTTTGAAAAAAATTGACAGGAAAAGTTCTAGAAAGTATTATTTGATGTTTCATTGTCATAAATTCAATGAAATGATTAAAAATCAAATTGAAACAATAAAATAAAATTATTTCACACAGAAATTTATCAATAAATTATTTCTACTCGTTGAAATGCATGAGAAATAAGTGAATAAATAAACAAAATTATTTATAGAATGAAGAATATGAAGTGCGTTCATTCAGAACATGAATAAAGAGAAACATAAATGCGTTACGACGCATGTTACATGTCTCTGGTGAGTTTGCACAAACAGAAAATAAAATAAAAATAAAAATCTTAACCTTTTGTTTTATTTATTTATTTATCTATATTTTTTGTTTCTTCTTTAGCGTTCATATATTTACCGCATCAACCAACAGGAATATTGTCCAGCATGTCAACAAGCAAAAGGTCTTTGGCTACAATCTAACGTGAAGCTACACGTCGCCACACGTGACTGCGGCCCATCCCAGCGTGTTCGTTTTTCGCAGCCTGGAACACGTATAAATACGTTATACATATAGATATAAATATAGATCCAATGTCCACTCTTTCTACACTATGCACCTGAATGATTTGCGTTCCAATCGGTCGATGAACTCATTTCAATATTGTAATTCTATATATAATAGTAACTCATATTAGCGACAGTGGAAAATCGTTATTAGTTATTGTAACAGTTGATTTACTCGAGACTGTTGTCATCTCACAATTCCAACAATTAATAAGATTAATTTAAACAAATATTTATCACAAATTCATACAAATAAATAATCCAGATCACTAAAATTTTTTGATTCCCTCTCAAATGAGAAACAAAACGAAAACCAAAAAAAAAATCAACTCACAATTCACTTGGAATATTTTTTATTAAATTCTTTTTTTTGGCAATGAAATGTGGAAATAAAAATCACTGCAGTTCACAGCAGCACCTGCTTCCGTGTGTGTATAGTTATATATTTATATAGAGCAGAGTGACGAGACATTTTTTTATTTTATATTTCAAGAGAAGTTCATATAAGAGGGTGTGTGTGGGCTTATAACCGAGTGTATTAACCCCTGATGGAAGACTTGCTCTCTCTATTCACTCGTTTTCGGTAACGTGACACCTAAGAGCGGAAGCCCACTGGTGCACAGCCGTTTCCGCAGTGACAGATGCGATCCGCTTGCACCTCCACATCCTCCACATCGTCTATAATAATATAAATATATTTGTATATTAAAAAAGGGTATAGTGGCAGTGTAAATAGCATAAACATTGTATTTGATCAGATAGAAGAAGAATTAGATGAGTGGGAAAGGAAAAAAAAAACGGAAGAGAAAAAAAGAGGGCAGGAAAATGAATTGGAATTGATTCAATTTTTTTGTCTATCTTTCATTAATGAGCTTGCGAGAAATATTGAAAAGATTTATAAAGGACAATTTCTTTTCCTCACTTGGTTTTTTTTTTCAATGTAACTCATCACAATGCCCTGGAATTTTCCTTCCATTCTCTTCTGAAAAACCAACAGCTCAACAATGAGCAGAAAAAAACCACCCCCTCCCAACAAAACACCAGCAAGATCCAAAGAAACGACCCCAACCTTTTCACCAGAATAAAATAAACTTAAATTCCATATTCAATGTTTTATTTTTATCATATCGCGTCTTTTCATCTTTTCTTTGCAGTGATGCATCAACTCCACACACAAACGCACACTTATACATATATATGATCGTCCTTCGACGTCGCGCAGCGTGGACGATCGCGTGGTCGTTGGGACGCATGGTGGCATGGTCATGCAAATCCTTCGAGGTGTGCCGACCAGGACGCAAATAAACCTGTCTTTGCTGTCGGGACTTTCGTAAAAGTTAAAACCAGCGACGAACAAAGTCAATGTGAATGTCCATATGTGTGACAGAGACAGTGGAATACAAAATAGAAGAGGGTGGAATGAGAGAGAGAAAAAAAAATGAATATAAATAAGTAGAAGAAGAATAATTGTGAAGAAAAAAAAGGAGAAATGTGATAGAGAGAGAGAAATTGAAGAAAGACTTTAAAGTCTGTGGCGTTTTGCAGTGTCCGGTTGTATTGGTTCTTGATCTCAGTAGCTTTATCTCACTTCAACTCGTTTTTGCACGTTACAACACACCGGCAGTGTGCGCACAATGGGGCAAAAACGACGTGCGAGCAATCGGTCGTGGCTGCAAAATGCGCAAAGCCGTCCATAAAACTGCAGATAAAAGCCACCGTGCGCGCGTGCGCGACAAGTTCACTGGAAATATATTTGAATGTGTGTGTTAGGTGTATTGGGAAGGCCTGAATTACGATTGCTCGACACGAGTATTAAAATTTTTATACAGTTGAGCAGGACAACACAAATTAAAAGTCGTCGCAGAGAGAACAAAAATTTTCTTTTCATTTTTTGGAGTATTTCTAAGTATTTCTTTGGATTTGTTTATTTTTCCATGGCGATTGCATGAAAATGTTCTTCACGAGAATATTTGTGCTGTTATTAATAAATGGAGATTAACAGGAAATATAATAACTTTAAATAAAGAATTGAATAAATTTAAATGAGAAACTCATTTAGGGAATCTCACACAAGTTAATTTAGAACATTTTTTATTATGGATCAAAAATTGTGTCGAATGTTCCCTCATCAGCTCGTAACTCTCGTTTTGATACCATCATGAGGACTCTAGAAGAAAAATAAACAAAAAGAAAATTAATAATCATAATAAGAAAATAATAATCAATAATTAATAATAAGAAAATAACTCACGTCAACATGATAAATAGTAGAAAATATTTAAGCAATAAAATCGTCCCCATTTTGGTGCGAATGATTGAGAATAGTTTTCATTATATTCGAAGAATTTATTCTTCATCGTATTTATACCGAGTGTTGGTCTGTGTTGACATACGAAATCACGAATCAAATTAACGAAACTCATTGAACAACAATCAGACGAAGTATCTGTCACTTAATTTATTTGCTTATACTGATAAGGATATCTGAAAATTTAATAAAAATATAAAAGTTCATATATATTGGAACAAGTGACAAATTAAACGAAAAATAATGAAGCCAATAACGATAACAATTATTTCAAGCATTCAAACGGAAGGCAAAACAATTCAAAATCAACGATCAATTTTATCAAAAAAATAACAGAAATATTTTTCCAATTATTGTTATTATATACAAATGTGTCCAATTATTAAAACAATCAATTAATCATTTTACAGATCAACAATATAATATTTAAAAATCCATAAGTGACAGAATTTAATCCAAAATTCTTTCAGTGAATTTCGAAAAATAACATTTTCCTTTGCCATATGAAGTAAATAATAAATATTATTATTAATAACAATGATAATGATGATAATCATAATAATAATATATTTGGTGTGTATATTTATAAATTGGTAACGTGCAACCAGTCTTGTTGCCACCGTACAAGTCTTATCATCTACAGGGCCGCACCGAATGTGCTACTGCACGAAACGAAGAACAATTTATTGACTCTTTAAAATCATTAATTTATATTAACAATTATTATCAATAAAAATTGCAAATTAACATGCGAATTTGATAGAACTGAATAATTCAATCATAAAAGAAAATACGAAAACAGTTTTTAATATCAATAAACAAATAAATGAAGCAATAATTATATTATAAATAAATTTGCTTGTGATTGTCACATTTCTTGATAATTTTATTTGTGTCAGCAAATTTATTTATTAAGATAAACAATACTTCTCTGGATTTTGAAATTATAATTAATATTATGAAAAATGGTTAATTGAATTAATTAGTGGTGTTTTGTAAATTAATATTGAGCGGTAGTGATTTTAATTTGGTTTAATTCACAAATAGTTTTGCAAGAAAGTTTTGAATTTTTAAGTAAAGTATTTATGTCGATACTTCCCTGCAATACACCTGGGGATTCGCTGTACTTGAGTTCAGTTCTCGTGTATATCGTTTGATCTCGTTAATAGGACCGCATTGTCTTGCGCAAATACAATAAAAAAATACAACAGAATTTCTTGTATATTGTTATGTATACAGAAATTCCTTGATTCAATAAACGAAAAAAATCGGTAGATTTAAACTTCCACAAATCATAAAAATATATTTTTCATAACAAAAACCAATTCATTTAAATCAAACAATTTATTATTATTGACAAATACAAGATTTATTAATTGAATTAAACTTAAAATTTCTTTGATATTTCATCAGTTCTTTCAAATTGATAAAATTCACTAAATATTAATTTGAATAATGAAATCAATTTTTCATTCAATTCCAATCCTTCCTTTTTTTTTTATTATTCATTTTCACATCCCGTGAGAACTGAAAAATGTATTAGGGGGAAAAAAAAAGGTCACGCAGGTCAAGATCGGTAATAATGTGACCTGCGTTTATATACCCACCGTTTAAATCCATTATTTACGCGGTCGTGTGATGTATAAACGTGCGAGACGGTGCGAGACAATATATATATATATATTACACGCAAACATACATAAATATATCTATAGTTTATGTATACTTTATGGAAATTCACTGGTTTTAAAGTGTCTTCGCGATACAATGATCCGATGGGGTCGATCGCGATACCATCGCAGAATTTTGTTTCTGTATAATGTGTATATATTTTTCTATATATGTTATACAAAAACACCTGTATTGTAAAACGAAAAGCGTAAAAGAACAAGAGGATACAGTCATGTATGGGTGAATGTGTGTAAAGGGTCGATGGCCTCGAAAAAAAAGGTCTTTTTAAATATGGAAGAATTGTCTTCCATCATGATAAGCAAATCGAGAGACGACAATGAGACTTTGTCGAAGGAAAAAACAAAAATATGCGCAGGGTTTTTACGAACGAATTTATTCGTCTGTTCATTCTCTTTTTTTGTTATGTAAATAATTCTTATTTTTCATTTGTTAATAGTGTATATAATTTTCACAATGTTGTGTAATTTTTATTTGATTTGACAAATCAATTTCTTCAGCATCGACAAAAATAATTTTCATGAAAATTCTTCCATCAAGTCAAAAATGAATCAATCAACAAAATTTACAAAACAATAAAAATAATATAAATTAATTAATTAAATCCAACAGACAGGATTTTTTGATTGAATTTCCGGCATTGCGGTGAATTAATTAAAACTGCTGGGCGCGTAATTTGATTTACGTTGAGCGCACAATGCATATATATATATATATATATATATATATATATATTATTTGGGGAATGTGTTCCCAAAAAGCCCTGGAGCGCAGTCGCAGAGGTGCGCGCGCGTAGTTATTTTGACAGGCGAGGTTCACGTTGAGGTCAATGCGCGCTGCCAGACCTTTCTTGCTCTTGTGCGCTTTCTCTTCACGTCCCTTCCGGCGCCACGACACTGCGCTGTATATTTCTATATGTGTAACTGTGTTTGTGTGCGGAGGAGGCAGTAGAATGAATTCTAGGGAGAAAGAGAGTGAGAGAATGTGTGGAAGAAATAAAAGAGAAAGAAATGTTTATGTACAGATAAAGGAGAAGAGAGATGAGAATGAGTGAGGCGTGCACGCTTGGAGCTCACGAGGTCCGGTAATGACCCATCTTGAACAAATTACCTGGGCCCAGGCGGCATTGCGCGAGGTCGTGTGGCGCCTCTTCCTCCTTATTCGTCCTGGATCGAGTGTCACGCGCGTGCAGAATTATCTCTTTTTCACGTACATCACACAATGGAAAAAGAAAATCCAAAAATTGTCTTTGACATTTTTTATTTCTATCTCATTTTTTCATCATTCGAAATTGGATTAACTTTCAAATTATAATAACTAATAATCATGTCTATATATCATGATGAGAAACGTATTCACTCACGTTCTTACCAATTTCAGTGTAACGCCTCTTTTATATTCCACCCTCATCTTCACCCTCATTCAATACCCACCACTTTACGCTCATTAGAGAAGCTGACATCATTATTTCAAGTTATTTATGGACCATTCCTTAAAGTCTCAACCACTCGCGCCAATATTCCTCTTTCACCTTAGCATATACAGATATGTATAAAACATGCATGAACATATATAAACACGTTTGAACATCTTCAAACATGTTCGTTCTCTCAACAGACATTTTTTATTTAACTTCTCTTTCAATGGTATATGAAAGAAAACGTTTCATGCATTTTGTGAATATATCGACACGCGAGGATTCCACTTATTGCTGGAAAATATCGCAAATATATATATGTATATATATATATATGGTGCGAGAGAGTTTTGTTTATGAGGTGGCAGTCGAAGAAGCTGATTATTTAGTTATAAATTTCACCTTCTGCACCCAAACACATTTTTCATTAGTGAAATGAAAATAAAAGGCAAGAGGTTAAGAAGAACGAAATTTACAAGTGAAAATGTGAAATGGAAAAAAAAATATGGAGAATTGGGTTAGTAATGTTGAAGATTTATGAGGTTTTTAAATATTAGGAAGTGGAAGGTTGTTCGATAATGTGTGAAATTCCCAATTTCACTCCTACATGTCCTTTAAATATTTCGATTATCTAATTCCTTCTTCTCTCATATACTTGACATATATATATATATATATATTTATACACCACAATACAGTGGACGAAAAAAAAATAAATAAAAGTTCAACCTGTTAATAAATCAGAATTGAATTCTAACGGTGTGTAAAATCCAAACGTCATAAATGATATTAATTTTCTTTTCCTTTCTTTTCCTTTTCTCCAATGCAGTATAAATGTTTATATAACAACAATAGTGAAAACATCGATATAATCATATATATATATATATATATGAAATTAGATGCTTTTGTGATGCTGATTTATTAGTAGTCAACGATGAAGGAGAAAGAAAAAAGTCGAATGTATACACGAAAAATAAATTAAATTCTTTTATCACATCTTTCTTCACCTGATTCTCGTGCTCTTTCACTCTTCCATAACTTCACTTATACACATACCTATATATAGATAAATATTTCATCGCAATATAACGATCGATAGACTTCTTCTTGTCGTCATTGACGTATGACGTACGTTAATCTCCTTCATATGAATATAGAAGAACAAACCTGTCATTTGTAACGGAGATTTCAACATTCACTGACTGAAGAAAAAAACAGAACAAATTCCATGTTCATTAATCCAAGTCGACTCCATTTTTCCATGGTTTATTTTCCTATGGAGTCACTAAAATAACTACGTGGAAGAATTTTTCCAAAAGCTTGAAAATTATAAAAATTGAAAGAATTCAAACCATCAGCATCAAATTAATCCGTCAAAGAATCCAATAATTATCAACATTATAAATAAATATCACACATAATCACTCATACATAAATCGATGAAGTCGCCATAAAAATTCCTTCATACTAACAGGTTAATATAAATGTATATAATGAACGATAGAGACAAAAAGCGAGAGAAGGAGCAAGTGAGATTGAATGAGAAAATGAAGAAGGAGAGAGTGGGAAAGAGTATAATGCACGATGAGGGTTATTTATGAGGCAACAGATGAGAACGAGCAGTATCTAGCGGTAGCTTCGGGCCATCTCTATGATACATCTCTTATGTAGTATGTAGGTATATTGACCAGTCAGCCGTAGTTGGATTACGATTGGAAGATATTGGAAACATATATATATATAATGATTGGCGAGAGAATTGGCTTCAGGTGATATCGGCTGACAGGTTAGTAATACAACTATTGATTGTGGTTGAAAACCATTATAAATATGATATTCAATAATAATTCGATTATATTATGTATAAAATAGCTGTCTGGAGTTGAAATGGATCCCTATATGTATATGGATTTGAAATGAGTTGATTATTTAGAGAGTTATGTGCGTGTTTGTTATATACTTGGCGTATTCAAACCTGTCAGTCATTGTATAATTGAGGAAAAAATGAACAGAAAGTTTTTCAAGTTTTTGATAAGTGATAATTCGTTGTGTAGTGGTCACAGGCAGTTGGTTTGACGTTCATTTTATTCATCTATTTGTTGTGGTGAGATGTTTGTTCAAGGGTTTTATTGTGAGATTGGTAGAAATTTAGTTACAGGTGGAAAAGTAAAAAGAAATCTTTTGCCCTTCTCAGGATCTGAATAAACCTCCGATTTTAAAGTTCAATTTCAAGGCTTCATATCTCCGGTTTAAGAGGTGGTAAACAAAAAAATCAAGTACGGGATGATGCTAAATTTTGTACTCAACGAAAATGTATAATTAGAGTATTTTGTATATCAAGTGGGTCTCGAGTTATCAACGAAAAACTCACGATGTTATTTTCTCGAAAATTAGCATTCAAGAAAATAGTGCAACACGATAAAAGAGAAATGATATATTATTTTTTATTCACTTATTCCATTTTATTATTGTTATTTTTTTTTTTTCTAAAGATATGTCGGGGAGGAATTCTCGTTGAATTTACATATTGCATGGTGCTTCGACACTACCTCCATATATATACAATCATATATGCATTTCTCCACCTCTTCTTCATTTTTATTCTCCTTTCATTTCTTTTTTTTATCTGTTAAATATTTTATCATGCTCTCACTCTCTACCTCTCGTCCTTCTTCTCTCTGTTGCCCTATCGTTTTATATATGCTTATATGCACATCTTTTTTTTGCGACGCCATTTTTTTCACCATCGTCATACGCGTCGATTTCCGCCTGGGGCCAAAATATATAATGCGTAGGCGGTCTCCATGTCAATATTATAAATTAACCATCTTTGCATTTATCGCTTCGATCATTGATAAAAAGAAAAAAGAAAGAAAAAAGAAACGTGGATAAATAAATGAAAATAAAGATGCATATGTTCACATAAATAATTAATTAAATAATAGAAAATCTTAGCCATAGTCAAGAAAAACATAAAACTCCAACAAAATTCATCTCTCTTCTGAATTCATACCATCAAAAAGTCTTCGAATATACCCATAACAACTCAACTTTGAAATAAAAAAAAATGTGTGCGTTGCACGCGCTTGCAGTGACTTTACATATAAACATATATATTTATATTTATCTTCCAGCGCAGGATGTGCGAGGTTAAAGTATACTTCCCATACGTTGCTGCATAACACATGTATATTATATCCGCTATTTATATTTATACCAACACAAGAATATTTAATTCCTTGCCTTCTTCTCCAACACCACAACCATCACCTCACATTTTTCCCATCCACAAAAAAAAATTTGTTTTCTCTTCAACTCTCAATGAAGCGAATACTGATGATAATATCCAATAACTAATCGATTCGTATCGATACCAATCTCATACATACAAACAAACACCAACGCTTACGAATAAAATTTCACTGTAAGATGTTACGTGATGAGTTGCAACAATAATAAGTTGGAACCTGTCGTGTAATTCGTGATGGCGAGTTCACCAACATTCGACACGCTCTTGTGACTCGGTTCGAATTAATTTGTATCTTGTCTCGTTTATATACAAAATATATTTATATAAACAAGCATACAAACATATTAAAGAACAATTAAACAATGAAAATTAAATAGCATTAAAAATACTCAGCAAAAGTAAATTCATTCCATCACCTCATTCTTTCATTTATGAATCTCCACTTTTTATTCATACGAATCATTTTTTTTTTTTACAGATATCTATGGGATTTATATATATACGGGATCCGATAGCAAACGTAATAGCTCACTTGGTACACTGTTACTGTTATGCAAGACATAATAGGGTAATAATGGGCATGGGCCAGAGTACGGTAATGCAGGGTGGAGTTGGTCACGATATCGAACTGACGTAAGCATCTCGTTGCTCTTCTCGTGATTGCTTTTGCTTCAAGCAAACACTTTTATTATACACATACATAGATGTGTTTATGCATTATGTATATATAGACAATATAAACATATATGAATATGTACTACGGTGTAACATGAACAACACTGCAATGTATTGGTAAATGAAAATTTGTTATAGTGAACAGAAATGAACTTGCACAGCAGTGAATTTTTCTTTTCACTTTTTTTTTTCTCTTCCTATTAATTATTGAAGGATTTTTGATGTGTGTGTTGCATTGGTGTGAAATTTTAAAAACTAAAAATAGAATTATATGTATTGTATTATCATTTTGATGTAAATCGTTTGATAATAATGATATATCAATCGATTGTGCGATTTGGAAACGAAATAGAGAAAAAAATAATGAAAAAAATGTGGTAATGTCTGTGATTTACAATGATTCAACCACAATTGTGCAATGAACAGATAAATATATAAATAAACAAATACAAAAGCCACAGTTTTGATGTATTAGAAATAATCGTGAAAAGATACGTTGCAATAAAATAATTCGACCATGATTGTCTTCTTCATGATTGTTTTTTCATAGAAAAGATATTAAAAACAGGGGAAAAATATTCATAGTGACGTTAGAAAAAAGAATAGAAGAAGGAATATTGAGATGAATAATTATCCTGAGGAAATTAATTGGAAATGAACGAGAAAAGAATTAGGGAAAGGTGAAGAAATTAATGAATTGAGTTAGAAGCGATGTGCTCTTCTCTTCTTTTTTTTTCCCTATCGCTGGATTTTTTCATCCATCATCACAAGTATAATTGTGGCTTCCCTGCAATTTTGATGGGCGTTACTTTTATCGCTCTCGACAAAAATATACCATACTGAATGCGATGCGGTTGATTCGGCAATTCCGGGGTGGAATAGGTCACGACATGGCGTTTTATATTGGAATTATGTTGAGCAATAGACTTTTTAGTCTAACAAAATATTCTAGGAAAATATAAAGGGGAAAATATTGTTTATAAGTGAAGAATTAAATAGAAAAATAAGAAATTGGATTGTCCATCATTTATTTCGTTATATTTTCGTTTCTAGACAAAATCTAAATTCAATTGAATTTTTATTTTATCCACACCATCCTGCGTTCACTAACATATTTCATAACAAGTCAGCACCTGCTGCGCCTCCCGCGTCGCTGAGGTCCGACGAGTTCACTTCCTTCCTACTTACTGATATATATTTTCAACTTCCGTATATTTATATATATATTATTGTTAACGTCACCTGCTGAATAGCCTCGTTGTTATACATCCACTTCCTTGCAGCCCTTTTTTATTTTTATTCTATTTCCCTAAGCAGAAATACATACAGACACGATGGTCACTACATTAAAAAATAAGTCTGAACACGCACAAAACTTGCATGGGGGATTATTTTGTTTCTTATCCAAATTACCTCAGCCGTGACCACAGTTTTATCTACACATATATATTCATTTAGAACAGGAAATTCCATAGCAGGTGAACCACCCCTTCAAAAAATAGTTGTGATAATAATATATGAATATTATAAAGAGAAAATGGAAAAAATTAGCTTTCTCTTGTAACTGTTGCCATGCAACATTTTTTCATTATTTCATTTTTCTTTTTCTTTTGTTACCAAGTGACTGTGTATGTATACATAATGCATATATAAATTTGTCAGTGGGTGCGAAAAGTAATGCTCCATGATGTGATAATAATCATGACAACAATATACTGCAAGATTATAAATGTATTTATTGTTACATTCGAAAAAGTAAAAGTTCTTTAAAAAAGTTTCGATTACGTTCTGGCTCACGCGCCACCTTTCGTCTCTTGCGTGGACGACAATCAATAAATGATATTGATCAGTGTATATGCAAGAGTGATATTCTTTACAAATAAATACCGTTCAAGTGACGATGAGAAAAAAAAATTGAGTAAATAAATAAGTGAAATAACGAGACGGTAAAAGTGATGGAGAGTATGAATTGGTTGGTGAACTTACAAGATTTCAATTGCAGTTTCTCTTTGAAATATAGGCTGAATGATGATGCATATATTTTGTCCACCTCTTTTGAACTATTTCTCTTGACAAGAAGAAAGAAAAAAAAAAAAATAAATGTAAAAAGTCCCATAACAAAAACGAAACAAACCATAAAACTAATCGCAAACATTATTCAAGTTTCAATCAAATTTTACACTTTTACTCTTCTGTGTTTGCCCTATCAGTAAATAAAAAAATTTCCTTATTGACTCTCCCACCTTTCATATATACATATAAAGTGTATGCAGAGGCCATGATAATTCCGGTGGACCCGCAGGAGGTAATATTATCGCCGTGCAAGGATTTATATCGATGAGTCCGAGACCCCATGTAGAGTTACACACAAGACGCAGTAGTGCAAGAGGAAAGACGCGAGGAAAGGTTGCAGGAAAATAAATAAATGAACAAACAAACAAAGCAAAATACAACATGAAACAACAAAAGACTAAAGAGAAAATAAAAAACATGAAACTACAGTGCTTACAGTGATTCGATCTCAGTTACCGATTTCATAGTATAAAACCAAGTGAACAATCGCAAAACAAAAGTTGAATAAAAAGTGAAACAAAAAAACCACCACCAAAGTACAAATAAATAAATAAAAATATTGAGACAGTTATGGAGAGCGGTAGAGACTGTACAGGGTGCAATACAAACTGACTTCGATTGAATGGGGTGGCGTAGAGAAAAGTAGTAAGTGTGTGTGATTCTAAAACATGTTTGAGTGTATAGAAAGAGAAAAGACAGAAAGGGGACTACCTTTAGTGCTTACGATCGCTAATCATATACCAATCTTGAGTTCACGACCCGAATAATAACACAATATATTAGTGTAATATAGTGAAGTGGTAGTGGAAAGATTGAAAAAGGTAGAGAAAAAGTGAGAGTGGAAGAGAGAAATAGAGGGAAAGGAAGAGATTAATATCTGTGAGCTCTACGTCTTCTCTTTCGAGCACTACCGATATTCCTACTGGTGAAGCACTGCACGTGCTCGATCAGGAGTTCGTTTAGGTCATATCAAAATGCATCAATATATTTATGGGTTGCATAAGAATGTGACATTGTGGTCAGAAATGTTTGAATATCATTTGGAACTTTCAATTTTTTTCTTTCTCATTATTTTACTTCTTCTAACATAATCGAGTGCATATATATAATTGCAATACATGTTTCAGCACGTCACAATCCCATGCGAAACGTTATGCGGGCATACTATTGCACAGTACCCCATATATTTTTGGACAGAGGTAGCACCATATACAAAAAAAAAAGAATTAAAGCCCCCCTGTGGTCATTTTGCGCGCGGTGTGTGCAACTTACGTCGTGCGTACGCACTCGCGCGATCTTTCTGCGATCGGTGACGCGCGTGAGTGGCGCTGAGACTCGCGCGCAAGACCACACGATTTATTACATATATTTTGTTGTACGGGGCCCCATACCCAATTGAAAATAAAGAAAACATAAACGAGAAAAAAAGAAAGAAAAAAAGGGAAAATAAATTAAATGAAATGAAAATAAGAATAAAAAATTCACAGTTGACACGAGACAGTCAGAGAGAAATAAAAAATGAGACAAAGAGAGATCGATGGACGTCCTCGATTTCTTTGACCTGCACGTTATGGCCAAATTTAACCCAGCGATGCGCTCGTGCGATTATTACGCAAGGAAAAGACATTTTTCACTTACCACCTCGAGTAAATTTTTTTATTGCTCCCTCGCCACTGCATCATGACCAAACGCTTCGTCTTAAATTCCATTTACTTATATATATCTATACATTTATTTATATTTACTAACAGTGCATTTATTGCCTTGCTTGTTTCGTTTATATATATGAAAACAACACGAAAACAATTGAATTATTGTGACAAGACTGCGGGCGAGTGAACTCACGTCGTAATTCAAATAATAAGAAGACACAAAACAAGAGGAGAAAATGAAAAGAATGTTGGGTATATAGAAATGAAAAAACAATTTTTAAACTGCAATATTTAATATGTTTAAACTGTTTAACCAAACCAGAAAATAATTCCTGGAATATTCTCATCAAGAAAAAAAAAATCATTCACCTGTTTGTACCAGCACGATGTTTTCTTTTTCTATTTCATCTTGTCACCATATGCTCACGCTTCGCTATTGTCAAAGTCCCGAGTTTTTGGAAAAATTCAGGGCCCCAATATACCACCGAAAAGGTTCACACCAAAGTTGAGCAAAGGTTGGGACAGCCCCACATTTTATTGTCCCTCTCATTCTCACTCACTCTCTCTCCTTCCCTTTACTATTGTATTCGTATTTATATTACTGCCATGAACCTTTTTTTTCTCTTTTTCTCTGTTGGAACATGTGTACTTATATTACAAATATATTCGAGTTGTTGATTGCACTGAAATTTCCACTGATTCATCAACAAGTGTTCAACATGTGTACTCGAGTGACCATCAACAAAAGTTTCTCTTTGGTGAAATTTTCTAGTGTGGTGGGAAAAATTGTATGAGAATATCTCACCTGACACACACGTGTTCTGTGATTGACTTTGAATTTATGTACAGACATGTCTGTGGCGATATAAATTTGATTGAATGTGTCGAAATCACCGTAAAGATTGTCTGGATTTTTGCTGGGAAATTTCGTTTTATATGATGGCATGTAATTACGTGAAAAATTGCTTCAACATAAGCAAAGATATATTCATTTTGTGCGCACAATTCTGGGCAATAATTTCATTTATATATATACATAGCTCCCACAAACACCATAGCTTCTAGAACGTTTTTTATTACCAGAAATACAAATGAGAAATTGTATAATATTCATCTTCTCAATCAACTTAAAGAAACTTAAATAAAAAATGTAACAATAAAATTCTATCAAAACTCTTTTTTTTTATTATCATTAGCATTAATAACCCCCATACATTTGTTCGCCATTCTCTTCTCTTCAATACACAGCAATGACTTGTGTTCTTATTTATTTTTTATCTTCACTAGAAGGATAATTATGAATTATTTTATCGTACTTTGGTATATTATTATAAGTCATGTCTCGCTATAAATCTCAATATGGTCAACGTCTTTCAACAATTAACGTTGAAAGCACCAGCATCACAATCACCATCATCATCACCATCAGTACATAATACACATAGATATATATAAATGCACTAGGTATAAACACTCATCGCACCACAATGTCTATATCTGTATTATCCTGCATAGTCAATTCGTCTTTGTCGTTGATGCGTGTGCACATCCAAACACATACGCACACACATCAACACGATTGCTTGCTCGTTCACATCATGCATCATCAATTTATGCAGAACAATTCAACGACAACGGAGCATTAAGACACTGCAAGCCGCGATGGTGCTGGTGGTTCAAAGACCTGTGCAACTGACGTGTTTCATCCTGCATCCATCTATTCATTTATACTTTCATTTGTCTAAGAGAATATTTCAATGTTGATTATTTTTATTTATCTGTTATCTATCAAAGATGTAATAAGTTTCTTACAGACAATTGTTGGTTTCTGTTCAACTTTCCATTGAGAAGAAACAAATTTTGAAAAGAAAAGAAAATTCTATTGTCAATAGAAGAACTTTCGAACAAATACCCTAAAGGTTTTCCCCAATTTCCTCACCTAAATTACCACTTGAATTGACACACTAAACCAAGAGCTACTGGTAGGAAAGTGTTTGCCTAAGTAATTGGTTAAATTGGCAACCACCAGTGCAGACAAACATCTGTAATGGTTGCTAATTCAAAACTATTCAGGTAGGTAAATAAAGATTGACCATATAAACCAGCTGAAAGTTCAAGAGCATAAAGGGAAAAGGAAAAACTGTTAATTTTAATATACCGACGTCCCACCAGTTTCTCAATAGAGGCAATAAAATTAAACCTGAAGCAACAGTTGTCCTAGTACATCCTATATAGAACGTGCTTAAACACCATTGATAAATACCCATCACTAAATGATGATGATTTCTTATAATTCTGGTGTTTTCCCGAATACTTCTCAGGTATACGAACTAATATAAATCCCTTTTATACTAGCTATTGACCAGCATGCGGGTAGTTCAACTCACTTTAATTCAGATCCATTGAAGAATCCATATCTACTTTTATTTATCTTCTTTGAATACTTTTGATGTCTAAATTCAATAAAACACCCTCATATCTATCATCATAGTGAGAAAAAAAATTCCTTCTAAATGCCACCAGGGAAAAATTGATTTTTTATTCACCAATTTTCATTATTGTATTTTTCCAAACATGCATTGAGCTCCTTTTTCAGTTCACGATCCCGCATGTATCAAAAAAATGTTCTTTTTCGACTTTATATAAATTTTTGAATGTATATATATATATATATATTGAGGTTATAACGAAAAATGGTCACACGATACCTATAATTGTTCCGTCAGTTATTGCCGTCTGGGTGGCGTGAGAACACACCATGACTGCGTGTATTTTTTTTTTCAACCACCATGGTATGATGGAACTGTGCGGCAATGTTGGTGGGGCCCGCAGAAGACTTGGGACTTGTGACGCTCGGTAGGGGGGCTTCATGCGAAAAACGTTGAGTACTTATTTCAAGTGGGGATGTCGATTTTCTATATAGACTTCTATACATTGTATGGGAGGAAGCCAGTTGTGTTGTTCTCCCCCTTTTTTTTTTCGTTCAATACAAAAGAAGAAACAAGGGAAACACTTTTAGAACAAGTGGCTAATTCTATACCGCCGATTTTCAAAGAGCAAATGGTAAATAGTTTTAAAGGACGAATACCAGTGTGAATGTCAGTTTATGGCGGTTTTTTTTGCATCTGTTTGTGTTTCGTTCATGTCAAGTGCATGGGTATTTATTTAATGACTTTATGAACTGAACTTTATTGAATTCGGTAGAATAAATGAATTCAATGCAAGATTCAACTGGTATTCATAATTTAATACTTGACAATTAAAATTATTTTCTACGTTTAAGTTCCTGTTGATTTTTTGTTTCATTATATGTTGTTAAATGTTATTAAAGTATTTTATTTATTTATTGCTGAGATTAAAAGTTTCTGGTGAACATGTGTTGCAGTTCCAACTAAATCCGCAATAAATTCTCTCAAACCTGGTGGCAAAATGTCTGGCGACCTTATGGAGGTGTCGCTCGACCTGTCTCATTCCCTCCTTTCCTTCTCTACTTTACCTCATTAATGCAGGTGCAGGTACAGTCGAATAACGATCGTCAACGTGCTAAGCCAAGTGTGTTCCATATGTGACACAGGTATATATATACTTGAGAATAAGATTCAGAAAAACACGTGACGTCCAGATTCGTTGCTACAAACGTACAATAAATGTATTTTTATTTTACATACCAACAGCTTTGTCAGCAGGTTTGAATATGTTTGGATATTGTTGAAGTCATTTGCCATTTTATGGCGTTGTATTATACGAATATTTTTTTTTCTTTTCCATTTTTATTTATACACTTTCATCTTTTCTTTGACATTCTTGGTGAAAATATTAAATTCAATCTGCTGTTCTCTAAATTTGTGTATATATTATACCCTCATACGTCATCAAATGCGTAGGTTCGCACGTGTCTACCACATGGTAAAACGTCCGCGACCTTTATTCCAAATGTTTACACCATTGGACACATACAACTATATATAACACTTCCATGTTTGAGTAGACATAGAGATGAGCATGTGCTCAGAGACTTTCGCTGAATTGCCGACAGCAATAAATCAAACTCTTCAAATTCTCACATTCACCAATTTAATTTCATGCCCTGAAGTCGATATATATTTAAATTAATATTAACCAACGAATATATTTTTGTATATTCATAATACATTTTCTTTTGGTATTTGTATAGGTAAATAAATGGTAAATAAGATGGAGATATGAAAAGCGATGCAACGCAAAATGACGGTGAGTTCATGAAATAAAGACAGAGTTGGGTCCATGTTCCATTCGCATTTTATCGACGTCGATGGCGATATAAAATCGTTAAACGAGAGTCGACGGAAAGAGGGGTGAAGAAGGGAGAGAGGAATCAACTTCTTCGTATCAGTACGTGTACGTGCACAAACTATACAGATACGTTGAGTGAGTGTATGTAAAATGTGTATTAAATTGTATATAGATGTTGGTTATATCGACGTCGTGGGTCTCTTATTCGCAAGCTTGGACTCGCAAAGTGTATATACCCCCGAGGCCTACCACTTCACTCTGATATTATTCAAATATCTTAATAGCGTGAGCACCTTGTGCGATGGTTGCCCATAACGATACGACCCATAAACACCTCTTTAATGTTTTTTATTTATTCAATTTTCTTCCTTTCTTATTTTCATTATTTTATTCTATTTATCCCCTTTTCTTTTTTTTTTGATGAAGGATTATAAGAGATTCAATTGATCATATGATTTTACAAAGAGGAAAATATTAAATTAAAAAAGGATAAACAGAGCATCAGAAAAATATGAATTATGTTTGTTTTTTTTCTCATCAACGTAAACTTTGTTCTAATTAAATCACAACAAATCAATGTCCAGTTGAATTATGCACAGAATCGACAGGCAGATCGTGCGAGTATATGGGGACACAAAGCCGCGAGCGAGCGCGTTCTCGGATTACCTCGTTCTTGTTTCCCCATAAGCTATCTCGCTTACACTTTTCCATTTTATTATAACCACTGTCTCACTCTGTTTCACGTTGATTCCTGCGGCAGATAAGATCAGTGTCGAGACCGGGTGGTTGTCCAGAGCGCCGCTGTTGACGCCGTAATCTTTATTCTCCTTCTCGCATCGTGAACGACAAATAAATAAAGTTAACAAAAAAAAATAAATCAAAAGAAGAATAATAATAATAAAAATAAATAAATAACTGAAAAATAAAAATAGAAGAAGAATAAATGCAAACAAAATGACGAACACACTGCACAATCTTCTTATTTATTTCTTTCGTTTTTTTTTCTCATTCACATGTTCACTTTTTACTTTTTATTTTTTTATTCATTTCCCCTCTTTTTTTTCCATTCCTTTTGTATACTTTTACTCCAACTAATTAAGACCTCACGAGCACACTTTGCATAAATTGCACTGTTGCAACGTTTTTTTTTCTCCTTTTATCCTCTCATTCACCAACCCCAATTTTATTTATTATCTTATTTCGAATTTATAAATGTTGATATGCGCAAGAATAAATTGAAGAAAGAAAAAAAAAAGAGAACGAACGAAGGGAAAGCAGTAAAAGTGGAAGAGAATGTTTGTGAAATAATTAAATATTTTGAAATTTCAATGTGTGAATATTATTTTTATGTTGTTTCAAATTTATTTATTGGGTCTCACACTTTTTCTTTAATGCTAATTTAATTTTCAAGTTTCTTATATTTTTCTCTGTTTTCAATTTTTTTCTTTTGCGGATTTTTAATGGAATGAAAAGACTGAGATCATGAATTGGCGGGGCCACGCTCAATTTGGATATTGCGAACAATTTTGTTGCGATTGGTTGATCGTAAGACGTTGTTGCCTCAAGACATGTGGAGACACGTTTCAAGCTCATCCACAAGGTGGCCAATATATTTATATACACACACATTTGTATTGGTATTATAATGTATATAAAATACAGAACTTTCGTGAATTAAGAACCAGGTGCGTGGGTGAATACGTGTCACTTTTATTATTCGACCAAAGTACCAATCAGTTATACCTAAATTTTCATTTTTGCTCATCTGTATTAATCAAGTTTATTTGTGATCATAACTCAGTTAAAAAAATTTCGACCTCATTAAATTTATACTCATTTTGTGCCTCGTAATCTCCTCTACAATTTCCCCCTTTATTACAGAACTCTACAACGCCATACAAAACGACAATCACTCTAGAACCCATCACAGCCTTTAAAAAAAACAACCAAAGAACTAAAAATATCCCCTCGCGAAACAAAAAAGAAATTGAATTATCCTCATCAACTGCCAATACATATTCGCACATACGTACACACATATATTTCGTGTCGGTTGTATTTCCAATAGATATCTGGTTTTCGTCGCTCTGGGACTCGTTCCAACAGAGTACTTGCCAGACCTGTCAGCGCTCGTAACGCGCGCGCGCTTGGTGCTTGTGCCGACGACGTGCGATAACATCTTGGCTTTTAGCATAAATTTGTGTTTGACGTGGCCACCAATTAACATAGTAAATAATGCGCCAGTAGAATACGTTATATATTTGTATATATTTACTTTATATATACTAACATTTAAATACATATGAATATATAAACGTTTTCGATGTATATTTCGTCGATTTAAATTTAGAGCAGCCAAACAAAATGAAAACGATGCGAAACAAAAAAGCTGAGCGAAAATACTCAGATAAAAATTGCAATAAAATTAAAAATAGATTGAAATATATTTTCAAGATATAACCCACGCACTTGGCATATTATTTATAATAATATTCTATCGATTCACCACGCACCTTCTGTGACTTTCATATTAAATATATTCGCGACACAATTGCTGGCTTCCTATCCACAATAAATCTGCGATTAGACCGTTATATATATGTGTATAAGTGTGTTTTTATACGTTTATATGTGTGTTTGTATGTATAATTGTATGGGGTAGATATGAAGCCGGGCTTGGACCAATTAGCGAGCGTGAAATGCGAGCCGAGGCTGAGCTGCATCATCAGAAAGTCGAGATTGTGGTGTCGCACATATACACAGGGCTTTAAATATTTTCTCTGACACATTATTATAAATCATTTAATTTATTTATTTATAAATGTATACGCTGGAGTTTGATGACGGTTGGAAAGTCTGGTAATTTATTTATATATATATATATATATATATATATATATTTTGTTTTATTAAAGAATAATTGTTTAATGTATTAATGCACAGTGTGAAATTTATTTTCTTTGTAACGGATTTTTTTTCTCGGTGCCGGAGAGATTAAAACTTGTTGAGAGGATATGGGGAATTGTTGAAGTATTATTGTACAATTGTTGTAAATATTCATTAGTTATTGATGGGAAAAAAAAATTCTGGTCCAAAAAAATAAGAAGAAGAAATAGCTGAACAATAAAATCACAAAGAACTTTCTAAAAATACCCCAAACAAAATTCCACACAATTCACCAATACTTATTCACAAATTTATGAATATATATTCATATCTATTCATATACATACACAAATTCATGTGTCATAAAGTCTAATCCTATTGGACACTGACTGATTTACACCCGCGACATATTTTTCGCGTCCACATTGAACAGACTAGGGCAAAAACATCTCCAATACTTTGCTGTATTGCATGAACGAGTATGAAGGTAAAAAAAAAATTTCTTCGTCTCTAAAACGAAGAAAAAAACCCATGAAAAAGTCTGGAATACCATACATCTCTCCTCATCCACGTACACACATATATGGGCCAAATAAAAAGTCAAAATGGTGATTTCAGCGGTAAATCATTGTTGGGCTTTTGCGTTGTGTGCGCTGGTGCAGCCTTGACTGCATATATTGCATTATATGGTCCGCGCGTCAGCTAAAGGCGGGAATAAGGCCCAACTTGTTGGTGATGAAGTAAAGGGGATGAGTGCATGGACAAGCGACAGACGACGGGGCCCAACAGGGCGCTGGTAAAGCCCTAAGTGTATAGACGAACGTGGATGGAGGGACCACCTTGTCGTTAAATGTCGTGTGCTCACAAACACATATAGACCAGCATTTATACATTTATATGCAAGTTTATACTTGTTTTCTATATATGTATATATAGTTTTGAAAGTATATGGTGTAGGAGAGAGATGGTGGAAAGACTTTCGCGAGTCAAAAGGAGTCTGGTTAATTTTTATTGGGCATAAATTTGCCAAAATATTCACGTCAGACATGGATGGTCAGTAACTCTCTTCTTCGACTACTTTTCCATCTTTCTTACTCTTATATTTTTCTATATATGGTATTATATGTTGGTATATATGTGTAGGAATATAATGGAGATTTTTGTTGGACTATTGGCCAATCATATATTATAGCAATACAGTTTGAAATGATTGGTGGAAAAATGTTCAATGGAATTATAATGAATAATGACGGTGGAATAAATTTAAAGAAATGATTTTTTTATGACATTCTCAGCCTTTGTGTTTATGTGTTGTTGTTTGTCTCATTTTTTCGGTTGTTTTAGTGGCAATGGGATATTAAACATTGTTGGGAATAAAGAATAACTATGGGTGGTATTTTTTTTAAATTCTATATATTTTGTTGTTTTCTATTTTAGTTTGTATGTGGTTTTGGTGAAGTGTTAAAATCAATAAATATAAACGATGCTAACACGCCTGCCAACACTTATAATCTGTTACCTAGTGTTATGTATTTTTGTGTAGGGGGTGCGAGTTTATTTTAAGTAGTTTTTTTTTTTATGGGTTTATAAGTATTTGGGATATTGAATTGAAGTTTATGTTGTTTTCGGGGGATAATAAAGTTTTGTTAGGTGAGACTGATTGGTCGTGAATGTCCTGTAGTTTGTTGATAAATTCATGGGTTTCACAACTGTCAAAATTATTTTCGGAGTAGAGAAAATTGTCAATTGTTCTTTGAATATTTTAACAACCCTCTGAATTAAAAATTCAAGAAAATCTCTATAAATAATTTATAATCATTGCAATTTACATGCCATTCATTCATCCCCTACATGAAAATTGTCGAATTCACATAGATACCTCATTCCCCATATAAATATACCCATAACATCGCCACAGACATTAATAAATAAATGAAATATATATATATATATATAAATTACCATTTAGTGTATACAGTAAATGCATATAGAAATTTGAAGCTGAAACATTTCACTGGACTATTGTGGCGTTCGTTAATATCAACATTATTACCATGGTACAACCTTCTTACGGCTCGCGGCCGCATTATGGGTGGCCACACTGTAATTTGGCAGCAATATAAATGCGCTCACGTTTTGTTCATGTGTGTTTGTACACGCACCGCGCGCGGGTGCAACAACATTCATCTGTGTACATCCAAACACAAATGTATACACAAATTTACACGCACACAAATATATTGACGGATATTTACGCTCGCGATTTAACTGGTAGAGCATATACTGCCACACCATAACGGCAATATAATGTGGTGGTAACATTTTGCAAAACTTCAGCCAATATGGCGGGCATAAAAGGTAGGGAAAAAAAAAATGAAATGTTTTACAGGGGGTTGGTTATGGCGCTTCGTATTTTAAATTATATACACACGCGGCTTAACTCTCTGATTTATGTCATAATAATAATGAGAATGGAAATAACAATAACGATATGTATTATGTTTGTGGAGGATAAATCGTTTTTCGAGTGTACTTAACACGTAAAATGGCGATGGGATAAATTTTAGAAGCTCGTGAAAAAATTCTTGGTGAATTATTTTTCTGTTTTTCATTACATTTATGATTTTGGCATTCGAATTTTCATTGTTTATTCATCATTTTTCATTTCTTTTGTATTTTTCTATATATGAAAAATTTATATATGTATAATATAAATAGCATGACCACAAGTGAAGAATATCGTTCGTCCTTCTTGCGCACGCGGGAATCATCAAAGTATAAACCCACGGTAATGAGCGGCTCGCGCGCACTCGCCGCGGTCATGGGTCACGTTGTAATGAATTGTTTTGCACCTCGCGGGCAAAAACGAGCATTGCGCTTGCGCTTATATCCAACAATCTCTTTATAATACACTGTACATCTCTACATTCACATGCACATTCTCAATGTGCATCTACACCATAATAAACATATATAATAAATAATTTTACATATTTTCCCAATATGAAAAAAATTGTTTATCAAATAATTTGACATTTCAATTCACTTTGTAAAATAATTATTTTCCCATTGAATTGTATGAAAATTGTCGATAGTTTGAACTCTTAATTTCTTTCATGATCAAAGTTTGTGTTAGTGTATTTATATGTGATGTGTGGATGTGGTAAAAGTGGGGTGTGATGATGCTATATGAGTTTGAAAGAGCCGTGAGAAACTGGGTCTCCATCGTGGTTGAATTCCCGGGGCGTCGTGTAGGCGCAGCAGCACGACGCCAACGAATCGTGTTGATTTTGTATGCGCACTCGTTAGCAGAATGGCCGTGAGCGCGCATCTATCGCAGTGGTGCGCGCGATTTGCTTTTTCGAAACAAACGCTTGCTGATTTGCTTCGTATAGATATAAAAGTCGCGTAGCTGTTGCTACTGATGCTGTTATATTACAGCAGCTTTTCATTTCTTCGTCTTGTTTTCTTCTTTCTCAATCGTTTCTTGCCTATTCAAATGTGTTGAGACATGCAAATATCAGTATATAATTTATTTTTCTTCCTTTTTTTTAATTTAGCTAATAAATACATTTGTGCTCTAATATTACATTTAAATAAAATTAATATTAAACAAAAAAAGACTTTGAAATCATCTAGATAAATATTTTCTTCAATTTTTTCGTTCTGATGTTCAAATAAGTTCAATTTAAAATTGATAAATAATCACAGGCCACCATGAAGACAATTGAAACATAATCAAACGCGTTTATGCATATTGTTTATCGTTCAACAAATCAGTCATCAGATAAATCGTAAGAGTGGTAAATAATAATAAATAAAAGAATAAAATGCCTGGAGAAAAATGGAGGATTAATTTACCTTCTCCTAAATTCTCTTTATCATTCTTCTGTATTCATCTATGTATAAATATATATATACATATATATATATACACATACCATATTCTTTTGTTCATCTCTCTTCTCACATTTCTCTCTTGTTTTTTTATTGCATTTTCATGTGAATATGCGCCCAGGGCGCTGTACAGCACCGCCTGATCTACATCGGTAGTGATCTACCGATCTCTTGTTGGAAACCTCGCACACAGACGGGTCGTGATCTGCCTTTGGGTAAATCAAGTTTATGTGTACGATTATATATATATATATATAAGAGCAATGTACGTGAATTGTAAATTGATTTCACAGTTGAAAAATGCAAGGAAAAATAAGGAGAAGTTTCTGTTCATTGAAATTAATTTACTATTTTTTTCTCAGTATTGATAAAATTTTCCATCACTTACAAAAAATAATGATAAAATAAAAATTCCTGTTACAATGTGTTTATATCTTTAAATCGATCGATCAAGAAAGGAGAGATAGAGAGAAAAAAAGATAACACGAGGAGAAAACCAGCCAAAATTTTTCAATTCTTCGAAAGACACCGACGGCCCTTCATCTCACCATCATAATTTTTTTTTCTTCATCATCATCACCATCATCATCATTTTCTTCCTCTTTTATTCTTATGGACGCGCGCGTACATAAAAGAAAGGCGGAGAGAATATTCGACCATAAGACGCGTGAAAGAGACGATGGAAAGAAAAAAAAAAAAAGATGAAGAAAAAAAAAGAGAGGAGACAGCGAAAGAGCGCCCCCATGATAACGGTATATATACCTGCCTCTTAAACGCTACGTTATTCCGTCAAATGAAATCCCCGTGACCCTTTTGCGCAGTCTCCTACCAATATATATATACATATACATATATATATCCTTTCTTTATCCCTTTCTCAAACGTTTTTTTTATTTCACTCTTTTATATCCTTGGTATATACTGGGTATGTAACAAATCCATTTCGTTTCTCTTTTGCTCAAACATGAATGTGATATTTTTATTTATTTTCATTTGTTTATATCATTTATTCACTATTTGTTAATATTTCAAATTTGTTTCGTTATTTGGTAAATTTATTCTCAACTTATTTCTATATTTCTTCCTGTTTTTATTTTTTTTTACCTTCTTTTTTCTTCATTCGTTTTACTTTGTACGTTTATAACATTATAATTGCTAATTCGTCGGTTGCGGTTTATTTTGAGACACGGTGGACAGGAGGGGGAAGAGAAGGAGAATACTGCATTGCATATAGATAAGTTAACGGTGAGAGAATGAAGGGGACAATATGGATGGATATTATGGGGATGTTATGAAGGGATGTTATGAAATCTTATTGAATGAAATATAATAAAATAAATAATTTAATTTAAAAAGAAAAATCAGAAAATGCATCTCAAATAGCTCAAAAGAAAATTCAAAAAAATATCATAAATATTAAAATAACTCTCAAATTGAATGAATAATTATTTTGACACTGTATTGCACACGAATCCAAGGAAAAAAACGAAATAAAAAACATTTTTTTAGGTCAACTTAATATGCTCCATTGTGAATTTTTTAATATTAATATCCCATGCCGCCTTCTCTTCATCCTTCAACTTCACATATTCATATCCCTATATCCATATATACATATATATATACATATATATATATATTTTTTTCTACGTGCCAGTCGCGACTTGTCTTCCCTCGGGTCCTCCTACACCCCCGCGAAAAAAAAAAAGGGAAAAAGAAGAAGAGGAATTGAAAAAAAAAAATCCAAGAGAATTCAAGTACCGGTGGAACGACCCGCACAAACACGCTCACATTAAATATGTATAGATGTATGTATATATGAGCTACTCGAACGCAGTGTGCGATATCTCGTACGTTCATGTGCATGCGCGTGACGTGAAAAAAATTTCACCAATGTATAAATGTATATATATATATTGCGAAAGCATTTAATTCGAGAGAAAGAAAAGAGATTTTAAATCGCGATCCATCGAATTCTCACGTCGATTTTTATCGCGATATACCTTCCAGGAAATTATTTCACCGTGAATTCCAAAATTATATACTGCTTTGAGATAAAGAAAAATGAAGAATAAAAATAATGGGGGAACAGAGAAGAATTGAAAGAAGTGCAGGAGGAAAAAAAAGGGAAGAGAAATGCGCGAAGAGTCAAAATTGAATTATGGTGTTTGTTTAATTATCCTGGGGAGGAAACGCGAGATAATCATCATTTTTTTTATTCAACTTTGTCAGAATGTTGTTATTTTGTTAAATAACTATATCCAGTGATTAATGAAATATTAATTAATTTACCTTTAGAAGAATAACAAAAATCATTGGAAACTTCCTCGCTCCATAAAACCATTTTTCTTCATTTCATTTCGCAGAATAAATTGATTAATTCAGTTGCGTGTAATTGCATAACACCCCGAAAGGCGTTTGTGTATGTGATTGATAAAATAACAATGTGCAACACGATAAAGAAGAAGAAGAGGAAGAACAAGAATACTAATAAGAAGAAGAAAAAGAGGAAAGAGACAGTGGAAAGTAAAAGAAGAGAAGAAAAAAGGTAAAATAGCGCGGGAGGTATAGGGAAGAGGACTTCACGAAGACGCCGTGTGGTCCGGTCGTGACCTAACCTGTCTCCCTGCAATTCTATGTATATATACACACATACATATATATATATATATGTATGTAAAAGGTTTAGGTGTTGGTTGGCGGGAGCAGGAACAGCTACAACAAGCGATTTTCTTCTATATAATTTTACTTATTCTTCGCACGATATTATAAATCTATCGTTAGTCACTCTAACACTTCAATAATCTGTGGAACGTCACGAGGAAATTTTGCTCACGGGGTAAAATAAAATTGCTGAAAGTGCAGGAAAAATAAATAGAAAAAAATTAAATTAAAATTGAAGAGTCAATTCGATTTTAACTATCGATAATAGAATAATAAAATAAATTGAGTAAAATTTTCTTAGCGCGAGCGGCGCGCATGGGCGGTCGCAAGTGACGGCGTAATTGCGTCGACATTAACCCACTTGGGCGTTACCCGCTGGCGCACGCGCTAGCACCGCCACCAGGCATACACGAAGAACAGAGTTCACGCACGCGCATGTCTTTGAAAGTCGTCACCACATAACAGTGACGCACGCGCGCGCGCCAATCGTTGACTTTTGTCGCTGCACCACCGCGTCGCCGAGCATGGAAAAACACGCGAGAGTGGGAATCCCATTTCAAGAGCTCGCCGCACTTTCTCTCTTCTCTATCTCTCTCTACAAATCACCACTCGCTCTCAGCACTCGAGTTTCATATATATAATCATAAAAACACAGACAATATATTTGAGTGTGTATATATAGAACAACAGGACTCATCTCAAATGATTATAAATTAATTAATTAAAATCTTGAAAGTTAATGATGTTATTTTTAGATGAGATATTGAGTGAGGTGCAATATTTGAATGTGTCCGGTTTACTCTGGCGCAGTTTTATTTTGATCAACGAAAATGTGTTGTTCACACACGTGCCTCTGTACTCATGTATATATATGAGTGTATTTATTTATGTAGACGCCAGATCACTCCAATGTCGGACCACCTACGCGCATTTGAGTCTGCGCCACACCTCGGATAATGATCCGAAGCGAATTGAAGCGGCGCTTTTGCCAATTCCCACCTGATGACCGGTTGTCTTTGATATTAGACAACCTAGCACGTGTATCAACATGGTATATCTGTTTGTGTATGTGTTTATGTCAATTTTAGTTACTTTTATTTATCATTGTGACGTAAAGTTAGTTAATTTGTGACATTTGATTGAGCTATGAATTGCTGTGAAGTTGATGAATTAAAATGAGTCAAATCAAAATTGAAAGAAATTAATTAAAGACCCTCATTTTCTTTTTTTGTTCTTCCTATTTACCAATTTCACAGTTCTAGTGTTAAAATCAATGGGGAAAATTCGACCATCTGTTGAAGGAGGGAACATTAGGGTGAAGAAAAACAATGAAGAAAAAGATTTGATGAAGAAGCCGAAAATGTGAGTGGTAGATATGTTTTTCCTTATTTTTTTTTTCTCTATTGGAAAAAGGGGTAATCAAATTCGACCCTTGAGCTGTCAGAAACGACACCATCTCGTTTCACAGCATGAGTGAATGAGGGGAAAAAAAAATTTCATTCGTAGAGAAAAGAGAAGAGGAAAAGATAATAATGTTGGACTTTTTCTCACCCTTCACCCTATTTTCGTCTACCTGTATATTTATGTAACCCACAATTATCTAAAATTAATCATCAACGTCAAAATTAATTTTCGTGTAATATATAACCAAATAATATTTTCAGTGTCTTTATGTTCTTGAAAAAAAATTTGTTTCGGAACAAAAAAATTCAAGAAAATAAAAGTATTTTCGTTTATAGTTTATTTTTCACCTGAACTTTTTATTATAGTTAAAGAAAAAACGGCCTGCATCTTATGTTGCACAAGTAAGAAACACTGAGCTCTATAAATAAATACGAATCATTAATGGATTAAAGTACCACACCATGTTTATACGTTGTGTATATAAATATACGAAAAGTATGCGCCCAGGTTTAATGGCGATTTTTACGCGCTAATAAATACATAGTTGGAACAATTTAGATACCAAGTACAGGACTCACATCTTCGTCGTGATTTAAAATGCGATGTGATCGTTGACACGATTTTTTTATCAATTTTTTATTCATATACATTAACACTAATGTATTTATCGTACACTTTATACATTTATATATTTTTTCAAACTTTTAATAAAGCAAAATAATATAAGCAAAAGAAATGAAAATAAAATTCAATTGGTAATAAATTGTTGAACCAAAATTTTCATATTTGGTTTTGATTACGGTTCAATCGATTCTGCTAATTTTTTATGAAAAAAGGACCTTCCGAATCTGTTGCTACATGAAATATTGACTCCGGAGGTGCGCAGACGTTTTAATAGGGGTTGAACCTTTGTTTGACGTCCAGATGAAGCTTCAGGGGTAGATAAAAACGCAGGTCGAGTCTCATGAATAAATGGTGATTTGCGAAGAATTGCTGTAGGAACTATGTAACCACCATAGCCCGGTGATCCCATATACGATATTCCCAGTCCTTGGAGGGGTAAATCATAGTTTGCCTCAAGAAATTCAGAATGAAAAAGTGGAATTGTAGCGAATACGTTTCCCTCCAAATTAGCTGCTCTTAATCGCACATATCGATTTGTACCTGCTATCAACATATTTTCCATTGCAAAACCAGAATCTCTACAATCAGTCAAGTTGATTTCCGTTCTGAAAAAGCAGTGACAATTTATTAACCTTTAGAAGAAGTAAATTTGGAAATTTAATGTCTAAATCGTACCTTTCTTGATTGTATGAAGTGCCTTCATAGTTATTGTTAATGTGGTCAAACCATTGATTTGTACTACTTTGCAATTTGAAAGCTGAATTGTATTGCGTTCCTCTGACTTGTAATTTCAAACCTTTACGTCCTGTTGATCCGGTTATTTCCGCGAATCTCACACCTACAAAGCAAACATATTTTATTCTTTCAGAATTGGATTGGAATTAATTTGTTGGATAACTCACCGGTGATAGCATAATTAGGAGGTAAAACTATGTCATCTAAATAGACTGTTCGTTTATTCCAATTAAATTTCGAATAATGATAACCATATTTCAATGCTCCAAAGTCCACAGAACCATCAGGAGATTTTGACAATAACGCAAAGTTATCAACGCTCTTCATTGTTTTGTCTTTATTTACTTTCCCACTTTCCAGCAATGTCGCCTGCTGGATTTGTATCTGAATAACTTTATTTCCTTCCACAAATCCTAAACCTGTGATGACCCTGGAATTGTCGAGACGAAATTGTCATTGACAGCTTTGTAAGTTCCACATGAAGGAGTAAAATCAATTTCGCTAACTTATTGTTTTCAACGTCGGATTGTTGTTCCAACAAACTGAATGCATAAACACCTGAATGCAATTCATTTTTGTCCCGGTTGACGCAAATGCAAACTTCACACTTTCCATGTTCTCTAGTTGGACATGATTTCAGATTTTTCCTTTCACCTAAATCATTTTCATCCCAATCAATCACCCATCGACCATCCTGTACAAGAACAATTTGGATTTGAGTCGATGTATCATCAACCAAACTCATAACTTTATAATACCTCGCAACTTTCATTCTCGTTACATAAAGAATCTTGTGAAAAGATCGACTTATCATTGTAATCGCATAGATCCCAAGAACATTCTTCACTCATACTCAATTGTGCTTTTACAATCTGCTGCACCCTAATCACCACTGAAACGTAATGAACGTGGTTTCAGGAGAAATGTTGTCAAAGCGAACTTCTATATCGACTATTTTAAAATAATAATTCTAAATTTATCGAAAAGCCAGTAATTGAATTGATATAATTATCCAAATTGTTGTCATTTAGTCTTTTGATTAAATACAAAGACGTGAAATGAACGAAAACGAACAAGTTGTTCACGTTGCCGATATTTATTTATGAGAAAAGAAAACACCTCTGTGAAATTCACAACAGAAATATTTTTTCCCTCTGTTTAATATTTCGTTTTCTGATAAAAAACTAACCTGCTCCATCGGTTGATATCAAGTGATGATTAATAATGACAGTGATTGTAATTTTCATTACAAATTGAAGTATTGCTGAAGTCATTTTTGGCCCACACTATTTGTAGTTTTACTTTTCTTTTTCAATGATAAATAATAAGTTATTTGGAAAAATGAAATCGAGTGCAACGTATTTATAGTCTTTGTCATGAACAACAAAATGTCGTTCTACTGCGCAGTTTTTTTACTGATAACTAATAAAAGATATCGACAATCTTTTCCTACAAACTATAAATAAATTATTTTAATGCTCCACCGGAACTTATCAATTTTGGTTTATGAAAACGATACTGCTGGTATCAAGAAAAAACTGTGTCCTTCAACGAAACTTTTGCATTTATATTTTAAAATATTATTTTAAAATGATGTTGAAAATAATAACCAATGAACAACAATTGTTTTCTTTTTTTCCAGAACTTGCGAGGGACTTGGTAATTCATCGCAGTATTTTATGTATTCACAATTGAACTGTTCAAAATTTTTAATTCAGTTAAAATTTTTATTATATCACATTGAAATGGAAAGAGAGGAAAAATGAAAGATAAATCAGAGCACAAATTCGGATAAAAAAAAGGATTTTTTTTTAGCAGGTGTAGACCTGTTGTATGTCCGGTCCACCATCTGGTGTGCATTTCTAAAAAGGTCTCAAAAGCATGACGACGATGCTATATATACATTTGTCGGTTTTTTTTTCTCCTTCCGTCTTTCTTCTCGCTAAGGGTAACAGGTTGCTGCAACGCAGTTGTGTTTCACTTATTTTCTCGGCTCTTCCTTTCTTTTTTTTTCTCCACTCGCTCGTTCTCTAATTCTTCATTCTTCTTCTATGTTAAACTCAAACGAGATTGTTTCTCCACCCTGACACGCCGCAAGTTTTACATGGCTAATGAGCCACCCGCATCTCCCCAAACCTTTTTTTCTCCTTCACATTTTTTTCTCTTATTTTTTATTCTTCCTTCTTTGGTATGTTAAGTTGTACGTTATTTATTCATTCGTTTATTTTTTTCCACATATTTTTTTTTCTTTTCCGTTTCCGATTTGGAGAAATTCTCAAGGAACATTTTTATTCTGTGAAAATTTCTCTTTTCACAACCTTCACTTATTTATCACTCATCACCTACAATACCTCATCTATATCCCAAATAAATTTCATTCACACTGTACAAATCTACTCTACATCATACACATTCATTATTTAAATATTTCCAATCGATAACAATCAATTGAAAAGAAAATTCCTCTTGAGCACCGAAGCGAGACTATCAAACTCACATTAAATCCATAACAAACACATTGATACAACTACACACACACATATTCATAAATAAACGTGCACATAGCATACACAACTCCCTTTCAGTTTGCTTTAGGTGTCGAGTGTGTCACATCGTTGGTGTCGCTGCTAAATTGCAGTGGCGCGCGAGCGTGCCAAGATCGAGATCGACGATCGGTTGTGTATGCCGAGGAGCGTGAAGAGGACCACCAACACACAAACAATATCCTTATATATATTTATAAATGTATGTGTGTGTGTACTAGTATATGTTTGGATGTAGATATATATATACTGTTGGTTGAGGCCGTTAACCGAGACCGCACTCGAAGCATCGTTCCGTATAGTGACACCTACACTTTATTGCAACCGTCGATATATTTCTACGAACTCAGGTGCGAGAGATTCATTATCATAAATATATACAACTTGAGATTCCTTTCACTGTTTGTCTCGTTAAATACGACATTATAAAGGTATAGGTATGTCATTACTTGGTTATTATTAGATTAAACTTGTCGAAACACTCGACGAAAGAGTGAAAATCTTTCGTTTCTTTTTTTATTTTCAATACGACGTTTGAATGGGAATATTTTGAGTTCACGTCATGAGATTTCCATTGAAAGAAAGTGGAAAATGATGGGGAAACGATGAGGAATTTAATGGTGTTATGGGAATGGAGAAGGGGTAAGCGGAAACTTGAGGAAAATTGATTTTAATAAGATTGTTTCGTGCTTTATTCTTTAGTGAAAATGGTTCGATATTCGCATAACTTTGATTGTGCATATCTTGGTGATGAAGCGATGGATTTTATTATATAACCAGTTTTTTATGAAGGAAAAACGCTTGCCAATCCAATGATATCGATGATAATTTTCGTTAAAAATTATATACTCTTTATAAATGAGTTTGAATCAGTTGCAGTGTCTTCTACTCATTCTTTTTATATCATTTTGAAGTGTAACGAAGAAGCAGATGACAAGGCGTGTCCAGTAAATGGTTGCAATCTATATAAATACTTATATATATATATATATATATGCATAGAAGAATGTGTGTGTTTGTTAGGTATACACATATATATTTATATAGGTATAAGCGTTGACGTGACCACAGTGCAATCGTGCGGTATCTCTCGGTGATCGGTCACGGCTCATCTCAAACAAGTTGCCGTTTGTAAGAGAGGCGGATGTTAACTCTCCTCCCTATTTCCCCTTCCTTCATTTCATCGTCATCCCCACAGACATGTATTTATGTAGATGCGTATCTATAGGAAGTTTATATAATTTATATATAAAATGTATATGTGACAATGAGTAGAAGTTGCTACTGATTTTAATCGGAATATTTTTGGCCTTTGTGTATCTTCAGACAATTTTATATTATCAATTGCTATTTATATGTATTAATATTCCGTACATGTATGCATAAGTACATAAGTTAGGTATATACAACGAGAGAAAATGGTCTTTGTCACCTTTTGCATTGTATTATGTAGAATATGGATGTGATGAATAGTCTTTAGACCCCCTCACAGGAGCGAGTTGAACCTCATGCGCACCTGTTCGATCACGCCTTTATTGTCTCTCTCTAATTCTCTTCATTATTGCTTTCTATGTGTGGTTCTAGAGTACTTGTGTATGTGTGATATTCTGTAATAAAAGCCCAGACATGTCCGAGTGTTTGTGTAAGTAGAAGATGGAGAGAAGGAAAGCGATAAGAGAGGAAAAGGAGGATCTTTACTTCTTATTAATATCTTTGTACTCTTCTTATTTCATTTGTTGTGTATGTATATATATATATATATATATATATATATATTCAGTGTATATGCAGGTAAAATTCAAGTTTAAATAGTTGTACGTTGACAAATGAATGAATGAACCTGCAGAAAGACTGTTCAGACGTGCACACACCTGTCGCATTTTATATTGTCTGGTGAATGAATGGGCGAATATGCACTTTTGAAAATGAACGGTTTTATCTGTGTGCAAATATATTCAATGGATTTTATTATTTATTCTTGTATTTGGTTTCTGTGTGTTATTGATTGGTTGTGTTGATGAGGGTTGAGTAGAAATTGGTATGAATGAATAAAAGTTTGAATTTCAATTTGATGGAAATCATTTATTTTTCGTATAAAATATTTAATATATATATTTTTTTATGGTGATATCTGTATAATTTTTTTTTACTTTGTTGTAATATTATTAAAAATTTCTTTACAAAAATCTTATAGAAAATATTGTGGTACTCGCAATCTATTTTTATTCATCATCTTCAAATTTAATCCTTCTCACTTTTCTTACTCTGGTGAGAGAAAAAATAAACGCACACACACACATTTATATATATACATTCTCACACACTCTTTCATCTTACGTTTTTTCATTTTTTCTTTTTTTAGATTCTTCATATTGTACAATGACTAGTTTGTGTTCAAGTTACTTATTCGATTTAACCGATGGTGAACATGAAAGAGAAAATAAACGAAAAGAAAGTTGCAGCGGGAAAATGACAAGATAAATTCATTACCAAAATTCGTTATCAATGTAAATATTTTTTTTTTTCGTCTCTGATACGATTTTCATTATCAAAATCGGAGAGAAATATTTTCAATAAAAAAAAGAAGAGGATATCTGTTCTTTTTATTTCCTCACAACATCAAATGTGAAACTTTCTTTTCATTTTTCATATTTTTGTTTCTCATTCAATTCGTCTCTTTCTCTTATATTTCTCCATAATACTAAAATCGTTTATGACACATAAATATGACAATTATTTACAACTAAACACACAACACTTTGGTGTTATGCGCGTTGGCCAAATGACTAAAAAAATATCATAAAATAATATAAAATGAGAACCCAAAAGTAAAAATGGTGGCAAAAAAAAAATAGGAAAAACTCGAGATATGAATTAAGCGAATATAAACACACAGCAAAATCAAATCCGATTGTGAGAAAATAAATGACGAATTGCGTGAATGAAACTACAACAATCGGAATGTCATAAGAGAAAAATTATTATCAAAAAGATGTAAAAAAATGGCACAAGAGTTTCACGGTACCGAGTCGAGCGGTGTCACATTACAAAAGAAGAGATGTAAAAATGAAAAAAAAATAAATAGAAAAAAGAAAATAATACAAAAAAATTCACGCGATTGGCAAGATTGTGACAAAATGAAAAACAGAACTTTTCTTCTCTCCTGTCTCGAGAATTCTCAAAGAGAAAAAAAAGAAGAAAGGCACATATCATTAATCTCTAAGTACAAACCGAAACAAAAAGAAAAACCCCATGAATGAAACGTAAATTGAATTCCCCAAGGATATAAAACACCAAAAATAATTTTCGAATTAACATTTTCTTTCGTTTTTTTAACTGAAAAAAAGAAAATGATAGAGTTGAATTGAGAATTATTATTCGCAGTCTATTGTCTCGTGATTTTCACATTCCTCATTCATTTGTAAGGCACAAATTTATATATAAATATAAATATTATACGCGCAACACACAATTTAATAGTGAAAAAAATAGAAAATCCTAACTCTAATGATAGTTGTGACAACTCTGTTTCACTAAGTTCCACGAAATCTCAATAATTTCAACAACTGTAACCCATTGGCACACTCATACCAGGACAACCGCCTTCCTGATGTTTAGTAAGCAACGACATTCTACTAAAAGTTTTGCTGCACGAGCTACACGAATACTTTTTAACATCGCTATGGGTTTGCAAATGTGCTCTTAAATTACTGCGATCAGCAAACGCACGATTGCAATGTTGACAACTGAACGGTTTTTCACCAGTGTGGGTACGAATGTGTCCTTGCAAAAGCCATGGTCTTGAAAAAGCTTTGCCACAAAGATGACACTTGCACGGCAACGTATGTGTTCTAATATGCATCTTCAATGCACCAAGGCTAACATAAACTTTTTCGCAATATTTGCAAGAAAATGATTTCTTTGTTTGTCCTTCAGCCGCAGCACAATGAAACTGTTGATGTTTAGATAAACCGCTATATGTGGAGTAGGATTTGCCACAATCCGGACATTGATAACGTGGTGACGTAGCTGAAGATGATGACGAAGAGGAGGCAGTTGACGATGCAGAATTGCCAATTGTCGTAGTAGCTGTGTCCATTTTCATCAAAATCGTTGGACCTGCTGATGTGCTACCGGCTGAAGATCTTCCACTATCACTTCCGGGTGATGATAAATCTTCAGGTGTAACTGGCGGTGGTGATCTCAGTGATCCATAACCAAATGAACTGGTAGGTGACAGTGTACAATGATCAGGACTAGTTGAAGCTGTCCAATAAGTCCTAGCAATTGGTCTTTGAATTGTTGGACATGTCAAAGCAGAATGTGGTGGCGGTGGAGATACTGATCCGTGATGTTCAGGCGATGAATGTGGATACGATGGTAATGGATACGATGGATAGAGTTCAGCACCCGGATGATGATGTGGAAAACGATAAGCCGCTGGATATGGTAAATAATGTGGTGGATACAGTGGCGCTGATCTTGTCCATGCTGGTGTCGCGTAATGTGCAACAGGTTCAACTGGTGTGTTGAGATTCAGTGGCTCCAATGGTGATTTCGTTGGTATGTAGTGAATTGGCTGTGGTGCTGTTGCTATTGAACCACCGTCATGTTGAATAACTTCGACTCGCTCTTTCTTCACAATTTGATGAACTGGTGCTATTCCAATTGGTGGCGTTTGAGGCTTTGTCGGATAAATGTGATGGGCTTGTGACACTGGTTGGATGGCACTTGGATGGATTATTTGTGGTGGTGATGATGATTGGTGACGGGTTAATGGTGATGGCGATATGGATAGTTGTGGTGATGGTGATCTTGATATTGAACTTGATGAAACACGTTGTTTTTCAGCGGTTTTACTCAAGTCTTCTGGTTTTGTGCTGAGATTCTCTGGCTCGGGAATGTCATCTGTCACAACGTCGATTATTTCATCTGCAATAATACAAACAGAGCAAGAACTATGTTAGATCTATTTGATATAAAGATTATTATTCATATAAGGAGAATTGACAATGTTGCTGTGATAATTTGAATTTTCATGTGGAGATTTGAGTTCAAGGAAAACTTGAATGAAAAATTTATGGAAATTAATTACCTTTCACTGTTTCAGGAACTTCATCGTAAAGCATTACATGCACTGGTCGCTTTTTCAGCGGACAGTGACTATAACTGTTGTTCTTCTTAACGAAACTGCGCGGCATCTCGTCAACGAGCATTTTCAACTTCGTTATTTACTCGCAAATCGAATAAAAAACAAAGTTTAATATTAATCCCAATGATTGAATATTTTATTTCTCCAATAAAATGAATTCAGTTGCCTCCCGGTAATCCAGGTATTGGGAGGACAACGTTGAATAAAATATATTTTATTTAATTTCAATAATTAAATAAAAACAAAAATTGTAGCAATGTCACACACACAATTTTTTCCACAATGTTTTTATTATTCAAATATTCAATTCAGCGTTCACGATCACACTAAATGAACTGAACTGAGCGGCGATTCAAACACGAATATTCGCGTGAGGAAAATCGAAAGGGATACGAAAAAAAAATTAAACATACAAGTCAAGGACCCTAGAATGTGTACGATTCGGCTGCTAGCCGGTCTCTGACTGGCAGGGGAATGCGCGCTGGCTTATATAACCACTAACCCCACTACTAGTTCGCAGGTGGCCCGCACGTGCTGCCGAACCAATGCAGGCCCAGGGGCCCCACGTTGCTCGCCAATAGGGCGAGCAAAGACGCGAGTCCTCCACCAATAGCACGTCACGCATCTGTTTCACATCCCTCTCTCGCACTCATTGCTGCGCCGCCTGACGCTCTATGTGTTGGTATATACTAAGAAAATATCGCTCTCTATAATACCCGCACTCTACACTCGCTCTCTCCATCACCATGTCCTTCCTCGTCCCCTTCCTATTCACATCCACTCAACTCTCCGTCATTCTTCCTACTCTGTGTGTTGTTGCCGCTTGTTCCTATCTCGTCTCTACCTGAGCGCTTTTTCTCAGTGAGAGTGTGACGATTGTTACGCTCGTGTATATGTCACGTTAAACCCGTGTGGCAGATGCTCGTCTCTACACTACTTTCATTATCTATGTATCTATTGGTTTATCAATCAGCAATGTATTTATCATCATTTCAATTTGCTCAATTTCTATTTGCATTTAGTTCGCGAAATGGACAATTCTTGAAGGAATTGAATTTCTTCAATTCTTCAGTCACTCGGGTCATCATGTACATCATTCGAAAGCTCGAATTCTCATTTCTCAGGTGGTTCTGTTGGATTTGATTTTGAAAATTTTTATCACAAGTTATTATAAGAACTCGAATGTTGATCCAATTTTCTTCTCTCAGGGTTTTATCATACTACAACATTCGAAAGTTTCGTTTATATTGGCATTAGAGATCTGAGAAGAGGGAACATCGATGCTATTTGCTTTCAAATTCATTTCAATCAGAATAAATATAACATGTGGTATCGCATTATGTACTCGTTCGAATTTCACTAAGCATCGACTTGAGTTGCAGGACCAAAATAGGTGAAAAAAAAATTTGAGAAAGTTTACGATGATATAATTCGATCGATTATTATCAGAATAATATTTCTACGCATATAATTTTGAAGGTTGAACTCTCCACTTTAATATAAACCCCATAACGCAACTCTAACTATTTTTCTTTGCAATTATTTATTATGGTATGAAAAAAGGGGAATTATTTTATGAGTTGACTCTTCTGCATGATGAGAATTTGTGTACAGTTGCTTTGGCTCCATTTTCCCTTTCTCCAAACATTCGATGCCACTCCCACTCCCATATATACACAGACATGCACACACATGTGACTTCTATCTTTACAATAATCGTTCTCTGTCTCTCTTGCTCACTATATATAGGTATATCATTCACCGTTTTACCACTTCTACTACGTCTCGATGCTCCTGACATGTTTTCTCCCCCTTGACGCGACCCTCTGGTGTTCAATTCCAAACGTAACGGTCGTGTCGCGTGCCATGACATCGCCCACGCGTGCTGCCATCAACCTCCACATATACATGCGCATATTTATATATATACACGTTAGAGACAAGAGAAAACATGTATCATCTTCACTTGATTTATAAATTGAAAGCGGAGTTAATTTTTTTATTTATTCATTATTTATTTCGATTTTAATTCTTTGAAATGAAAAATTTGATTTGTTGTTACTCAAAAGAAACGATGAAGCCACAATCTTCTCTATTTAGCAATAAATGTAGAAATTTTAATATCCAATAAATTAAATTGCAAATAACTCATCTTTGCTGTTGATTTAAATCACACAGCCATTCATTGCACTAGTCTAGACATTCTTGTCTTTAAATACAACTTGTGTCTGAAAATAATTGGAAAACGACCGGAGGTATAAATTTTCAATTGTTTGGTAAGAAAATCCCCATACTACTAATTTTCCTGCAGTAAATGATGTTTCTTACAACAGAAAATTCCGCCTAGACATATTCTATTAATATAATGCATAATAAATTGAAGAATTTTATGAGAACCACTTTATATTCCTAAAGATAAATTCAATTTGGCTATCTGTACAAATAATGAGTTGGCCAACGGATTGTTTCCAATTGGATTTTGTTACCTGCTCAATCCCACAAGGTAAATCTTGAAAATTTGAATTTATAATAGGAAGGGCAACGTATACAGATATAATATCGTAATTTTGATGCGCCGGTTGACTGTCACACTCTTTTGTAGTAACAAAATAAACTCTTACCAGTATCAACTGTTAAAACCTGCCTTTTCTTTTTTACACTCCCGGTTTTTCCAGTATATTTTTCATATATTTAATCATATACAATCGTGGAAGAGGTTATACGACCGACTCTCCTCATTTCACCCTTTATATCTATCCCTTGCGCACCTTGTTGTCGAAAAAAGAAAAGGAAAGGGAAAGAAAAATGAGAATATTTTAGCCGCAGTGTAATGTCATGATATAAAAGATGATGAGACAGTTCTTGTTCCCGAGCAAATTTTTGATACCTAACCAAAATGTATTGTTCGAATGAAAGTGACGTATCAGGTATAAAGACAAGTTTTATGCTGTCTGTTCAGTTATACATACAAGAGGACAGGTATAACCCTTGAATTTTTTATCCTACAAGTTGCATAATGTTGTGCAGGTTCGTGATAAAATAATAATTAATGTTTGTGGCCGTTGGAATATATTTTATTTTCCATACACAGATTTTATTTGATATGAAGAATTGTTCATTGAAATAAGAATATTTGGCAGTTACTAATCCAATGAACAAATTATAATTTACAGAAATAGTGGAGGAACTTTTGTTTGTTATATTTACTGAAAATAATAAAAATTGTGGGTTTCATCTTGTCTGCCACCGGTCGGAAGGAAGCTGCGTTCATTTTTTGTGCCCCGTGCGCATATATAGGGTTCCCTCGACAAAAAAAAACGAAGGGGGATAATAGGGAGGGTAATAGAAATGCATATGTATGCGTACATAAAAGAAACGAATGTGTAGAAATATGTGTAACGGAGTAAAAGTATTGGTACCATGGCCATCACCTTTTCGAAACACCTGGCAGTATTACCGCTTGGATGCTTTATGCCACACACACCATATGCGCGAGCGCGTTGGGCCCCACCGGGACTAGTCGTGGACCCATTTTTAGGGGTCCCGGTGGTTGCGCGCGCGCGCACTCGTTCGTTTATACGGCTCCTGCAGACATGTGCGCGCACGACTCCCGTTGGACGCCCCATGACTCAATGAAGGCCCAAGCGGTTCCTCCCCACTCTATTTCTTAGGATTGATGCGCGTGGTGAGGGAAGGGACGCACTCGTGCACGAGCTATCGTTTGCTCTACTGTATATCTGTATACTCTATTGATGATCGTAAATGTAAGTCGAGACTTTTCAAGGCGGTGGCTCAAATTTGCGAGCTCGTATTTCAATCCCCATTTTCTCCACTGTTTTATTTTATTCCACTGATTTACTAGTCAGACATTTTTACAATTTTACGATCATTTAATTCGTTTTGTTTCAATTTTCTTCATTATTTAAATGTTAGTTATTAATTTTTTGCTTTTCATTCTGTAATTTTGTAACCGTCATTGTATTTAAAGGTGTTCGTGCACGCAAACGCCCAATTATAAATTTGATTCCACTAATCGTAACAGGGTGGGATATCAGGAATGATGAGTCAGGTAAAAGACATCACTTACAAAAACCATCACAATAATTATATTATACATATCTTTCTTGTTGATGACAGAATAAGATAACATATTTATGACGTGTTTTTTCTAAGAGATAACAAAGACACAATAGATGAGCAATGTAAATAAACATTGCTCATTCTGCAGTTGGTGAAACTGCTTAAATTGCTGTTGATAATGATAACTCACATCATCACATAATTCATCCAATGTCAAAGTCCTCACAAGATTTCTGTCTACTTCGACATTATGACCAACTATTTACCTTCTACTCCAGATGTTGACACTTTCTCTTGCAAGTATGACTATCACATTTTCTCACCCCTTAATAACATCTCATAACTAACATAACAATTTTACAAATGACTCATCCGAATGAATCATTGTGAGAAGAGAGAAAAAATATGAGAAAAGATGAAAAGGAAAAAGTGTAAAATTTACAAAATTATCTTCAGTAAAATAAATTCATTTTCTCTTTTCTGTTATTCATTCAGACGAGTATGCATCACGTTGCTCTCGATATAATCTTTACCATTCCTTTCTTATCTCACGTATACACATTCACATACATATATATACACATATATATAAATATAAGTGTAAATACATAAGAAATATTTAATCACACAAGGCGATTACGTGTCCTCGTCCTTCGACCACAAGATTTTAGACTTACTCAACAATATTTTTTCATATATATTTAATCTGTTATTCTTACTTCTGTCTTTCTCTTTTTTTTTCTTCTTCTTTGTTTTTTCTCCAGAGATATACTCACGACAATATATCCAATAGGCAAATAACTATGTGTCTTTCATCTTATCATTTGTATTTATTTTCTTAGTTTATCAGAGAGTAAGAAATAATGTCTGTAGTCTCTGAGACTTAAAGTATTTTGTGTGTTTATTAATAATGTATGTATTTATGCTATTTATAGAGATATGAATATGCTGGAGCTGATATTGTGACGGATTGTTTATCAATAACAGTCGATAATCAGGTTGGAAATTTATTTTTATACCTGCTCAGATTGTTCACGTTTTTGCTTGGGTTACTTTTCGAGGGTTTTTGTATTCTTTCTCTTTCTTTTTTTTTTTTATATACTTGCCGCACCTTATTTTTTGGCCTTCGTGCATTGTTCGATATGTTACAGTTATTTCGTATACCTGATTACGGTTGGGTAGAGCCTGAATTAAATGGTAGGATTGACAAAAGTTATTTACTTTTGGTTGAAATTCGTTAAATGCTGTTTTTTTTTCAAGGGGAATAATTTTATGTTTGGAGGAGCGTAACGCAATGGGGAATCGTTGGATTCTAAATATATTGGATTCGTCAGAAAGATAACAAAAAGATCTTTCGATTGATATATATGATGTTGAGTTTATAATCATAACTTGAAGAGTTACAGGATTTTGAATTTCAGTTTTGTTTCGTGGTGGAATATAGATTGATGATTGCCAAGTCGATTCAGATAAATGCATCAACACATTTATATTCGTTCATCCTAATTTTTCTATATTTTAGAAACTATAAAATAAAAGAAACGAAATGAACATCAATAATTATTCCACCTGGAATGTGTGAAACATTTTCACGAAAGATTTTTATTTAATGTAAACAGGTGAAAATAATTTTAATGTTGAATGGATGCAACGTTCCTTTTTTTTTCTTCTTTTCTTTCTATTTTTCTTTTCTCCAGTTCACTCACTGCACTCTCTCGTCGTTGAATGAATAAACGACGGAGAGCTAAAGACCGAAAGAGCCTTCCCTTTGTCGTGTTGAAAACGTTCAAAGAATCACTGCAGCTTCTTATAGGTCGTAACCTTTTTTTTTTTCCATCTCCGTTTCTCTTGCTCTCCATCGACCTTTTTTCTTCGCTTTCAGATTTCTTCTCTCTTCTTTTTTTCTCCCTTATTTCGTTCGGGTCTTTTTGGATCTTTTGTTGTACACACATACGCGCGTCAGGACCTGCTGTAATTTTTTCGAAACTGTGGCCCTCGTATCCTGCGGCGCGAATGAAATTCCATCGTGGAAAAAAGGATCATCCGAGCATATCCGTTTTGCCGTCAAGTTTACATGTACAACCTGTGCCAATATAAAATTATAAACACCGTACGCAAGTTATTTTTCATTTCTTTCGTATCATTGCCCTCAACCACTTCTTCAACGGTTCAAAAATTATATTATCGATCTAATACATTTATAAAAATGATAAGAACAAGAAACAAATTTTTCTCCACGACATCAACCCATGAGAAATATATTAAAATTAATTTTATCATCATACAAATAGAATTAGATACATTTTTGTCCTCTTTATCATTTCTTGATGAACAAAAATGCAAAGAAAAATCCCTCCTAGCCGCTTATTTCTCAAAGAAAAAAAAAAGCAAAACTGCAGGGAAAACAAAAAATTTTTTTAAATCCTCAAACGTTGTCCAACGATATTTTTTCCTTCTTCAAAGTATAAACCGACCTGCGTACACTCACAAATCTTCTATATAAATATAAAAGTCCACACTACACACAAATATCCTTTTCTCCAATCCCTCACTCATATCCTCACCATATTACTATAAAGTTCTGCGATGCGTGACGAAGGATCGCGTCTTCACTGCGGCGAGCCAAACGAGTCCGATGCCTGCATTAAAGTTGGGGCCCTGGAGGGGTTGGTTATATTTGTACCACCAAAGCCTCATCACCCCGATGGTGCAGTTGGCGCCTCCCTTGAAGAAAAGAAAATAATAATCGTGCTAGCAAGTTCATACCTGCTTGCACACATCCATATATGTTTTAAGACCCTCAAGGCGAAAAAAAAAGTTGAGGGCATTCACCTGCAGATTGGCGGGAAAATCTCTACGACGTAGAATTTTATTTATATTATATAATATATATATATGTGTGTGTGGAAAAGGAAAGAGAAGAGACAAAGCAGAGGATAAGAGGGTGCAATGAACGTGTATATACACGCAAGTGAGGGATGTCACCCTCTTTGAGATGGTTATAGTTTTCTCTGTGTTTTTGTGTACATATGAAGAGACACATCTGCTCTTCGTCACGACAGCTGATCATCTCTCTTCTTCCCTATGCTTCTTCGCTTTTGGTGTGGTTTTTTTTTTGTTCTTCCGGGAAAAACCGACATTGGAGGGTTGTAGAGATGATATGTAACTGTGGACCACAATCAAAATTGCCATTTCATATGGGAGAAAATTCGTTGGAGGTGAAGTGAGAAACATTGAGATCACTTTGGGGATTGAGTCTTTTTTGAAAGTTCTTTTGAGAATTTTTATCTTGGGAATGGGTAGGGATAGAGGGGTCGTTGGGGATGTAAACGTTTTGGAATTTTGTGGAGAGTATTTGTACGTAATTTTTGTTGGGGAATGTTGAAAATTGTGGAAGTTGTGAGTTTAAATATTGTGGGAAAATTTCGATTGATTGATAAAATATAAAAATCTTCCACCAAATCTTAAAACATCCACAAACTTTAAAAGAATATAAATACATAAAGATAAATACAACACAAAAGAACTAAAATAAGAGACGAATATCTTAACTGATTGTAATTTTAAAATAACTTCATTTGTGACAAAGAAAGACAGACCAATTTTACAGGAAGGATATAAGTATAAGTTTAAAAGAACACTCACTGTATCTACGGTTAAATCTTCAACACTAAAATTAGTTTCAAAACATTTATATACAAACGCATACAAGAGACAAATGATGTTTATGTATTTCCAAGGGCGTTAAAGAAAAATTATGAAATGTATTTGAAAGAAAAAGATTCGAACACTGGAGAATTTACCTGCTCAGAAAATGTCCTCGATAAATTTAGTAAAACCGCAAAAATAATTATCAAAAGAAGAAGAACCATTATCGGAATTTAATCTAAAGATAAAACTAAATAGTTTTTCTAGGAAATATTTCGAAATATATATGAATATATATCTATTTATATTCTACATCAATATAAATATGAAAACATCTGGTGAACTACTGCGGTGAGATATCGAGTGATTTTTCCCTGTTGGTGGAAAATGCTCAGGCTCATCAGGGGGGCTGCGATGTGTTCAAGAGGACTAGGCAGGTGACCCTTAAAAATAGTACACACATTAATGTATATATATATATATATACATATACCTATTTGTATATGTTTTTCATGGGGATAATAGACACCAACAGATGACCAGTACTTTCGGCATAGGCACGCGCCCCTTAAATAATTTTTCCTACTGTGAAATCTGATGCTGCAAAAATGGTTTTCTCGTAACGAAAAAAATATTCCCATGAATTTACAATATTTCATGGGGTCGGGACAATATTGAATTAATGACATGACAATAATTAAATGGAAAGACATTACGTCATGGTAACAGGTTTGAATACACATGTGGATGTTTATTTTTTTATTTTTCTCTTTCTTTCTCTTAATGTGTTAATAAATTTTACGAGTCGCATAAACGAAATTTCAACTGATTTATCGGTGGATCAGGAGACTACATATTTGTACATATGATTGACGCGTGTAATAATGATCTTGCTCCTGATTGTCCTGATACAAAAGCGAAAGTTAATCCTTTTCATTGGTGTACGCATAAATATGCAAAAAAATTTTTTTTCCCTACTGATTTCATTAATTTTTTTTTCTATCTTTTATGCTTGCCAATTGTTGTTGCTAATTATTATAATAATGATTATATCAACTTGATAAATATAAAAAAAATGAATAGAAAGGAATAAAAGAACTGATTGATGTGGCAAGAGAAAAAATGTTATCAATGTAAAATAAAAATCCCAAACGGATGTCGTTGTTCATACACTGATGCATTAACACAAATAATTTATAAGACGCAGCACAACTTAACGAGCACGTTTGAACATGTAACAAGTTTCAAATATTTTCAAATAAAAACGAATTCAATTCGACAATTCATTTGAATAAACAAACTTATAACATCACACGTATATGAATGAATAGAAGAACATTTTCCTGTCTCACATATTAACATAACAATAAATAATAGTAAAAAAAATATAATTATTAATGCATTGAAAAAATTAAATTGATGTTGTGTAACGTGATATTTTTACGAGCATAAAAGTACAACGATACAACTCGAATTTTTTCTTTTCATTTTTCTTCTTCTTCTTTTTATTATTTCTTTTCTTTCTTATTTTGATCGGAGAAAATGATGATGACTGTAAAACGGCGCGCGCGACGATGGACATGTGTAGCACAGTAGTTGTGACGGTGTATAATATATTTATTCTTTTTTTAATCTCATCCTCTTTTTCTTTCCATATCTTTTCATTTAATTTTTTTTTTTTTCCTCTTCTTCATCGCAAGCAAACGATACTTATCGGCTATATAAGTCCAACGAGAAGCAAGAAAGACTAATGTCAGTAGATAGAGGCGGTAAATCAACGACAGGATTCCAGTCCAGTATATATATATGTATATTTATATATATATGGAACGTAGACATATGTATTAAAATATTTGGGACGTCAATAAACATTGTATAGAGTGTTCTGGAATTTTTTCCTTCTCTACGAATTACTATTCATCCAGTAAATCTTCTTTTTAATGTTAAACGATTCATTATTGATAATAAAACACTGAGAATTTTTTTGTTATTGTTGATAAACACATCTGAGGAATTTTCAAGTGATTATCGTTTTAATCATGTTGTTATACAGGTGAAACATTCGTTTGATGACTGAAAAAATAGTCTGGTCGTAAAAATTTATGTTAATTTCAAATTGATGGGAATTTTTTGACACTTGCAGACAATTTTATCGTTAAAAGAAAAAGATTTAAACGAATATATATGAGAAAGTTAATTGTAGAGCAGATAATTGTTCATATTACAATTTGTATAAATATTTTTTGTTTCTTCCTCAAGATTGTGAATCACTTATAATTGTCAATTTCTATCTGTAAAATTTTTTCAGTAATAATTAGTAATATAAAATACAAAGATCAAAGTGAATTTTACTTTTTTTATTATCATTTTTTATGGTCACTTAAATGTATATATAATTAGCGGAAGATAAATTGATTGAACTATAATTATTAAAATTACCATATGTATATCGAATATCAATTAATAATGATGAAATTAAATTTCAAGATTTTAATACGATAATTTGGTATTTTTTGTTCATTTCTTAACCTCCATTCTAATTAATGGTTAAGCGTTGATTAGAAAATAAAAACGTATTCAACACCATTAAAGTCCTTTTTCTTTTCTTCACCTTCAAACACCTATGTATATTAGAATTTTATCATTCAGATCAGTATTAGGTGATGGAGAAAAAGAAACAGGTGAACTAACTCTATTAAAGAAAAAATTTGAGATATAGAAAAGGAGGAGGAGGAGGAAGAAAAAAAAAAGAATTAGTGACTAGACAAAATGTTTTAAGTGGAAAAGAGAAAGTATCGAATCGATAGACACCTCAACATTTATTTATTGCGTTATAAATATTAAAAATAATTTTTTTTCACAGTATGTAACACAGATTGAAAGATTAATCATAGCAAGACAGAAATATGAGTGATAATATTGATGAAAAAAAATGAACATAAAAATTGAGTTCTTCTTCATTGAACAATAAATTTTTTTGTATAAATTCAATTTTTACTTTTTATTGCTGCGATAAAAGGAGAATAAAAATGTAACGTGTGGGTGTATGACGCGTGCGCTGTTGATTGGTGCTCGCAATATAATTCTCTAATCATTCTCCCATGGTGGACTATTAGGGTCACACTTTCTCCAACCAGTCAAGACAATGGACCCCATATACATATATATAGATATATATTTCTCACTTATGTGTGATTTTCAAGCCGCAAACCGCACAGTCCAGATAGTGATATCTATCTATGGTGAAATATACATGTGTATACACATGACAATGCAAAATAATTATCAATTTGATTATATAAATTTTCATGCAATAAATTATTGGACACATGAACATGCGTAACATTTATGTCAATTAAGTATACGAAAAATAAATTGAACAATCAAATTAGAACATTCTATTCATAAAGAAAATAATAACTTGATAAAAAATAAATAAATGTTTCAAGTTGTATTAAATATTTAACAAACTTTCTATTTCTTACGTCTTCTTTACTCAATTTTTCTTTGCTCGATTGCTATTCATTTTTAATTATATTCTCCATATTGTCTCTGATCGTTTTCCAATGAATAAACAATTCCATTAGTTAATTAAATCAATGCACAACATGAGTGAGAAAAATTTAATAATTAAAACCTGAAAATCAATTGAAAAAATTTACAAATGAGCACAAATCATATCAACTATCGATTGATTATTGATCACACGAATAAAATAAATTTACACAAGTGAAAAAAAGAAATAAGAAAGAAAAAACGATAAATATCCACACATATATAGCGGTAAATATAAAATCTAGATGAAATCAAAGTGGCAATCATAAAACCAAGATGAATGATTGCTTGTCCATATATACATAATATCATACATGCGAAAATAACATATATACGTGTAGAATATTTTTTTATTCATGTAAATAAAAATATATTGAATATATATATGGATATATAAGCAGGATAACCAGGACAGGAAATGGAGTTTCGTGAAATCCACTTGGTTATATGGGCATGGCCCCGTGGGGCGTTTGGTCACGCGCGATCGATTGCTGATCAATCGTATATTGACGATCTATATACCCATACACATATAATAATGTATTAGATATAAATGTGTATATATTGGTATCCAGATTGATCGTTGAATCAAAGTGTGAGCGTACAATTATCGAGGTGTATTAATGCACAGGCTTCGATCGAAACTATACCGATCACAATGAACGATTGCACGGCGCCCTGTATATTTTTTTTCTCGTTATGTTCATATATATATATATATGTTATGGGTGATAAATATTTTATTATATAAATTATTCAAAGACATTTTTCTGTATTTAGAATATAAAATCTCAACTTTTTGTCTGAGCAATTAATTTTTGATTCAAAATGAGAATTGTGATGGGGACGGATAAATTTAATTGAAAATCAACCAACAGGTTATGAAATTTTTTTATTTTATGCGATGTGCGATATGACTGTGAGAAATGTCTCAGCATTATTTAAATACATGACCAGAGGGGTGAGTACATTTTTGAAATAATTCTACAGCGAATTTTTTTTCTTCTTTACATTTGATTTATTTGATCTTTGATCGTTTCGCTGATGTTGCACCTGGTCTAACGACGAAATCGACCCCCGCAGTACGTATTTATTTACACACATGTATAATATGAGAAAAAAATATATATATCTATAGATGTGTTGAGATTGTACACATGCACTTGAGCAGATGCACGACGACTTGCCCGTGCTCGCTCTTTTCTCTCTCATGTGTACGATCGTTTTCTTTTTCGTGATTGTATTCGATACCGATCATTTTTCCATTGAACTATGAAGTGATGACGTGCCGTGTGTTCAACGAACTCAACTCTCACATATACACATTTATCATTTATGGGTGTGTACATGTATTTGTTTGAAGAATTCTCCCCTATGTCAATTTGAATTCTCTTAGAAAATTTAACGAACTTCTCAAATTATGTGTGAACAATTTGACGACGTAAAAATAAAAATTTCTTCTTTTTTTCATAATATTTTTCATTCTTATTTATTTATTTTAATTATATTCCACCATTTTTCCATTTTGAATGTCATTTTCATTTCCATTTTATAATTCTATTGTTGTTCATTAATTTCATTGTTTTTCTTCCCTTATTTATTTATTTATTTATTCAGTCAAATACTGACTGTATAATATCAACGTTTGTTATTTCTTATTGTCAATTTAGGGGTCGTGGAAAATACCAAAAATGAGATAGGGTGATTGAGAAGAGAATAAGGGTGAGTGTATTCTCACACGTTTAACGGACAAGGGAGACTATAAGAAGAAAGAAAAAAAATATGAAAATAAATTCTATATATGATTTTACAACCTGTACACGTTAATACCAGACCAACGGTCATTCCCACAGTGTGTGTATCTTCATGTGTAATACACTCACCTGTATCGCGAATAAAACCAGACACAACGGCGTTTTATCATCATTTATATTCCTTTCATGAAATCTCATTGCAAAATTTAATATCTAAAAAAATAAATGATAGAAAGAAAATAAAGAATTCAGTTAATAATAAATGAATTTAATTCAATTCAATTCTTCTACATAATTAGAAATATATAAATTAATAATTGTATTATTTATTAAATAAATGGCAGCTTGAACTTTATCATTTGATAAGTAACTTTAAATAAATTCTGGTTGATTTTGTTCTTTTGTTTTTATAAAATTAATACAAAATTTATAGAGATACCAAACTCAAGTTTAACCTGACATTTCAAACTTATTCAGTATAGATAAATAATATTACATAATATCTATATCATACAAATATTAATATACAAAACAGAGAGTTCTTTATATTCTCACAACTATGAATTGAACTGTTGAACAGACTACTGTACTATTTTTTTTCTCCATTCAATATTACATCCTTTATCCCCATAAATACAAATCCCTATTTTATTTATCACTCTTACATATATTCACAATTTTAAACACCATAAAACGATAAAAATTCCATCACTAAACATTTATATAACATCATTTTACTTATAAAAAATTGTGATACATTTTTATTTGATTCTCTTCACAATCTAAATTTATATTTTATATTTATATAAACTTAATATTTTTTTTTTCTTCTTCTTCGTTAATATTTGCAAGTTATAAAATATAAATGTTCTATTGTATACATAAAAAGAGTTGAATGAACTTTGATAAATATATATGAAAGAAATAAAAAAGATACAACAGAAAGAAAAATTTCTTTTCGGGGAAACAAAAATTCGTTCTCTCTGTTTATAATTCTATTTTTTTTCTATGGTAATATATTATTGTGAAATTAATTGCCCGGATATCTACCATTTGATGTTATAATACCGTAAAAATTGGTAATTTAAAGAATAAAATTCTTATATTTATGTTTTTTTTTATTTATAGTGATGGCTGATAATTAGCATCATTCTTTCTGTTTCTCTTTTTATATCCTTTCATTGATGTTTGAACCATAGAAATAAAATTAAAGGGAGGACACGTAGACACCTGGTAGTACAGATTAATTCTACGCTAATAAGATCATTGAGTCATCGCCATCTGGAAATAGAAATAAAAAAAAAAAACCCACTCACATTTTATCTTCATTCTCTTTCTCATCTTCTTTTTGATATTTTTGTTATAATTCAAGAAGAAATGATAATTCTATGTAATTTTATCTCGTATATTTTTTTTACCTGCATTTTACTGTGACTTTTATTATTTCTCAATGTCAATTTGTATTTAGTTTGTATATTTATTTTTCGTTTCATATGTTAGTGAGGAGGGATTTTTATGCGGTTGATTTTGTGGTGAGCGAACAAATGATGAGAAACTGGACAGTGAAACGTTTTTTTTTTCTTCACCCCCTTTTTATTCAGTTCAGCTTCACCACGTGCACGCAAAGTGTTTTAATTTAATATGAGTAACCACAAAAACCGCGTCTTTCTTTTTCATTTTGTTGAGCTGGTCTGAAATTAAATTATTGTGGGATTCACTTTGTGGTCATTGGAATTGGAAGTAAAAGAAATTGGAGTAAAAATTGTCATGAATTGATTTATCAATAAATAAACAGGGGTAATTAACTATTTTCTCCCATAACCTCCCATACAATTAATGATTTAACCCCAATGTACTTTGATTATATAAAAAAAATGTTTAACTGAACCGAAAAAAATTTCTTTATGACAGAAATAATTTTTTTTCCACTACAAAAATTGTTTTACTATCACAACATTTTCAATATCTATTTTCAAACATATTTGTGCATTTGTGAATGCTCTACCTGTCACACATTTCCGTTCCCAACATCAATACATAACCACACATTGATAACTTTTATTTATTCTCATTTCATTTCGTTTATCTTCTTCTTCTTTTTTTCTTTTTTCATATCATCTGCAATGTGTACACTCAGTTAGTCTGTGATATTCAATAAAACATGTTGAATATGCTCTATATTTGCGTTTGTAACTCAAGGTGCGTTTAATATATATCAATATATAATAAATACTTCACTTTAATATCATTTTTTTGAACTCTTCAATATTCATTTTCCCAATATTGTCACCTGCAAATCATCAAACATTATTATCAAAGGTTTTTATGTTAAATGTGTCGATATTTCTGTTATAAATTTTGTTTCACTTTGTATTTATAAAAGTATTTAATTTTATAATCAATAACAATACACAATTGTTTATCTTTATCACTTATTTACATTTGACCATATATATTAGTATGATGTCATGATGATAAAATTTTTTACCTGTCTTTCGGTTGTCTCCAAATCTATTTTATATATATTATTCTTTTCTTTTCCCCTTCAATTTTTATGTTTGTTTAACTAAAAATTCTTTCTGTTATCATATTTTCCCTGAATAGTCACCCTATTGTGGGAAATTGTTTGCCGTATTTAAGGATTAGTCAGTGTATTTTACAGAGAAATGCGATAATGAACTTGAAAATGTGAAAAAAATAAAGAAGAAAGAAAAACGAATGACGGACAATTCATTGATATAATATTATCGTTATCATCATAAAATAATATAGAAATAAATTTTCATTATCATTTCGACAAAATATTTTTTCTTTCTTATTTTGAATTAATATTGTTATCGAATTATTATATTTGTGGAACCGGTTGGGACATAAAATCCTCGATAATTTGATATAAAAATAAATGTTTCCCTTTCTTATATTTTTATTACGCCCTGTCGTTTTTTAAAGAGTGTTAAAATAAGTGTATATAGATATATAAAAGAAATTTGAATCAACGAGGCAGCTGATAGGAGATCCATAACGATAATTAGAGAGGCATTTTATTTAGTGTGTATTATAGGCGCCACATCTTTTTTTTTCTTCCTTCTTAACTGTGTGTGCGTGTGAATGAAACCGGAACGGTTGAAAATGAGCGCGCGGCACGTGTGAAATATCCTCGTTGAGTATCTTCTTTTTTTTTTCTTTCTTTCCAAACGAAACCGACAGTGATTATTGGGATTATTAAGTGCGAGGAATTTTTTTATTTGTGAAGAATCGTCGGGATGTTGAAGAAAACACTTATTAAAGAGCTCAGGATGTGATCTTGAATGTGTGTATGTTTGTGTAATATTATTTGCCTCAGGCGAATTTAAAAACTTTTATAAAATCATCGTGTTTTTTTCATCCTTCGTAATTGATTTCGTTAGTTTGTGGATCCCAAAAAAAATTGCTACACCTTCCGGTTTGTTATTCTATCAGAATTTTTTTTCAAATTAGTTCGACAGAGAATCTACAATTTTTATTTTGATAAATATTGAAAGAACCACCACAACATGATTAATTGGAAAATTCTGCAATGAATAAATTACATAAAAACGCAATAAATATCACCTGCATTTCACATCTGTCTCAACAACAGTAAAAATTCATTAATCCGAGATGAATGACGTGTTCAAATGTATCCAGACATGTTTCGACATGGATACAATTGGTTGTACACGATACACGATAAAATAAAAATTCGGGGGTTGAAAAACACCTATGGACCGGTTGTTCATTTAATAGGATTGGATCCATGACTGGTGTGGGCGTAGTAGACTACACGTGGCAATGAGCATGTGTTTTTCCGAAACATATACATAAAACTATGCTTTAAGTAACATCTGCTACTTAATTTTAAGTGCTACGGGTGTGTCTGTAAGACAAATAACCAAACCCCATTGGATCCAGTGCTATAAATAAAAAAAAAGGGAGAAGAAAATCAATAGGTAAATAGACACAAAGAGTTGAAACTATTATCTCCACTCGAATTTTTTTTCCTCAAGTCCATTCACGAAAAAATTAATTAATCACTCCATTATTATTCATTCATAGATTGTTGTTTTAATTTTATAATTAATTCAACTGTTGTGATTATGATAGAGAGAGTTTTTCTATTTTTTTTATTCCTAAACTGTACGAAAAGAAAAAATAAATTTGAAAAGTGGTAACATAAAAACGCCTGCAAAAGCACCAGTTCTATTTCCAATTCTGACATGCGCTGTTATTTTTCTTGTTTATTCCCTCCTGAACGTGTCGCACGAGTCTCTAAAGCCCTTCACACCCGCACAAACACCAAAGAAAATATATTGAAGGGCTTTTTGGTTTGCCAGTATCTAATTTTCATGTTTTTCTTTTAGAAAACAGAGAAAATAACATGATCATAGTATTTTTCTAGTGTTGTATCTAATTTTATTCAAACCTCTCAAGTCTGAACAGAATTTCTGGTTCCAACATAATTACCTGACCCTATTTATAAGCTGAAAGACCAACCCCATTTTTACACTCATCCCCATCATATCAAGATAATAATCGCCACTCACCAAAAATCCCTCCAACAATTTTCCTATTATTCATTCTCATGTTTTTTCTCAAATATTAATATCTAATAGAGAAAACTGATACTAATTCCCAACGAACTTTCAACCAGATGCGAATTTTCAATAAGAAAATCCAGGTGTTACAAATCCAGTAAAAAAAATTGCCATCAGGAACAGCATCAACTTCATAAGAATCAAATTCACATATTTTATATTGAATCCTTCAACAAAATGCAAAAGAATCAACCAAATCTCCACCCATAGCACAAGGGTAGTTTCTGATATCACCCCAATCATCTTCATCCTATCAAAGTTTCTTCTTGTCACCAAAAGAAATCAAATCAGACTTTGACATAAAGCAGAGAAGAGGAAGAAAAAAAAATTTATTTCGAGGGTTAAACACATCCAAAGAGCAATGTAGAGGGTGTTTAGAATTTCATTTCCGGACATGAGTGGAGGTCTGGTATAGAATGAGAGTCGGTTCCTGCGCGATGCCACCAATGTTAAAAGGCGACAAGTAAAAGAAAAGAGAGACGAATACATCGTTTGTATAAGCATCTGTCAGCAGATGTTGACGTGCGAGCAGATGCATATGTGTGTATATATATATAATATATATCTAGGTATAGAAGAGATGACGCGCAGTCACAACCCCTAATTGCAACCCTTTCCGATCCCAAATCTGCGTGGAGCGGATTTTTTGATTTGTTCGTTGCAAAAAAATGTGATTGAAATAAAATGGGTTTTAACTTGTTCAAACTCATTCACAATTTATTTATTTCCCAGGTAATTTTTTTAGATATATGTGTGTGATGGCCTTTTTCGGCACGTGACGATGGGGTGAATCACAGAGTGCATGGGGAATTATAATAATAGTATAAGGATTATTTTATGTCTGGGGTTTTTGGTAAGTTGGTGTATCATGATGGGACGATTGGCGATAATCAGAAGGATGAAAAGCCTTTACATTTTTCTGTATGGTTGAATACGTGTTTGATTGAGTTGATTGGTTGGTGAGTGATGATATGGGAATTGATCTAATCCTTGAGATAAAAAAAAAGGGATGGTGAGAGAAGGGAATTTATATTTCTTATGGGTTTTCTGTGGTTAATGAGTTGCTGACGAATTTTATTTCTTGGATTTGATCAAGATTTTTGTTATTTTCCATAGGATTTCATGTAGAGAAAAAATTGTGACTGTAACCATTCGATTTATTATCGTTTTACGTTCCAATTTCACTACTTATTGATCAGGATCTATGGCAGTGATGAAGGCGCAAGTATTTCTTGGAAATTAGGTCCAAGATCAACTATGGAATCCTCCACACACGTGGCAGATGCGAAAATCGGTGAAGGAATCAATGCCAGGCTCACCTGTCTACACACAAGCTCCTCTTACGTCTCCAAAAACGAAAAGAAAAGTAATAATAATAAAAGTAAATAGGGAATAGAAGAAGATCAGGAAGAGGAGAAGAAAATAGGTAGTCAGGTACGGATGTAGTTTTGACTTGGAATATATTTTTCACGTTGGCAAATGTAAATGTGTTTGAGCCGGTCGTTTCATGATGTGATCCGTACCTGTGTCAACCTTGTCTGATGCATTTCGTCTACGCTCAACGATCATCACGACAGCGACGACGATTATGACAAAAGAAGTTCACTGGGTCTTATGCTATTGTGATTTTAGTTGCGCCTCAAGTCTATTCAACCCCCGCGTGCCATTCAAGAAAAAAAAAAGATGACAAAGAGAAAACCGAGCTCGAACAAGTGCGCGCACCTTTGCACAAGTGTAAACTTAAAAACTTTTATATTTAGGTGGTGGATTTAATTTTGTTGGAATATTTTTCATTTGGGTGAATTTTATAAATTTTTCGTTAAATCAAGAAGATATGAACTCCTATTCGCTTTTTAAGGTCATGAAACCCCCTCAAAAATGGTCTGATCTTCATGTTCAATGAAGATTCTGAAAGCTCAGAAATCAAGCTTGAAAATGACGCCATGGAAAGTATATTGCGATGATAATCGACTTAACTACATCACTCCAAACTTCACTTACTATTTTAGCACAATACAAGAAGGTAAAGTTTCATTTTCCACTTTATATTTCAATCAAAGAAAATAATTTAAATATAAAAAAGTGACCAATACATTCAACAACGGAAGCCACACAAGCAACTTCCGCATTTATTCAAACTGTATACATACATATATATGTAAATATAAATTTAATGACGGACACTTCCTACTTGACAACAAGATAAATATGTTCAAAGACGAGTTGAAACTTGCACACGCCCTACTGTAAAATTCTAACGGTCGTAGTATCATATCCACATACGATGTCAAAAGAAAATAGTTCGAGGGGGGTTGTGAGTTGCTTTTACTTCAAGTATATATACAGGAAGAGGGATGAATGATGATTATGCTGATGGAAATAGAGAAATATGTATAGAGAATATACAAATAGAAGAAGACCAGAAGAAAAAGAGGAGATTGTTTAATGGCCACGCGCACTTCTAGCCACGTGTCTGTTCGCGCGTGCCGGAAGTGACCAACCGGATGCAGACATCCGAGACGCGTTTTCTTTTACACATACAGGGTGGCTTAGTCAATCTTCTTTGTTCTTTTTGCAGGGGTTGAAAACGCAAAGGGCTGCATAATGCTGAATTTTTTGTTCAATCGTTTGATTCATTTCAGAATAATTTATCTCTTGCATAGGATAAATGTTGGAAGAACAATTCAATTGTGAACGGATGGATATTTCAATTTTTTTTTTTCGTCCGAAGGGTATTTGTGAAGGATTTGTGTGTAATTTGATACGCCGCACCTGTTTCTTATTTTTTTTTTCGGACACTTATTAACAGAGAACTTGAAAATATCGCAACCATTCGACCACACAAATTCAAAGAAATGGACCGAAAGTTTTCCTTTTATAAAAATTCTTACACTAAAAACGGTTTGTTACAGTATTTTTTCTAAATACCATCTTTATTATTCTGTTTTCTATTTATAAACAAAAAATATCGCATGTCTGCTAAATTTACCCAGATGAAAGCAAGACATGCAAAAAATCAGGTCATGTAAGCTGCACAATTTTCATTTCACCAGGTGAGGGTGAAGTTTTGCGGTACCCCTGGCCTTGAATAAACACGTTAGTCGTCCATATGCATATGTACACATGCAAACAACCCTTCTATACATACCACACTCGCACAATTCCCCATAACCCCTCCAAACCCCTCGTCAAACCCATCCACACAACATAATTTTTTTTCTTCATCATTGCATACACCTAAAACCCTGCAGGACAATTTTACAATTGAATTTTTCATCAGCTTGCAACTTTCCTGCATACTCTTATGGCACGCGCTCATATCTATGGGGTATATATATATATATTTATACATATGGTGTTTGAATTCGTGCACTGGCACCACGCGCATATTTTCTATACCGCTTTTAAGATTCGTCCTTTCATATACGAGTGCACACATGTCACCCTGATCCCAATGGACCCCATTACCCCGCAAAAATTCACCCTATGGTTTTTATATAGCAATGACCGTTGAGATTTGAGAATAGTTTTAAGGGTGGATGAGGCCCGGTGATGCTGATTTTAGCCAAGTGGATTTTCGTACCTACTTTATATATTTATATTATATTTATTTGTGTATATGTATAAGTATTTTTGATGGTATGTGTAGGGTTGGATGGAAGGGAAGATTTTAGGTTCACCACGCGTCACTTATGAGCATCTATTATTTATGCATAACATTTTACAATGAGCTTCAAGCGTTGGTCTATTGTAAACTCATCCTGTTCAATTCTAATGTGCAATTTATACTTTTGTACTTTTTTTTTCAATTATTGTATTGGTATGTAAGGGTGAGTGAAGGGATGATTAGATATTCTATAAAACAATCAAATTCCCATCAGAAAAATTAAAGTTTTTATCTTATTGTACAAATTAACTATCATCCCTTACCGAAATAATTAGTCTTCACATCACCAAACCCATCCCCTACTCTCGCTTATACCCAACCCCAAAAAAAGTGCTCTCACTCAAACAATCACGTGAAAATAAACGTGTTCAAACACGCAACGTCAATTAGTACCGACAACCTCAAATAAAGAATCATCGACATTTTACGTCACCATCGAAAGGCCATCTCATTCCCAAAACAAAACAAAAAGAGAGGAAATACTTTTCTACATCCCTACACACATGACTAATATGAAAGAACTCCGCCCGCGCGGCACGTTCGTGTGTGAGGCACGCGCCCAAATAAAAAAGGGGAGGCCAACACCTGCCCCCCAGCAAACGAATTTCATTGTTGAGTCCTAGACAAAAATAGACAGAGAAAAGAAGTGAAGAAGAAATGCGAATGTGTGCACGCCTGCGTACATTTCACACATACTCACATGTATATAATATAACACAAATAATAATAATGATAATAATAAATAAAATTCTACCCCTCTTCGATGCTTCCTCGCCTCCTCTCTTTCAAAAATACACAAACACCATCCAGCATCTGCTGGAATTTTTCGTGTTGGGGGTTGGTGATGAGGCCCATTGGGATGCGACGATGACGACGAGTTGGGTGAATTCCTTTTTTCTTTTTCTTTTTTTTTTATTTTATGTCAAGGGGGTCCACATTATACAGTTGAAAATATGCCAGAGTTGAGCAAAAGAGAAGAGAGAAAGGCGATAGATTGTTATTGGCATTGTGCGCTCGTGCCATTGAGGCCCACACATGTTTTTGGACTGTTTCTATCTCTGTTTGTATACCTCGTGTGGTTTGATTGGAATTTTATATTTATTGTGCATGATCGGTGGAAGAAATTGGGAAAGAAAGGAATTTATTTATATTTGTATTGATGGATTTTTCAAAACGGTTTGTGTAGAATTTCTTTTGCGTCTTTTATTTTTTGTTTTTGATATTGACGCCCACTTTTATTTCCGTACGTATTTCCGGCGATATTTTATTCTCTGTGTGCGAGTATGGGTATTGATTCGATATTTGTTCGGCAGATGCAGAAATTTAACGGAAAATATATTTGGATTTGATATGGTGGATTGATCCAGTGGGTTATAAAATGAAAGGAAAATTTTTTCTATTATTTATTCTAATTTGAAGAATTCCTTACAATTTTTTATATAAGAAATTGATTTTTAAATGTTATTTTGATCGAAAGAGAATCAACTACAATTTCAATGGCCCAAATTAACAAACTCTACCTCATACACCCACACCTACTTCCATAAACACAATATCCAACGGGAAAAAATTGCAAACCGAGTACAGATAAATCCCAAGAAAGCGTCTGAATAAATATCCGCAACGACGCATTGTCCTCAGTGATAAAAATTTTATATTCTCAATCTTTTCAATTCATTCATTTTTTTTTCCTTCCCAATTGTATTTTTCTTTTTCTACTTATTTTCTTCTTCTCCAACTCACTCTCGCGCGTTTATTTCACCCTTTTTTCTCTTTTATTATCTTTATTCAAACTCTCTTTCTCTTGTGCGCGGTGTCTGTAGTCGGAAGCGCGACGGACCGACACGATCGACGCTAACGGATCAACAAAACGTGTAGTGTCTGTGCGTGTCTTGTGTGGTGCCGCTGTGGCGTAGCCAACAGGATTACGTTAACAACTATATAGATATATATGTACGTATGTATATGCACAATCTCTCAGTCATTCGTTGCAATGTATATCCTATTCCCTGGTGCTTTTATTTACTTACAACGAGACGACAACAACAACGACGACGAGGAGTTCGTGTATAGAGAGTTTTGCACCATGATATATATTTTATTATATACTTGGCGCTGTCCGCCTCTCAGAGATAATGGGTTATCGCTCGCTTCAGAACAATGCGTTCACCTATATATGGACAAGAGTAATATTTATGAGCTGATGTGTTTTGCCCGCGCGCAAAAATCTTTTTTTATGACAAAATTTGGCTTTGAAATATTTTTCATATTCAATTTTCATTTTAATTTATTAACAATTTTTCTTTCTAATTTTTATTATTTATCTAATCATCATTATTATTTGGATTAATTATTATTCATAAATATTTTGTGGTGATTAATAATTTATGAGAATTTAATTGTGGAAATAAAATGATGTTGAATTGAAATAATTTGTTACAATTTGGCGGTTTAACGGAAAGTTTTTTTATTAAACTCACTTGAATATTCACAATTTGACATAACAAAAGTTAATGTGTGTAGATGTAATTGTGTAATTGTGTAGTAGACATTTTTTTTGTATGAAGTATGATGTGAATTCTACTGTACACTTTAATTGCGAAAATTCTTCAAGATTGCAGTAGCTCACTCAAGTGTTTCCAGGTGTGTTCGTAATATAATGAATTCATCTTTGCTTATTCAAATTATATGAACACATACACACACATATATATAATACATATATATATACAGAATAATATTCGCAAATGGACCAACCGTTGAGTAATTTACAACCACTCTGTCATGCGGGACCATTTTAATAATAATCTATTTAATCAAAAAATTTCCAACGACAAAAAAAAAGACCAAAAACAAATCCAAACGAATTTTACAACATTATACAAACAATGTCTTATATTATTGTTAAATATCATAAGATAAAAATAAAATTTGAATATTAATCGCTACTGAAACATTAAAAATAATCTCCCCTAACAATAATTTATTCTTCAATTTATTTATTACACAAAATAATAAGGAAGACGCTGGCGTTGGTGGTGAAGGAAGTGCAATGAGTCAAACGTACATAAAAGGAATTGCACGCGCGTAACCATCTTTGGATTTTGCTCTTGCGAGTACCAGATATATATATATATATATATATATCGTTACAAAACAAGAACAAACAGGAAAGATGGACAGTTAAGAGCCCAGGACTCCGACGTTGTGCCAAGCTATACTAAGTACAAACTTAGAATAAAATGTGCATTATATATCTAACGTGCATTAGTACCTATGTATCCATGTATAATACAACAATATATATATATATATATATATATATATATTTGCTATATATAGAGAGGTATTGATACACCTTCAACATCAACAGCTGTGGTCCGGCTAGAGACAGCTGATGGCACGTGCCCTCAACAGTGTATCGATGGACAGAGAATTTTGCGCTGCATCTCTGTATATATTGACGGTAATGGTGCAATTTTATATACAAAGTATATATATATGTATATATATGTGTGTATGTGTGTGAATTTTGCTCCTCTGGAGGTTCTCAACGTCGTTCCTAAATATATTCTCACAAATTGACGAGGAAAAGGAAACGAAATGGCGAATAAAGATTTGGATTTTTATATTTTATGTATATTAGTTTATTATATTGTTTATTACTGTCCTAATTTTTTTGTCTATTATTATTTTATAAGAGAATTTTTGTATTGATTTTATTAATTGATATTTATTACACAAATTTATATTGAAATTCAACATTATTTTCTATCAAAAAATTATTCCTCCAACTTTTCTTCATTTCCATTTAATTATTTAACACATTTTTATTTATACATTAGGTACAGTGAAATATTATTTTTTAATTCACCAGTGTAATATTTTCTCTGGAATGAACTGAGAACCGTTCAGCTAAATTCTTCTCTACATAGAATAAAAATTTATGTATTAGAAGAGTCGCGTGGTTCCAACCGTCCTCATCACCTGCCTCTTCTCAGTACAATAGAAGTGCGCGCACGACTACTAGGTAAGTAGAGGTTGGTACATATCCTCACACACATACACAAACACAATACACGTAAATATATTACACATATTCCAATAGAGAACTGCGCACCCCAATCCTTAAAGCGCATACATCCTCATTATGTGCGCAAAGGCAGCCACCCATTTCTCTCTCCACAACCGGCCCCATACCCTTATATGTATATATACATATATATATGTATGTATAATATAAAAGTGTATGGACATGTTGGTGTAGAAATGCGACCGTGGAACGAGCTATTATATTCACAAAGTAAAGGCAGAGATTGACAATGTCGGGCTCTCACCTGCTCCTCTGTATTTTTGCTTTCGTCATTTTTCTTTCTCTCTTTACTGATCCTCTCTCACTCTCGATGTGTGACGAGCCTAGACACGCGCCCTGTATACCACCACCTGGGATACAGGGAAAAAATTAATTTGTGATGTTTAATGCGATTTTTGTTGTTTAGAAAAGGAAATGTAAGTTCTTTTTTTCTTGAGGTTATTTGAAGGGGTTTTCAAAGTGTAGGGGTGGATTCAAACGGAGATAATTCGCGATGGGGTTATGGGAGGAGGATAAATGAGGAGTTGTTTTGTTTGTTGATGTCTGATCTTTAATTTTTCTCCCTTGTGTTTTTATATATATATACAAAATTATAGATCTGATTATTGCGCACAAATTGAATATATATTTGAATATGTTGTGATAATTCTATCAGCAGTTATTGACGTTTGAATACACGAGTCATATTCTTCGTTGGATATATCATATTATACACCATATAAAAGTCGTTCGCTCGTAAGTTTCAGGTGCAGGAGAATCACATGTCGCACGCCTGGAGTATCCCTGTAGACTTTTTGAGCGCTCGCGCACATTCATTCATTGAATAGTGGTTGAAAGAGAAAAAAAAATGCGCTGAAGGTAAAATGGAGGGTGAATATAGTGAGTACTACAATAGAAACGTAGGTATAAAAATTCCCCGCGAGTGAATCGGAAAGAATAATAGATTTTCTTTTTATGGTGTCGGGTTTGGAAAGCGTGCCAATGCATGTTCGTTCCAGCTGCTACAAACCTAAACTACTTTTTATGTACAATATATATATATGTACATCTAAATGTATATAAAAAAAAACGTCATATGACTCAAGAGCCGGAAAAGAAAGAAAACAAAGAGAAGAGTCAAAGAAAAATTATATTATAATATTTTGTTTAATATTGCACGTAATTTTTTACGTCATCTCAATATTAATCTGAATTTATATCGATATATTAATCATCTTCAATTATCTCCGATGTTTCTACGTGATAAAATGTAACTAAGAAAAAAAAATGGAAAAGAGAAATAGTAAAAATAAATGATTTTACTCCCATGCATAAATGCACGAGTCTGTCGATTCGAATTATTATCGCGACACCGGATAATATTCTGAGAAGCACCGGCGCGACAAACGATGATATGGCACGAAGTCTGTTGAACTGTATACAATCGAAAGTAAAAATAAGAAAAAATAACAAATTTATAATGTAACAAAAAAAAAATAGTTATAGTGTAATTTCTGTTTTAATTATTTTCGTCATTTTCACCATGATAAATTGATAAATAGGATTTCCTATTCTCTATTAATATTCAATTGAACTAGTACACATGTATATATATATATATGTATGGAAAATGTTTATTTAAATAGACATATTTTATTAAAAAAACATACACATTATTGCACGAGCAGTTATAAAGCGTATATGAGTGCGTGTAGGCGTGTGCCGAAAGTATAACGGTTCACCGAGTTCTACATCAACACACTATGTCTCTCCGCATAAATTTTACCTTAAGGTGATTTTAATTTACGTTATATCGCAATGTGTACGATAACACCACGTGCTCCATGAAGCGAAGCTGTATCAACACATATGTTGATACATAACCAAATAGTTTTGATGAAAAAAAATTTTATGAATACATTAAAGAAGGAAAAAATTTGTATTGTTGGACGTGCAATGTTAATGCGAGTTTTTAATCCCATTTTTTGACGTTATCGTTCAATAATTTGGAATTCTTTTCATGCTCATTCGATTTGTCATCGTTTTTCTGTTGGAAATCTGTGGTTAAAGTTCATAACTACTCGATAATTGCTGGAGATACTGGCGAACAAAGTCGTATGTATCAATAGAGCTTGTTGAAGTAGATAAGGACGAGATTTCAGACGTTTCACATCTTCAGATTACATTTTTCGGTAGTCCGGATTTTTTCTCGGAATTTCCGCTATCATCAAATGATTCGTCATTTTATTCTCTTCCAAATCTCCCCGAAAAGTGTGAAAATCCTTCCATAAATAACGAAGATAAATTTGATAAAGAATCATAAGAACAAATTTCAATAAATATCGACTTTTCGATCGTCTTGGTGAAAAATTATTCTCTATAATTCTTTTCACCACCAAACCTTCATATTAAAATTTTTTCTCGATACCCATTCGATTGCGCATCGCTTTCTCTTCAAAATCCATTACACATAATGAAAATTCGAACAATATCATCTCGAGAAATCCACCCCACAACTCACCCTAAAAATACTATCGAACAAAACCACTTGAACGTTTCAATCAAACCAAAGAAAATTCATAAACAAAACCACAGTTAAATTAATAACCTTCTAATAATCAACTATTCTAAATAAATCTAAACCTGGAACAGATGACTGATAAGAAAGTCTCTTCCACGAATCAACAATAATCATCAACATAAATAATCCTAAAATGTTCTTCAGTAGATGTGTAAATATTAATCGTTTTTGTTCAACTTTATTTGCCTACAACATCACATGATCGTGTACTAGTCAAGTCTTGCTTATGTTATTTTCAAGTATACAGTACTCGATCACATATACATATAAGTGCAGATTGAAGCATATTCAATATATATATATATATATATATATATATAAAAGGTATAGGAAATGCGTTGTACATTGCACTGGTACACGCATCTCCCACATGTGCAGTGCACATATACTGAAAGTGAACTACACCATTCATTGGGCGTTGCCGGTTTGAGCACGCACGCATCTTACGTGTATATGTATGAATATATTGCGTTGGTGTATTCCTCGATACATGTTGGGCTCGTACGTCATTTGAAAACATGCCGCAAGCGCGTTCTAATTATTTATACCATCTACAATAGATCAACTTGTACATTACGACGCTTCCGCTTCAAATGTGTATTTATTTAACATTACTTTGGATAATTTAGATAAGAATTTTTGATAATCAGAAAATTAAATTTTGTTATAGTGAAATTTGTTATTGCAAGATAAATGAAAAAAGCAATGAATGAAGAAATGTAAAATTAAAACATGAGAAGAGAATGAATAAAAATTAGGATTGATATTTATTACAAACACTTAGAAATATCATCATTACCAATATTTTCTACGTAAACGAGTAATGCTAATTTTATTATTCAGTTCTACTATCATTTGTATTTATATATAATTTCATTTTGCCAATTACTGCACTCGAATAACTTCTGGAATATAAATACAACGGTTTATTACCAATGCACATAATTTCTGACGATTCTACATAATGAAAATTCATACGCAGGTTAATTTATATATATATATATACAACCATATACGAGAAGAAAATATTTTTATTTATACAAAGTCAGTTTGTTCATGAATATGAAGTGAAAAAAAAAGAATAGAATGAATAAATAAATGAAAGAATGAATGAATATTATCGACATTAAAATTTGAAAATATTATTCGATACAATATTTTTATAAATAATTAATTATCATGATAAATAAATATTTGTTGTAAATATTGCATTGATTATATTGCGCAATATATATATGTATACATTGTTATAAATTGCGTGCGAGTGTCGATAAAATTGTGCGAATGTGATGTAATTTTGTGAGTGCAGTTAACGCGCAATGCAAGTTACACCCCCGTATAAAAGGGGCGGCAATGTCCCATAGATATTCACACGCATATTTATCTGCACCAATAAACAACAATATTTATAAACATATAAAGAACAATAGCTCTATATATCTGGTTGAAGTATAAAGTTCAGGGTTTCGCCCACTGGCACACGACTTTTATTTATTTTCATTCTCAAACTCTTACCACTCACACATTAATAATTAAATATATAAATATATTAATAAATGAATATATATTCTCACCAATACATTGTAACAAATGTCAATGCATCAATGGCGCCATTGCAATCGCTATAAATAATTACATCAACAAATAGTAATAAAAATAACAATTTGAATCCATCACAATAATAAAAAAATGTTTTTGGATTAAATAATTCGAAATACTTTGGTGAGTCAATTATATCAAAATGAAACAACGATAACATGTGTTTTATGCGTACAAACAATAACAATATAGACATATATATATATATATATATGTATATATGTGTGTTAGAAGCGGCTGATAACTGCGTCGGGCGCCATAAGACCACCGACTGTCTGGGAATGTATTTCGCTATGAAATAATCGTGCGTGTATATGCAATTTAAAAGCTGAGTTGCCGGCGCACACGCGGCATTATCGAACAATGCCGTGTCTCCTTCCATTGTATATAGATATATTTATATATAAATTACCACTTTATATGATACTTATACTAATATACAGATGTAGATATGTGTATCTATATAAGAACGATTGATGTAGTGTCCGGTTTTGCTCTCTTCAACATTTTATTCACAAATACATTTCGTGTGATATAGTAACTGTTATATTGTGTCTTTATTGTGTATTTACTCACACAAATTATTGTGTTGGTGTGTTTCACATGCGGAAGGATTAAATTGTCATGGTTGAATGATGAATCTTCGCATTTTATTTTGTTATTGCCAATGGTTTTTACTCAAAAATTTCTTTTTACTTTTAGTTGAGTGATAATTGTGACACTTTTGGCATTGTTACATTTTTTTTTATTTATTTTATTGATTCAATATGCGAAAGCTCTTGGAAATATTTTAGAAAAATTGCTCTTTACGCTTTCTGCTTGCACTGATAAATATATAAACATTCTCACTCACATATAAACATGATTATTTATGCAAACATCGATATGCAGAACCAACCTGGTTAACTACAATGGAAATCTCCAATTAGAGAGTTCTCTATAACTTACACCACTTTCTCTCTTTATTGATTTTTCCTTCTGTTCACCACAAAAAAAAATCATTATGGAGAGCTTGGAGTACTTTGAATAATTGTTGATTTTGTTTAAATGTTATTAGTTTTGTTTATTTTTTGAAAATAATATTGAAATTGCATTTCTTACTCAACATTTCATATAATTTTCCAATCAAATCAATTCACAACTTTCCACAACTTAACCCACCATAAAATCTCTCATAAATATTTCATTATCCACCCACAAACATCACCGATTAATTATTCCTATCAATAATGCAAAGAAACCAATAATAAATGCAACACAACGACAAGAATAAAAATGATTTGAAGCCAACAAAAGCTTAAAGAAGGAAAAGAATTACAACAGAACGAAAAATAAATGTAAAATAAAAATGAGAGAATAGAAAGAAAGACTTTATTGAAATATTAAGGGCGGAAATGTTTTGCCAATTAATAGCATTATAAATTCAAACGTGTGCGCCAACTCTTTCACAGTATATAGACCGGTTACGTCTTGTATGTATAGAGGAACAATGGGTGTTCACCGTGTGTGTACACGTTGTTGTTCCTGCTGCTGTTGCTGCTGCTGCTGTTCCACTCTATATCACTTTATGCATTGCTTGCGCAGTCATCTATGTACAATAGAACTAAATAAAAAAATAACAGAAATGAAGAAATGAGGAGGCGAAACAGTGTAGAAGCAAATGAGACGAGAGAGGGGGAAGACTGAAAGAGAAATAAAAAATTAATTAAATAAAATAGATGTTGGTAAGTTTGACAATTTTTATAAAATAATTTGTTGAGTTGAAGAATATTTTTCTGTTCTTATGAAGTTAATTTGTTTGTTATAATTTATGCCGATATTTGTACGCACATGAACATGCATTTGAAAAATTTATATTTATTTGCATTGCAGGGTGATCGTTTCATGAATAACAATAAATAATAATATCGACATTTTGTAGCGTGTGGAAGTTGAAACACATTCAGTAGTGGCGCCAACGTTCGCCGCTCGTACATGTACTTCACTGTTATTTGTTATACCCTGGGCCCACACTTCTTACTCGATAAAATATTGTTTATATATAATACATATATATATATAGAATTATTTGCTTCATGGTATGATAGTTTGCCACGGGTTTAGCTAGAGATTATTGATAGCCACGCGACGGATTTCGTCAGGTTTGAACTCGCTCCTGCGATTTACTCTCTGCATCCAATCGATCCCACGCGTACATGTCAATTATTTTTATACATTGTAACAAAGAGATAGATATGACACTTTGAATAATTGATAAAAATCTATGGAAATTTTCATGTAAATTTGATAAAGTTTATTATTTTTTTCTTTGTTTATAACTCTTTACCTAAATGACCAGTCGTGAAATTCAAATCAAAACTGTTTATTATCAATTCATTTATCAGTTACTCTGACAAATCATTTTTCAGATCGATAATAAATCCTCTCAATGGAATGTGTTTATCATTGTGAATTGTTCTTATCAATTGAACTACGTGCTTGAAATAATAATTTCAAACTTTAAACACAAACGTTCATGTTTTTGTGTATTTATATAACTTAGTTATCATAGAAATTTTCTTTGAAGTCATAACTGACAATTGCGTCACATGAAAATTATGTGAACAAAATTGATAATGATTATATCGAGATTGAAAATTTGGAGCAGTTGAGATTGTGGAGAATTTTTAAGTGCTCCATTTACCCACTTTTCATCATGTTTATTTAATTCATGTTCTTTCTTTTAATGTTGGAATTAAATTATTAAAACTAAATTATGAAATAACCCATTGCAATATTCACCTATTGATAAAAATATTTTGGTTCAATTAAATTTATAAATAATATATAAATAAAGAGGTGAAATATATTTTATCTATAAATCATTTATCAATTATTGTTGAGTTTAATATCAATAAACATGAAAAACTGATTCATTTTTGTTATCCACTCCAAATAATTGATATAGATATGGGCGTGATATTATACCTTGATTGAATGTGTGTGGCACTGATATATATATATAAGATAGAGTTGAGGAAAATAGTTGGACAGTTTCATTCAAGTGATCAAGAATGATTGTACTTTATTTTCTCATCGCTTTAGCCATTCAAGGTACGAAACAGAGAAATCATTTCACAAGTGTGAATGAAAGTAACTACAATTTGTATTGCATTGATAAACCAGTTGATTTAATTTTTTTCTATTATTATTTAGGCGGTCTGGCTTCACAATTGCGTGTTGTTAATGGTGAACCTACAAAACCACATGAATTTCCTCATCAAGTAGCAATTTTTATCAAGAGATTGCCATTGACACGAGAATACTTTTACTGCAGTGGTTCAATAATTACACCCGAATGGATACTCACAGCAAGCAATTGTGTACCAAAAGTTGGGAAATTAATTGTTAAAGCAGGAAAACATTATATTAATATCAAGGAATCATATCAACAGGATCGTTGGGTAGTTAAATATATTGTTCATGAAGAATATGATGGGTAAGTGAAGACATTTTTTAATGATGATTAAAATTACAATTATTTGAAATTCAATATTCTAATTACATTTCATAATTGATTGATTATTGTTTAGGCGACTTTTATCAAAGAAATTCATTCCTAAAAATGATATTGCACTTCTGCAATTGGAATCACCATTGACATTCAACCATTATATAAAACCAATTGCTCTGCCTTCACCCAACAATATCAACAACAATTTTGGTGATTTTTGTGGTTGGGGTTCAACTTCCCAAGGATTATTTCCAAAATATCCTGAAGAATTGCACTCAACTAAATTAGAAATTCTTGATAACTCCATTTGCGCTGATGCAATAAATTCGCGATTCTTCAACAGTGAATTATTCGAGATTGAAATAACTCCTGGACAGATTTGCACAAGTTATAATGAACAGAATGGTGGTCCATGTTTCTACGACACTGGAAGTGCTTTCATCCAATATAATAAACATGATTTTGATAATTTAACTGCAGAAGTTGTTGGAATTTTTTCATGGACTAAATTTCCATGTGGATGGAATGAAAAACCAGCTGTTTTCACACGTGTATCATTCTACATTGATTGGATCCAAGCTCATATCAATACTGTCTAATTCATCGACGCATATTAACAACGAAGAGAAATTTTCTTGATATTCAAAGAATGAGCATATCAACAATAGTTCAAATGTGCCATTTATTTAAGTTTCACAAATTAATATCGCCGTTTAATCATTCATATCTTTCAATGAAAAATTATTGTACGAACGGAACATTTATAAATAGTTAATAAATATCATTGACATAGCAGTTGAGCTACAAGTTGAACCATTATTCTGGTTAATAAAAGTTTAATGATATCATCGCAAGAAAATAATGTATAAAATAGAAATGATGATGACATTCATATGACACTGAATGATTGAAGCGAAATTTTCTTGGTCAAAACCCGGCTCTTTTATTTCAAGCGATGTCTTGTTTTGCGAAGTGTCAGATTCGGTCATGTTGATCAACGGAATCTCCTGACTGGGTTTGCGGTGTAGCTCCAATAGAGGATTCATACCAATTGAGGGTTTAACTGGTGAAGTTGGAATATATGGCTGAAATATTTTCACAGTTACGTAACCACCATAGCCTCTGGCTCCTTTATATGACAATCCCACTCCTTGCAGTGGGAAATTGTTATTAGTTTCAGCAGGATCAGTGCTAATAAATGGAATGTAAATACTGGTCCCATAAGTATTGACTGCAGGTCTGAATCGTACGTAAAGATTTGAACTGTTGTAGGGAATATTTGTAACTGCCAAATTCGAATCACTACAGTCTCTTAAATTTATTTCGCGTCTAAAACTGGAGTGACAATTGATTAATCAGGAGTGAAACTAAATTTATGAAATAACTGTTGGAATTTTACCTTATTCGTTCGTATGATTCATTTTTGGTCCTGTCGTTGATGGAGTCGAACCATTTATTTGTATCAATGAGCAGATTGTAAGTCGAATTGTATTTTGTGCCTCTGACTTGCAATTTGATTCCATTGAGTTTTCCTGGTAATCCAGTTTTAGTCAATCTCACACCTATGGAGTCAACATTTTCATCCTATTGGAATTTATATTGAAATTAATTTGTCGGATTACTCACCAGTGACAATATAGCTAGGCGGTAGAGTTATGTCATCCAGGAAAATAGTTCGAATGTCAAGAGAAAATTTCACATAGTGTTCATCAGCCTTTAAGTTAATAAATTCTATAAATCGATTTCTCAATCTTACGAACTTCACAACATCATTCCAAGATTTCTGATTGTCCACTGTGCCATTTCGTAATAACTTTGCCTGTTGAATTTGTAAGTGGACGACCCGATGATCAAGCAAGAATCTCACACCGGTCACAACCCTGGAAAATTTCAGTCATAAATGTGAGTTATTTCCTTTGTAAATTCTAAATGAAGAAATAACGGAAATAATTCAACTTGTTCTCTTTCAAGTCACTTGTTTGTTCCAGCAAACTAAAGACTTTGATGGCTCTTGGAATATCAGGATAATTCTTGGTCGGATCGATGCAAAAACAAGGGTTATATATATAGTTGCAATCAAACCTCGAATACGAATCGCACCTATCGAAACAATTTTTACGATCTGTCATTCCACCGATACCGTTCGTATTCCAATCAAAAATGAATGCATTATCCTGTATGAAAATAATTGATTAGCTAGGTGTATATGTCACCATCATCATCCAAATTTATCATCTTTTACTACCTTGCAATCGTCTTCAATTCTATCGTCATAAATATCAGTAACTAAAATGTTATAATACTTAGGAGTGTTACGTATGATTGACTGGGCTGATATAAAATCTTGCAATTCAATTGCCGCTGGAAAATATAAGTGAAAAAGATTGAAATTTCAAGTCGGACGTTAATGAAGGGAATCCACGAATGGTAATCTCTAAAAAAATGATTTTAAATCGATTGAGAATGACTAAATGGAGCGAACTTTGGTGTCTATTCAGTCATCCCTGAATGGCAAAGAAAGATTTCATAGATCCCAATAATATTTGCGGAAGAATGTCGATGAAAAAATAAAAAACTTACCTCCTAGGTCGCGTACTCGTCTCGATGCAGAGCGCGGAGGTCTCTCAATTTGCATTCCTGAACTTATCGTTATTGATTGACAATAAATGGTGATGATTATCATCGCACTGTTTAAAATTAACGAAACCATTATTGAGTGTTCAATATTTGACTTTATCCAAAGTTAAGACGATGGGCTTTCTGGAAAAATGAATTTGAGTGCCACGTTCTTATAGTCTTTACCACCAATGGAAAATTTATTTTTGCTGCGCAATTTCCACTAATAAATGGAAAAAGATAATGACAATCTGTCTCTTCGAACTATAAATAAATTATTTTATTATTCCACTGAAACTTATCAGTTCCTGTTCGCAAAAGTAGCGAAGCAAACCATAAAGAATAATAAAATCTAATCAGAAAGAATTTTATTATTTCCACATAGCAAGGACGAATTTCATGTCCACCAGTTGATATCTCCTGAATGATAAAACGTTCTATTATCATTTGTCACAAATATTTCATCCTTCCAAGCTATTCATAAATAAATATTTGAAATATTATTTCAAAATCATATTGACAATGAGAACGAATATATTACAGAAATTTCCGAATTAATCCAATCTTTATCCAGTTGTACATATTTCTAGGCTATTCTCAATCGCGCATCATTCAAATTCAATTTCCTACTCAATGCACACAAGCAAACAAATTGATAATATAGGTAACAATTCATAAATAGCTTCACAACCTTTTTGGCGTATTCAAAATATTTATTTATTCTTTTGTTTACGAAAGAGAAATATATAAAAATAAAATGATAACAGCATTTATTTGACAGTGGATAATTGAACCAGAATTTCTTTCCACAAAGCCTGGCCCAACAAGATCTTCAGAAGAATTTCCTTTTTCATTATCATCATGGGAAGAGCCAGATTTGGGTAGAGCGCTACACGAAATGTTCCGACTAGGTGTACGTTGACGCTTTAAAAAACGATCGATACCAGTTGGGGGTAGTACGAGGCTCATGCGAGGCTCATGCTGGATAATTTTCACAGTTATGAAACCACCATAACCTTTGGATCCCTTATAGGACAATCCAACTCCTTGTAGAGGTAAGTTGTTTTCAGTTCCAGCAAAATCAGTGCTGATAAGTGGAATATAATGACTGATTTCGTTGCTTTTATAATCTGTAGACTGTCTGAATCGCACGTAATGATTTGTATCAATTATGTTTTCATTTGTATCCGCTAAATCTGAATCCCGGCAATCTTTCAAATCAATTTCTGTTCTGTAAACACATTGATGATTTACAAATCAGATGTGAAACTAAATTTGTAAGATGACTGTTGGCATTGTACCTTGGTTGGGTGTTTGGAATCATTTTGTTTCTTTTGTCGCTAGAATCAAACCATTCATCTTTGTCACGGAGTAGAATGTTATCCGCATTACGTATCGTTCCTCTGACTTGCAATTTTATTCCGTTTAGTTTTCCTGGTTCATCAGTTTTAGCCAATCTCACACCTACGAAATCAAAATGTTTTATTCTATTAGCATTTGATTTAAATCAATTTGGTAGAATTACACACCTGTCACAACGTAGCGATCAGGCAAAATAATTTGATCCACAAAAATAGTTCGTGTGTTCACAGAAAATTTGACATAATGTATATTGGCTTGGAAATCCCTGAATTCTATGAATGATGGATTCTTCAATTCCACAAACTTCACAACATCATTCCAAGATCTCTGATTGTCCACTGTGCCATTTACGGACAAAGTTGCCTGTTGAATTTGTAAATGAACGACCCGATGATCAACCAAGAATCTCACACCTGTCACAACCCTGGAAAATTGCAATTATAATTTTGAGTAATTTTATCTGACAATTCCAAATGAAGAATTAACAGAAATTATTCAACTTGTTCTCTTCCACGTCAGATGTTTGTTCCAGTAAACTGAAGACTTTAATGGCACTTGGAATATCAGCATGATTTCCTTTCGGGTCAATGCAAATACAAGGTACACATCGATATCGTTCATCTCCTTTGTGCCCTGGGCATTTCTGGAATTTCTTCGTTTCACCCAAATCTTCGGCATCCCAATCAAGAACAAATGCATTGCCCTGTATCAAAGAATTAATCGATTAGCTTGGTGTAAATGACATGATCCACACTTATTACGTTTCACTACCTTACAAGCAGGGTCAGTTGCCCACCAGAACCCATATCTACCTCCAGTTGCCATTTGATTGAGGATCCAACCGCTGTTACACATGATCAGTTGAGCTGATACGAAATTTTTTAATTCGATCGCCGCTTAAACATAAATATAGAAAGTTTAATCCAGATTTCAACAAGATAATCACGCAAATTGTATATCATGGAATTATAATCCAAATATTGTCAATGATATTTGCGAAAGGATGTTTATAAAAAAAATGAAAAACTTACCCCCTAGGTCGCGAACTCGTCTCGATGCAGAGCGCGGAGGTCTCCCAATTTGCATTCCTGAACTTATCGTTATTGATTGACAATAAATGGTGATGATTATCATCGCACTGTTTAAAATTAACGAAACCATTATTGAATGTTCAATATTTGACTTTATCCAAAGTTAAGACGATGGGCTTTCTGGAAAAATGAATTTGAGTGCCACCTTCTTATAGTCTTTACCACCAATGGAAAATTTATTTTTGCTGCGCAATTTTCACTAATAAATGAAAAAAGATAATGACAATCTGTCTCTTCAAACTATAAATAAATTATTTTATTATTCCACTGAAACTTATCAGTTCCTGTTCGCAAAAGTAGCGAAGCAAACCATAAAGAATAATAAAATCTAATCAAAAAGAATTTTATTGTTTCCACCTAGCAAGGACGAATTTCATGTCCACCAGTTGATATCTCCTGAATGATAAAACGTTTTATTATCACAAATACTTCGCCAAACCTGAATATACAAATTATATATCATAAGTTAATGATGAAATTGAGTGCACGCACTTAATAAAACAATTCACACTTTCGTCTCTCTCTCTCCCCAACATCCCGTCGCCTTTTATGTAATTCCTCGATACTTTGCTGAGTTCACCAACCCTAAACAGTGAATTGCAGTTAATTCACCCGCGCGCGCACCATTCAGAATCAAACGAGGGTGATCCACACTGCATCAGTAAATATAATAAATATATATAGTACATAGGTATTATTATATAGGGTGTAGAACAACGAGCTTCCGATTGGTACGAGTGGCTGGCTCGTGCAACAACCGTTAATATACCAGACGTGTCTCTGAACACATTGTACTGTCAACGTCATTTATCGCTTTCTTCTTTATCATTTGCCTGTAGAGACTTGTTCGTAGTTGAAACAGTAAGTGAATGAAAGTGAGTGCAGAAGAAAGAAAGGAAGCGGAAAAGGGAGAGTGAATCAAGGGGGGTGGTAAGGGCAGGATGATTCACCAACGGATGCAGACATCGTAAAGGATTTCTAGACGATTGACCAAGCCGTTCTTTAAATGTAATTTTCATCACAATTTAAGACTGGAATAAAAGGTCATTCAGTCGTTGGAGAAATATTTTATTGATCAATTGTGAAAGAGAATACGAAAATGAAGAGATCAAGTGCATCATGATTGATGGTGGATAAATCATGATGATACTATCATGAAGGTATATAAATAAAACCCAATTGATATTTATAAGTTATAATTTATCGATAGTTTTATTCTAAATTGTGATTTCATGTTTGAGACATAAATTTTTCATTCGACAATAATTCTTATCGGATTTAATAAATTAATGAACGCTCCCAGGCAGAAGATCTTCAGATTCCAATGGAATCACTTTGACAGTGATATAACCACCATAGCCTTGATATCCCTTGTATGACAATCCGAGTCCACGAAGAGGTAAATTTTTTTGCGTTTCAGCAGAAGTTGTGCTCAAATATGGAATTGTTCGGAATGACATATCAGCCATGAGATTTGATCCTCTGAATCGAATATACTGATTCGTCTCACGGATTTCGATATTTTCATATGCTAATGGAGAGTCTTTACTATAATTCAAATCAATTTCCATTCTGGAATGACAAAAACTGATTAGTAAACAGCACTTAAACTCAATTTGTATATTTAATGTCTAAATCGTACCTTTCTCGTTGGTATGATCTGCCTTCGATGGAATTACTCGTGTGATCGAACCATTGATCGGTCCCTTCCACCAGCTGGTAAGTATAAAAATCGTATTGCGTACCTTTGACTTGTAATTTTATACCTTTGCGTTCTGCAGATTCTTCAATTGGAGCAATTCTCACACCTATAAAATCAAAATGTTTTATTTTATCCGAGCTCAATTGGGATTTTTTTTTTCTAATATTACTCACCAGTGACAACATAACCAGCTGGTAAAATAATGTCATCCAAATAGACAGTTCGTGTATCCCATTTAATAGCTATTTCATCGTCATAAATTTCCATGTCTTCCATCGCATAATCCTCTGCATGTTTCACATCAACTGATTTCCATTCTCCATCGTCCGCCACTTCACCATTTTCTTGCAGAGTCGCTTCTTCAATTTGTAAGTGAACAACTCGAGAACCAGCCACGAATTTAATTCCTGTTACAACCCTAAAAATACAACGACGCTTTTGTTATTAATCTGATCACTAAGTTTCCAACGAATAAATAATGAAATTTATCTCACTTGTTATTTGCAATGTCCGATTCTTGTGAGCGTAAACTGAATCGATTGAGACCCAGAATGTTTACATCGTTGAGGAAATCTGGACCAGTGCAAGCGCAAGTTCTGCAGCTGCCAATTTTGTTGAATGCAGGTACAGGTAGGCATTTTTGTTTATTTATTTCTCTACCCAAATCGTCCTCATTCCAATTAAGAACCCAGTCACCAGGCTGTATAAAGACAATTAGTTCTTTGCATACTTTCACGATTATTTAAATGTATAAAGTTATATTTACCAAGCATTTGGCACTGGCAGACGAATGAACGCTGGTCAGTGCATGCGCGAAACCACCGTCGTAGTGGAGAATTTTGTCTCTATTACATTCACCCCAATTGATCAGTTCCCCCATGGCAATCCATCCCAACTGGATATCTCCTAGAACATGATGAGAGCAATTATTAAGAGAAATGTTGACAGTGTTAACATTCAGTTTGTATATTGTGAAAGAAGATTTTGTATTCAATAAGAATTTATAAGATTGGATTGGTAAGACACAGAAATATTCTTGTGAAATTGTCTACAGAATTATATTTTCCCTGTTCCAATTATTTTGGTACTTCCTCAAATTATTTTTGGGGGAAAGTGTTGATGTGAAAATAAAGAACTTACCTCCAGATTGGTGTTGAGCATTAATTGATATGGATTGAAGGCAAACTATGCTGATAGTAATTGCGAATTTTAGCATGGCTGGAGCCATTATTGATGTGTAGTTTATGATAGAACTAACTTGAAAGCGTTTGGTTTAATAAAATAATTGAGCTTCTTTCAATGTTTATATAGTCGTCACGAAGGTTAGAAATTTTGTGCCTTGTCACGTAGTTTTGTCTGATAAATGATTAAAGATATCACCTTCGTCATAGTATTAATTATTGTCGTCAGTACCAGGAATTCTTATATGTTTATTGAAGTTAAATTTGTTCCCTGTGGCAGAAATCAATTTAATGTTTATCGATAAACGTATTTTCGATAATGTATTGTTCCATTATCAAAAATACCTTCGGTCTTACACAATAACTTTAGAGCAATTATATATGTTTGTCTTGTGACCTCTTTTTTATATCCCCTATCAAATTTTCAACATATCCTTGATATCATCGCACTTTGAGAATAAAAATCCAAATGCTGATCACAACAATGTTAAAGTTTTCTCACATCTTTCCTTGCCCTTCTTTAATCCACAAAAAAAATATTCCTACGCACGCACGAACTGGCAGAAAAAATAGTTCAATATAATAATTAAAATTATAATCAAAATTATTGATAACTTTATCGTGTTTAGATCAAATATTTTAGTATTAAATACAAATTTTATTTCCAAGAATTTGTAAATGAACTTCGATAAGGAAAATTTTTAATGTCTGCTGTCACAATAATTATCATTTTCGTTCATCTATTTCTCAGAAATGATTTGCTTTCAAATTGAAAAATAGAAATCGAGGAATTTCAATACTTAATGAGTATAAATTTTAATGTGACTTCATTTATAAATTCTAATTCAACATCGAACTAAAAAAAAAAGCCAATCAAATATTTCACTGATAATAAAAAATTGCAACAGACTCTCAACGTTGATTCCAAATAATTCCCACAGGTCCTTCACGCAGTCCCAACATTCACAACAATAAACACAAATACACATCCACACACTACCCAACTTGTAAAACATATTGTCGCTGTTGACAATAGCTATAGGGGGTCTGCAATGACAGTTTTAAATGACGATGTGATTCGTCTTTACACTCACACAAATTTACTCTCACTAAAAATAAATATCCACACACATTCACCAACATACACACAGCTCATATCAATTCCATCCCTTTATAAACTACGAGTGAGTTAGGGAAAAAAAAACCTAGAAAAAAAAATAATAATAATAAAAAGAAAAATAAAACGAGTGTGAGAGGATTCGTAGGTCTCATCTACCACCATCATGTACACAATCAACCCCCTCAAATTGGTCCACCCTCGTGCAAACGGGTGGGAAACCGTGACCACCATCTCATTACTGGTTCCCATGGGAATATGTGTATACATATATACATTGATACGCGTGGCTACAGGGTGAAATATTATGGGGGTGAATGAGATTAGATAATTGTGATAGAGAGTGAAATTATATACGAAGATAAAATACACAATTGCCCATGTAACTATTTTTACAATTGATTTATACTAACAATCATATTTTTTTATTTATTTATTGATAATAATTTAGGATTTTTATCGGATAATAATGGAAATATTGCAAGCTTTGATTAATTGTTAATGTTAATAACAATTATTGTTAATTCATCATTGATTTTCTATTTTTGTTTTTCACATAAAACATTTTCATTCTCTAGTTATTTATCGATTTATTGTTCAATCAATTTTTCTCCTCTCTCCATCCAGTTTTTTTTATTTCTTTGGTTTTTTGAAATTGATAAAGAGAATGGAATCATGAGAGTGGCTTATCGCAAGTGACCATTGTCTACTGATACATACAGAAATATTTATACATTCACAAACAGTTCACTGATCCCATAACAAAAAAAAAAATTGAACAGAACAAAATAATAAAAGTAAAAATTGCACACGTGGCTTAGTAGTTCAATTTATATCTACAAATAAGTTTATAACACCAAAAAATATATTTCACTATGGTCTATTGTTCTATTTTATCAACAATAAATCAAAATCAACATAATAAATATAATTATTTAACATTATTTATTTCTACTGAATATAAAATATTGAAATATCAATTAAGAAGTTGATAAATATTATTCCATTGATTCATTATGTTTGAGAATAAATTATTAATTAGTTTAATTTATGTATATGTGTTATACTTGTATATATATATATTTATTTAGAAGCCCTTATTGTAAATGAAACCTAACTCGTTCTCCCTTTAGATACAACTCTTGAACTAATAACATTTACCAGTCAAACCACAATGGTTTGTGTATCTTTCCCACACATATAACTGCAATGTATGAACATCAGCACACTCACCCCGAGTGAATCTTCATCCGCCCTCATTTTATTATCAATACATTTATGTGTATGAAGTACCATCCACCATAGACACAGAACATATGCAACGTGACAACAGTTTCAATCCCCTCGACATTGGTACACCATTAAATCAAGAAGGAAAAAAAAAGTGAAGCCCCTTAATTTTTTCCCAAGAGTATATATCAACTGCTGTATTTTTTTTTCATGTGTATTTTCATCTCGACAGGTTGGATTGATCTCCAATGGGAATTTCATGTTTATATTTGTTCATTTTTTATTTATTTGATAGAGAAACTAATTAAGACGTGGAATTTTCTGGTAATTTTATTACAAAATTGCTCCGTTTACAATTTTATTGTTAATATTGGTAATGTTATTTATATTGTTTAATCCAGATGTAGATGTATAGCCTAACACCCTCTTTAAACTAACGAAAAAATCACACGGGTTGTCAATGTCAATGTGGTGCAGGTTGAGATGCAGTAAACACGTGCGTCTCTGGCGTGGGACCGGTACATAACTGGTATAAACGAGTCTCATTGTGCAGCTATGAAGATATACATATATATATATATATATATATATATGAATAGATAGGGGGTCGATTATATTGGCACGCGACATCCCCCTTGAATTCACTAGCATCCCCTGCAGTGAACCACCCCTATATCCGAAGCACTCATCATTCTTATTTATATGTTTTTTTCTAAATTATAAGTTTGATTTATAGTCTAACAAAATTTCATCTCATTCATTTTCGCATAATTTGCTATCAAATAATTGAAACCTATCATTATATATACTCATTTTACTGCACTATATTTTCATATATATATATCTATGTCTATACTGAATTCCATAGCCGTGAGTTTCATTGTCAAATCATTCCAAACCTACAATAAAAATTATCCTATTCCCCCATGAAATTCCCCATAAAAAAAAAATCCCACACATCCACTACACAACACAGAAGAATTCCAAACCATTCCGCATCTCTCCACACACAAACAATTCCCTACACCCGAGGGAATCCCCCATTTATGTTTAGCGCTTGTTGCATTTGTCTTCCTGATTCTTTCCTTCTTCACCTTCAATATTTCTCTGTTGTCATGTGCACGCACATTCACCTACCAAACCACCACCAATACGTGTATGCACAGTGTATTATATTGCACCTACATATATATTTCAACATGCGAATTGAATAAAAAAATATATAAGAGTGTGAAAAACAAATAAAAAGAAAAAGTCTAGAAAACGAAAAATAAAATAAAGAAAAAATAAGAGACTCTCGCGTGCGGCATCTCACGCCACAAGTTAAGCTCCAATCCATATACCTATAGACATCTACACATATTCAACATATATACTCCATACATTCACAAATAAATATATATATATGTATATAAATGGTCTAACACAATGCGCAAGTCGTGGCAACGATCGCCAGTGGCAAAATAAGGAGTAAGGTAGAACGGGAGATTATATTTATCGATGCGGCATTATCTGCGTTCACTGCCGCAATAGTATATATGTATTTACGTGTGTATATGTAGTATATATATATATATATATATGGATATAAGACAGGGAGGTGTGTGCGCTTGCGGCGTGACTCGATAAGACTCGGGCCAAATGCGTGTCGAAGATCGGTATCCAACGATCTCTGGCCGAGTGTAAGTGCGCGCGGGCGCCCTCACTCTCATGAAAGTCCGTGCAGGTTGATCAGATGTATATAGATATATCTATAACAATAATATTTTTTGTTATTTCTGGGAGTTGTTTGTGAGATTTTTATTCATTTTTATTGATGAGAATTTAGGGGATTTATATAAAAGTATAAAATGAATGTGAATATTTATTAAATGAAAATTTATTTCTATTAAAATATCAAACTTATAATTTCACAAACATTGAATTGATTTTTATGGGAAAAATATTATACACATTCATATTCAAGTTAAATTAATTACATTTCCGGTGTTTTATTTATTTATTTATTTATTTATATTTCCTTCAACTTTATCATCCATTTTTCCCTTTCAATTTTCTTTTTTATCTACTCAATCTCCATCTGATTGTGGCGGTTTGCTTTTGTCTTTGTATTATACACATAAATGTTCCAATATCAATAGACAAATACATATAATAGGTCATACTCTATACACTATATACATAAATATACAAACAGACTACCACAGATTCTGTATTCAATCAGGAATTTCACAAATAGTTGCAACAATATTCACAGTTAGTTTTTCCCACAGATCGTGATGGTGATTTTTTTTTTCGTTCTTTCATGATCAATAATTGCAAAGCGAGTGAAAAAGATTGCCACAGTGAATGGGGTTCTATATTGTCTATTGATGTTGGGTATTATGTGTATATATATCTATATAATGAGTGCAATATATATATATATTGCTATGGGTATTAAGGAGGGTAAGAGAAAGAATACTCTCTTATAGTAATTTATTCAATTACTGATCGACTATTCTGATACGAGCGATTATACGCGTGTGCAGTGATATCCTTTGCGTTTATATTTATTTGAGAATATCTACAGTAATTGCATGAATAATAATATTTGTATGAGTGTAATTGTTCAAAGTTTTGTGTCATAGTATAAGAAATATCAAAGAATTATATTTAACTGTCCTTTAATATTTGGATTGATCAAAAAGATTTGATTTTATTCGATATTTTTAATTTTTTCTATAATTTTTTACCTAAATTGAACACATTTATAGGGTGAATTATTCAATGGAATGAAATAATGATTGTGAAGAGTTAATAAGGCATTTAGAATCGTTAATAAAATGAAATGTGTGTAAATTCTTGAGTTGAGGTATATTCATAAATTTAATTATTAGTCTCGTGCACACACAATTCATGCTCGATAGAACAAGTTCATTCTGGCAGTTTTAATATACCACTCGCGCCATATAAACCCATATATAAATACACAATACATAACGCAGTTGAACAATCACTTTTACGCGAAAGTATGGAAATAATTCTAGGAATAGCTGTGAAATGAGTTGTCTGTAATCGCTTGTATGCTTTAATATATACTTACACATATACGTTGATATATTTAAAATATATATTTATATATGTAGAAGTATGTTAAAGCGATCGAGAACACGTTTGATACCTTACATTTAATACGAATATGGGATCAGGGTCGTTAAAACAATTTGTTTCCTATTTTTATTTCTTTTACATTTCTCTCAAACACTTTCCGCGTTTTATTATTATTGTGTATATGTAAATGTGGATTCTGTGTATGTGTTTCTGTGCTTGTGCTTATCTCATTTATTTCTAAAAAGTGCCTTAAGGCACTTGACCTTCGATTCACTTTCACTATTTATATCATTTTATTTTAAAGAGATATAAAAACCTTTTTTTATCACTTTTGTGTGAATTGAATTAGAAATAATTGAAGAGTTGAATCTAATCACACAACGAAAAAAAAAAAAAAAATTATATATATATAAATAATCAAAAGAAAAATCGAATAAAAATGATATCAACAATTCCATATTTCCAACAGCTAATAATACATCTCACATCCAGAATCTCTCACGCCTCCAAGACATAATTTCCTCACACTCTCTCTCTCTCTTTCTCAATTACTCTCTTTACCTCCCACCTAATATCTCACAAATATGTACATACAATATAACCACTTATTTATAAACAGAGGCGCGAAAAACCTGCAATGATATCTTGAACAGTTAGAAACATACGCAACAACATCTCGAATAAAATCAGCGAAGAGAAATAGCATAACAAAGATAAAATAAAAAAGAATATAACTTTAAACAACAGAGGTAAATTATTAATAATAATACAACATGAACAATAATAGAAATAAAAATAAAAAAAATATGAATTGAAGAATTGTTGAAATATGTCTTTGCATTATTTTTATTCAGAATATGTTCGCATGTACTTAATATTATCCGGGTGGGCCCCCGAGGTACATTGAAGGGGCCTCATATACACGTCATTAACGGTGCGTGTCGTAACACATAGAATAATGGCAGCCTATTTGGCTTCATGTCGGTAGTTTAATGTGACGAGAAAATATTGGGTTTCATGTGCACACTTATTTACATCCTGAATAGACATTAAATAAAAATTCATTTTATTATCATTAACACATAAATACGTTACAATTATATTGATGTTTTCATTCATTTGTTTATTCGATTAATTTATTGATGAAAAGCATAACAAAAAATCGTTTTTAGTTTCATTTAAACTCATAAAAAAATTTTTTTTTCTCATCACTAAACAGAATTATTAACCTGAGTGAAAAAGGTGCAATATGAGCGCATGATTAGTCGTTTACGGCGCGCCATAAGTCCCGTTTCGGTCTCTACTCAATAAATACCAATATATATATGTATATATGGGAGTATTAGCGCGACGAGCGCACGTATTAACGCGTGTGACGCGCGAGTACACGATCCAGGCTTGGGCCGCGAGACAGTAATAAATCGACATATAGGAACGTGTGCCCTTACGCAATTTATAAATTTAATGTTATAGCGCGCGTGGAAAACAAGACACCGAGACGCCGCGCACGCCGACAAAATGATATTGATAGTGGATATATACGAGATTAGAATTATATATATATATGTATATATATAGAACAATAATTAATCGGATCAGATTAATATTTGTTAAAGTTGACGCTTTTATTTATTTACGTGGGCGGCCATTAACTAAGCGGCTTAATTCAACAATTGTTCATTTTAATCTTTTACTATTTTTTTTCCTTGTTGTTTCGTTAGTTGTGTGAAATGATAATAAAATAATGTTCAATTGCAAATGATTCATGTTATAAATAAAAAATTAATTATTAAACAAAATTGTAATGGTGACAATTTTAAATTAGAATTTTTTAAATGAGATATCTCAATGTCGCACTAAATTCTATTTCAACTACTATTTTTTATATTAAAACCGTTATCATTCTCTCTTCTTCAATACACAACCAACATCCCATTGCTCATAGTGATTCGACGAATTATTTCTTATTCTTATTTCTATACATTAAAAAGATATTTTATATATGAGTACATGTCAAACCCTTGTTATCTTGTTCGACAAGATCTCAAGATATTCACCTGACTGGATGATTCTGCTTATTTTTTTTCTTTCTATTTATATTCACAATTACCCAATTACAATGAATAAAGTACAATAACTACAACAGAAGAATAGAAAAAAGGAACATTGTAATATGAACATATATATATACATATTTAAATTACTGGATTAATTTGATAAATAAATGCAATTAAAATATAATATAAAAATATAAGAAACATAAATATTAATGGATAATTCCGGAAGTGTTATGCTACTATATTACTAGAAAATAAACAAATGTGAGATGAGTTTCGTAAATCCCCTTGAGAAAATTGCGTGGGTTATATTTATACTGTAATCTCTTAGAAACACACGCACACATATACATATCTGTGTATTTTATAATATAAATTCATATCATTGTTTTTATTTCTATTTTTTATTTGATTGTCATTCTTTTAATTTTTATTTTCAATTATGTCTCCTTGTGTGTCACATACACCGGAAGTCATATTAAATGCACATTCATAAATTACCATATAATAATTAACATTTTATACATAATTATTGAAGCGAAAGTGTGTGATAAAATATAATCCTACACATAAGTATACAACACTTCGGCTTCAATATTATTTTCTGGAAAAAAAATAAAATATAATTTACATTTGAATTATATAAAGATGATGAATTGAAAAACAACAAATTTATTCTGACACATTTTTACAAATTCAAATTATTTTATCTACACCAAATAAAAGCGAAATTATTATGCAAGTGTATATGAAACAGACATATATATATACAGAATGAAATAACAGCCAAAGAAATGAATAAAATTGTAGAGAAAAAATTATAAAAGAAAAATTAAAAAAGTAGAAAGAAAAATACATCACTTTGATCTAGATTAGGTGGTAGCATAAGACACAATGGACAGCTCCAGGCGTCATTTCGACCAGGTATTCAACCGAGCAACATGCACACAATACACACATGCATATATATATATATATATATATATATATAATAAGAAACACAACTTTCATCCACGCTTCAACGCCAGAGTCTTATGTGTGTTATACCTTTTATCTCCTTGACCTCTTCAGCACTTTTATTTTTACCATACATAAACCGTTGCATATCTATTCTATTTTTTAATTGTGTCACTCATCAGTTCATATCAAATATATATTGCAATTCAATACAATAATGTGATATATTCGAATATGAATAGAGAGAAATATTTTTATTACAATAAAATATCATTGTAATATAATTTTTCTTTGCAATTGGTTTATATTACATTTTCTCTTGATGTTGATTCGTTTGTGTTATTTTTTTTTCTTTATTTTTTATTGTATTTGTTCAATTATCCATGACGGATTTTTATCAATCTTTAATGATGACTCTATCTAGATTTATCTGACATTTAATAGTAAAGGATATGTCCTGTGTGGGATTTTATATTGATCCTTGAATTTAATCTCTTGCAATCGCATTTCAAGTTTTTAATTACTGTGAGAACTTCTACTTTGCGTTCTTTATTTTTCGGTGAATATAAACTGGAATTATAATTATTGCAGTGTTTATTTATTTGTACAATTGTCATATACATTAATTTATTTATTTATTCATTAACAAAAATGAGCGATTTTTAAATTAACAAATAAAATTTCGAGTTAAAAATTTCTTTCATCTTCATTGCACTAAAATTTCTCATTTCATTGTCTCCATGTTATGATCGTTAGTCTCCATTACATCTTACATTTAATTATGTGTATATATTTATATAGATGTGTGCACATATATGTTTATATTATGAAGATTGCGTGCGCACGAGGAAGGCGAAGGCTAATAACATCACACCGGCTTCTTAAGCAAACACGCAATTACGTCGCATGCCTGCTGCGACTTACATTGGCTACTGCATTTACGATCAAACAAAATAACTCATTACACTATTAAAACCACCACTAACACCATTACAAAATGATAATAATAATAGCAACAATAATTACTATACTCATAACCATTGAAATTCATTTATAATTCATTATATTTATTGAATTTTTATTTATTACTTTTCCAATCGATTCATTTATTTATATTCAATAAATCTTTTTTTCTTTCCGTAAAATTTACCAAATTTTGTATACTTGTTAATTTTTTTTTGTTGAGTTTTTTTGTATTAGCAAGAGGATAATTATTATTATCTATTGTTTAACTTCTTGTTTTTTATTTTTTGACAGGATCACTTTTAAAGGAATTTTTTGTTTTCACGGTAGAAATTTACTGCGATGCGGTTTAGGAACTATTTTTTAGTGCTGTCCAATTGAGCTGTAAAATGGTGCGCTGTGGTGGTGTGATGATAACAGGGCAGACAACAAATGAATCTTCGTTCGTGAATTTTTTTAGACCAGGTGTCATATATATATATATATATATATTTTGAACCAGGTGTTCAATATATATATAAACACATGAATCTTTCTGCTGCATAAACGTTTTTTCCTCTCAAAGTGATGCAGGAACGAACAAGAAATAAAACAACTAAACTTTGATACTTTGCGTTTAAACGACTCACTTGAGAGCAATTTTTTTCATCTTCTTCACTTAAGTTTCTTCTTCCACAAGAGAAGCACAAAAGGAAAGAAAATGAAAAATAGATAAATAAATAAAGAAATGGAGAAAGAAAATCATTTTATTTTCATTCATTCAATTTCTCATGTTCTTCCATCGTAAACAACAATATTTATTAATTTATTGATTGATTTATTTGTATAGTTGCAGAACATGAACAAAATGTGCAAGAAGGAGAAAAAAAAAGGAAAATTGTAATAAAACAAGAGGAAAAAGAAATAAATAAAATAGGTGAGCGCTTGTACTTCGATTATGAGACATTTAATGCGCTCAGGATAAATATTCTGTTGCCCACGCAATTTCACAGGCTCAGACTTCTTCAAACTTCTCGTCTAATATATATATATATATATATATATATATATATATATATATATATATATCATTGATGATGACAACGAATTTGAGATTCATAATAGTGACCATCAAAATGAAAAATAAAATGAAGCCATCCAAAATCAATTACAATTCCAAATAAAATCTCTCAAACGAATTAAACTATTTCAATCAATTCCAATTTCAATAAATAACAAAAAACGTACCTGAATGAATGAAAAAAATACAACAAAAGCAAGTAACATTGCAATTATCCACAATGATAGATTAACAATCGCTACGAGATTGAAATCACACACAAACATTTTTATTTCTATATCAAGTTATCATCATCTTGCACCTACGAAGATTTATACATACAAATATATAATTTATTCCACACATATATGATAACTAATAACTGACTACAAGTCCGTATACATTCGATTGTGTATCATTGTATGAACTCAAAAAGCAAAAAACAAGCAACAATAACAATGAAAATATATAGAGAAAAAAAAAAGTATCAAGCACACACGTTGATACTGATATCCTCTGTCGCTCGACGTTATGCTTGCACATGAGGTGATTCACACTTGAAAGATGAAAAAATATATATATATATATATACAATACGACGAAGGTGTCACTGCGCTGTACGAAGATATCGAATATATGCATAGCCAAGCCTCATTATATATGTTTATATATATTTATTTCCTTCGCGCCATTCAGTCCCACGTGCCTTTGATCGTATGCGGTACAATATGCTAATTCTCAATGGCATTCACCTCCTCTTACACTGCAATATATGATCCATTATTAATATATCCTGTGAAAAAAAAAGAACAATAATATTATTAAAATAAGAATTTTTGAAGACAAAATTAGTGATGAGGATATGATAAATTATTTTGTAAATTTTATGTATTGAACAATATTAATTTATAATTTTTGAATTGATATATTTTTAGATTGTAAAAATAAGACATTGAAAATTTATTTAAAAAATAATATTTGTGACTGATAAATGTTCAACATCATTTTCATAACGACAATGAAGGGAAACACCTTCAACCCACACATAAACACAAATACACATTCATATTCATGTGTTTAAAGTGTGATGAGAATTTTATGATGCACAAAGAAATTTATTGTGGTGTGATAATATTTATATTAATTAAATCTTTTACTTATCTTGAGATTTTTATTCTTTTGTTTAGATGATTGAAAAGAAAAAAATGAAATTATTTCAACATTATCATAATTATTGTTATTGTAATTATTTTTGTTGATCCATGATCGATTTCAAAACAATTATATTAATAAATATTGAAATAATGTCACTGATTATCTTGACATTAATTAAATAATCATTAATTGTATGAACAAATAAATTCATTTGATGTCGAATCATTAATTTGAATTTTTTCCCTTTTGTCAATCAATGAACAATGATAATTGCGGATAATTAATTGCGAAATGGCAATTAGTTGATGGAACATAAAATATAGTTTGTCACGCGTATAAGTATTGCACACACACCCTTCACTTAAATAGAACAATGAAACTATTGATTATAATTATTTTTATATAATCAACTTTGTCAAACAATTCAAAAGCCAATTTTATTTCAATTATCCATTTGTACTGCAGATGACTTTTCTTCCATTAATTAAACAATGAAATAATTTTTAATGTCCATCAATGTTTCATAAATTCGATAATTTGCCTATCCCACTTCAATTATTAAATTATTAACAAAACTTTGCGTACTTGAATTGCCATCTATTTTCCAACTATTTCAACAAATTGATAAATTGATGGGTGAATTTGAATATCAACCAGCAACCAAATTTATGTACATTCCAAATGGTCTCCTTCATCGACTGATGGTCGAATTACCATAACCATCTACCAATATTGTAGGTGTAAAACATATAAACCTATCTATACAATGTTGATTGTCATCAATAGGTGATGAAGAATAATTCAGTAGAGAAATACTGAAAAAATGATAAAAACATAAATGAGAAAAATTTGACTCGCAAATCAATTAGAAAATATTTTAAACTCTAATTCTCCATAAATAAAAACGAGCAAAATATGATTTTATCATCGTCTCATGACGTTTATTAAACAAATGAAATTGTTAAAGCTGATAATTAAAAGATTGACTAGATAAATATTTATATATATATATATATGTGTATATATAATTAAATATGTACAATGCGTTATTTAAACATGGAATTTAGTAAAAAATAGATTTATCTTCATTCAAACATTATTTTATCATTCATAAATTAATTTAGTCATTCATTCAATCATTTATTTATTTAACAAACACCCGAGGAATCTTTTATGTCAATTCAATCATTCTCTATAATTGTTTCAGATAATTGTCGATCATCGACTTGAACATCTCCATTTGGTAACAGTAAATCTTCACCCGGTTGCACATTAACATATCGATGAATTTCATCATTGTTATCATTTGCTTCAATGAGTGTCGCACTTTTAATTAACATTTGTAATCGATCAGCAGTCGACAACAATGGCCAAGAGCTTCCATCTTGTTCATCATTTCTTATGCCAAATAAAAGATTATCAATGTTATTGTCATTGTCTATGTTATTTATATCAACTAATGGTGGATTTGATGGATTATTAGTTCTGTTGAATAACGAAGTGGATTGTGATGCAGATGATGATGAACGTCGTTGAGATGGCCACGCTAATGACATGGAATATTTTCGTATTGCTTCTGGCAAAGGCATATCAAGTTGACCACTGTTTTCTAATTGGACACTTGCAAGAGGTACATCCAAACATGGTCCAATTATTCGAGGATTTGTTGCTAGGACGTCAACTATTTCTGGCGCAGTTGGTCGTTTTGTGGGTTCTACTGCCCAACAAGATCGAATCAGTCCCTCTCTAGAAAGAAAATATTTTGGTTGGATTAGTTAATGCAAATAATTTATTTAGGAATGATAAATCAAATGTGGTTCTCACAGCTGTGATTTAACTCCTTTTGGCACTCCAAGTGAATTCCCGGCTATGACATGAGCTAAGACTTGATTGTTACTCATTCCTTGGAATGGGAAACTACCAAATGTGACTATTTCATATAATAAAACTCCATAAGACCATACATCGGACGCTGGTGTGAATTTTCCAAGTCCAAGAGACTCTGGTGCCATCCAACGAACAGGTAACATTCCCTTTCGATTAAATTTGTAGTAATCATTCTCATACATTGGACGTGTCATACCAAAATCACCCAATTTTACAACACGTTTAGCATTTACCAAACAGTTTCTTGATGCAACGTCTCTGTAAGGAGTTTAACAAAGATTATTAAACTCTTTTGTTGTGGGAAAAAAATTAGAATGGAAATTTTGTACAACACAATAAAAATTCTTATACCTGTGAACATATTTTTCTTGTGCCAGATAACTCAAAGCTCTCGCAACATCAAGAGCCATTGCAGTGAGTTTTTTATTTGATATCTCATCCGAATCTTCATAATGTTCATCATTAACTAAATTTCTTCGCGCAAGTAAATATGTTTTTAAATCACCATAAAGCATAAACTCCATGACAGTTAAAACTGGTGTGGATTGTACACATACACCGAGTAATTTAATAATATTTTTATGATCAAAACGTTTCATAACTTCAACTTCACTCAAGAAATCTAATTTCTCTTCTGTTGTACTTCCATTTTTTAATGTTTTTACAGCAACTGCCAACCATCCTTTCTCTGGAAAAAATGTTTCACCACCATAAACAGTTCCAAATGCACCTTCACCTATTTTACGATTAATCACAACACGATCACGTGGTATTTCCCATTTATCTAAACCAAATGTGGTTTGTCGTGGATCCAAACCAAATGATTCCATAACTTTCTCATGTTGGCGAACTTTTTCGTCATATCTAGATTGAAAATATAAACCACCATTATACTCTCCTCTCCAACGAATAAATAATAAAGATTGAACTTACTTTCTCTTAACAATTATGAACCCAACAATTAAAAATGCCCCCAAAAATCCTAATCCAATGACATTAGCAACAACAATAGCAACTTCACAACTAACATTCAACAGTTCTGACAACGGAGCTAAAACACATCGTTGTGGTGGTTCAGAACCGTCATCAGGAATTATTTTTGATAGCCACACAATTGCAGATTTATTCAACTCGAATTTACCACCAACAATTTCTCCCCGAGCCTCAGAAATGTTGGGATTAAAATGACCAATTATTTTTGTGTCATTGTTCATTCTTTGTATGATTTCAACTGTTGAATATCTCGAGGGTCCACCACGGAAATTAATAATTCCTGAGACCTGCAAAAGGAATAATAAATCTCAATTTCAAACCACAATATTTTGCATCAAATCATTACAACTTACACCATGAAATTTTGTAGCAGCAATAATATCTGTCAATCTATTAACAGTTTGATCAGAATGAAGATCAAAAATATAACTCTGATTTTCCTTTATTAATTGATCCATTGCATAAGCATAAATCCACATAGCATCATAAGCATAACCACCATATGGTGATGGTGGTTGATTGGCTTTCTTGCAAGCCTTCTCATATTTATCACGCCATTCACGTACAGTCATTCCTTCTTGCATAATTTCATTATCAGCTGCATAATATGCATGTGAAATACCAAAATGTCCATTTATTGAACGTAACATTTCTTCTGTTGTGCATGTTACTTTTTCACCAAAGTCATTGTAGTAATTTGTATCAAACCAATTAATTTGGAGCCACAGTGGCAAGAACCAAACATATCCCTTGAAAAGTAGGAACAAATAAAAATATTAATGAAAAAAGAAATCCATTGAGAAAATAATTCCAAATGTCTTTACCTGTTCAGCAGTCATTTGAAGTTTGTAAGCTTCACACATAACTTGACGAGCAGCAACATCATTGACGTCTGCGATTATTATTCTCGCACGATTATGCTCCAAATCCAGTAAATACTAATAAGAAAAAAGTATATTAAGAGCTGCATCATAAATCTGCAATATGTGACTGAATAATCAACCAAAAGAAAAAGAAGTAAAAGCAAAAATTACCTGTGTCATTTCATGACTTTCACGTTCTCTTGGAAACTTAATATTGGCAATGAAATTAATTCCATTATCCCTCAACAATTCTTGCATATACGAAATATATTCTGTGTACTTTTGTCCATCTTCAGTAAGAGCAGCTACACGATGCCAACCAAATTCCAAAAATAATGACAAATAAGCGTGTCTGTATTCTTTATTCTCTGCAATTGTCCGAAAGAAATATGGATACCTAATTCGATCATTAAAAGTGGATCCTTCAGCACCATAACTGATAATCACAGTTTTGTAGAGACGCGAAATACCAACAACAGGTTCAATCGTGTCTGAACATGCAGGACCCAACACTCCAACCAACTTCTCATAATAATCGTGAACAATATAATCAATAAATGATTTCATCACCATGTCAGATTTACATTGTCCATCACTTGCCATTAATGTCAAATTATAATCACGTAATATTGTATTGTTTAAATTAATTGTTTCTTTAGCTAAACGTGCAGCAATAACAATTGATTTAGCTGTATAAGATGAGCCACTCATTGGGAAAATTCCTCCAACATACAATTTATTTTTATCATCATTATTTGGCATCCATTCTGACAATGTGTAATCCAAATTGTCCTTCAACCAGTTACAGGCTATTTCATTTTCGCTAATATTTGATTCTGTCAAATTATTGTAACGTTCTATCAGATCTTCATACATTGTTGTATTAAATTTTGAACGATTAATCGCTTCCCATGCTATTTTTGCAATTGTTTCCAGTCTTGACCAAGCCAATTTGACCAAACGATTGGATTCATAGACACAATTGTTTGTTACATGATTGCTACCACATCTTGGAAATTCAATAGCAATAAAATCACGTTCGTTTGGTATTGTGTTACTAGGTGTCCAATGTAAAATCACAAATGATTTCCTCAATGCCAATTCAGTATTATTGTTCAATTGCCTGTAATGTTTGATCAATAACTCTGTCAAACGTTTGATATTTGTTCCAACCCAAACAACTTTGACGTACAATTTTAATTCGTCAATGTGATCTTTAATAAAATAAGTAATATCAGACTCAGCAGCGATTAATAATGCACATGTTGTCATATTGTTGTTTATATTATTATCTGGTGATTGCTGACAATGATTAGGAATGTACATTCCATTTTGGCAGAATTTCTCCTGGCAATGGTATTGTTGATTATTTTGATCAATTGTAAAGTTTTTAATGATATTCAATATGTCATTGGTGATATCGAAACGTGATAATAATTGTGGCTTTTGAAATATTTGCCAACTATCATCTGGATGACTCATTTCTGCAGGCACAAACCAGCCAAATCTGCCTGGTGATGTCACTGAACCGCATTCTTTTACGTCATAGCGATTTAATAGTTGAATTGTGTCTTCTTGTGGTGGAATCCAGGCTTCCATGTTTATCATCGTCTCGGGGACACTGTAAAATAAATTTGTCATTGGTTTTTGTTCTGGTTTTTTGTCCATTTGTAATTAATTTTTCATTCCACTCACATTCGACGTCCTGAATATAAAGTTTCAGACATTCTCTGAAAAACAGTTACGGCATCAAACCAGTCGTCACGATCAATTAATTTTACATTTGGATAACCAAGAACTTCAACCAGGAATATTTTCATTATTCGTGACACTAATCGTTGTGTTGGCCTGCGCGTTAATTCAAATGATATGTCCAATGATTCTCCATCCAGATGAACAATGCGTTTTGGATTCACTTCTATAAAGTAAAAACAAAAAGGAGAAAATTATAAAAAAGAATGAAGAACAGAACTATTTTTTTTCCTTTACCTTCAATCATTGTGAGACATTCATTTGCATTAGTTATTTGAATTAATTGAATGATGAGCACAAAACCGAGGAACTTTCCAACGCTTTTCATGTTCATTTCCACCTGTTTAATTGTATAAATAAAGAATAATAATATAAATATGATAATGAGTTGTTTTATGGTATCGTATTTTGAAGTACATCTAAATAAATTTCCCTGTCATTCAAACTTGTAAATAAAATAAATATTTGTCATTGTATTTATTATTTTTCTGCTCACATTTAATACGAATGTAAATTTATTAATTGCGAGTAAACACGAATAGAAATGTACAGATGAAATGTTGAAAATGTAAATGAATTTAGATTAACATAACAATCAAAAAAATGAAAGTTGAATTGCATCTTTAATGAGTACTGATTGTATAAATGAATGTAACGTGAATACTTCAGCATTGTGCATGCTACATAATGTACAATCAAGTTAAATAAATACCAGATGTGACCCAGTAAAAAAGGACAAGAGTTGATTATTTATAAACACAACGCGTGGCATGTGGGTTTTAAAATTAATAATAGAACAAAATCGTCATGTAAACACATTGGGGAAAATAATAAATTTATGGATTGAATTAATTCTTTTCCATATTTTAATTATCTAAAAAATCCAATAAACAAATGGATATGTTTTTGTGCCATTTATTAAACAATGGAAATTTTATTTATTTGTATTTATTTATATTCCTTTTCTTGAATGTACCCAAATCCACTACTGACCCCATACATTCAAAATTTATCTCAATTTATTTAATGTTGTCGTGACATATTTTCTTGTATCCCGTCGTTATCTTATCTAGATTGCATTACGCGCTGTATTCATGACTGTTAAATCCGGCCATTGCCCTGAGGTATACATGTAAGAGCGTGTTTGAACTTATTTAAGAGAACATATGCGGCTTTGAATGTGTGCAAATCCATGCGTGTTTTATTCACATATATTTGAATATTAGTGATGCTATTTTTAAATTTTGTAAAGCTTAAAATAAAGTCGATTTATCACAGACTGAATTTAAGAACGAAATTAACTTCCTTCTTTTCTAATGACGTTTCATTGTATTATTTCAATAAATTCCTATTTCCGTAAATAAATTGTACAGTAAACTTATTGTTGTATTATTGATTTGCAAAGGAAAATTCAATGTCGTTATATTGACCTTAATCTACGTAAATATATAAAAGTATTTGACGTCAATTGATGATAAAATTTTAATTTATTCTAATACAAAGTCACAAGTTCATCAAATCCAAAAGAAAGAATGAAAAATGTAAATGAATAAATAAACAAAAAATATTTCACAACAAATTTAATACTTTGAATCTAATTTTTCATTCAAAGTCGCAAAATACAAACAGAAGAACTGAAAAAATTGATGGTAAAACATTTGTAATAATTTTATTTTTATAGCTACTTAAATATTCCATCATTGACCAAGGTTATTCTTGGATTTTTATCTCAGATGTGTATGAAAAAGGTTAGTGTCTTTTTTTTTACCTTTTCACTACATCGAAATAAATTTCATATAAAGAAAGAAGAGAAACTCATGAATAATACATAAAGTATATATATGAAATCATTGAATAATAATTATATGAATCCGTTATCGCTATAAACTTGTCTCTCTGTTTGTTGATTGGAATGTGGTGAGCATGATACAGTGAAACAGAATAAAGTGAGAGAAAGATGAAAATATATAAAGGGGAAGTTTATCAGCAAGGTCAATACGATGACGAAGGTGAATCCCATTCGTGAACGCCATTCAAACATTTCATCATTTAATTCTATCTAAATTACACCAAAAACTATACAAAAAAAAACCCAAATAATGAATAAATAAATTAATAAACAAAAGAATTATCATTCCAACTATATTTTGCTTTATTCAACCGAACGTAACGTATACTAATGATCATACACTTACGTCATAACAGAAATGATTAATTAAAATACAGAAAAAAAATATGAGAAAATCGAAATATTCCATTTGTTTATTAATAATTATGTTTTCTCAATTAAAATAATTTAATTGATATTTTCTATTCTCTTCAGACATTATTAAACAATATTCATACATATATATAGTTAATTCAAACACGTGACGTTACAAAGACGAGTAATAAACATCTCTCACGCGCATAAACAATCAGCTGACGAACTTACCTCATGACCCAGTGTTGAAACCGGCGCTTAACCTACTGCCATGCACTTTCCCTCTCTTCCTATATAACCCTTATATATCTATTTATTTTTTACACACTCTAAATCACATGTGCATTAAATAAGCCTACATTGATTACACATGCACACAAACATCTTTACATATATGCAAAGATATATATGAATAAACTATTTATCTATATGTTTACACTATTGCGCGTGTTCCAAGAATGCCGAGAAGGAAAATTCTCGATGATTTAAAACCATCCATTACACACAAACACGCAATTATTCTCTTCAACTGCACCATTTTTATATTGCACAATTTATTTTATCTATCATTTCATTATTTTAATATAAAAAATTTAACGAAAATGACTTCAAAATAATTATATACAAATTAAATTAAATATAACCATCACTTCATTATTCATTTCGTATCATTTTTATTTATATAATTATTAATTTATTAACATTACTTTATGTTATTTGTTGTTGTTGTTTTATTCCATTGAATAATTGCTCTGTCATTCAAACACAAATTGCTCATATCACTGTTGTAAAAAAAAAAGAAACATTTGAATATATATGACGAAGTAAATTGCGCGACATTGTACTACTACCACCGCCACTACTACTGCTACTACTACTACTACTACTACTGATATTCATTTGCAAATGTATAGTGATAGTAGTTAAAGTGCATTCAATAACAGACAACAGTGCGCACGATGAAAAACAGTATTAACTGTCTGACTTATTTTATCCACTAGCTGTGACGTCCGCGGTTAGTTCAGACACTGTGAAGCGCCAAGTAGTAACAGACGCTGGACGCGTAAAATACTGCCGGCGTTACGATGACGAAAAGGAGTGACGCGAGAATGTACGTGCTCAACGTGACGGCCAACGTACGACTGGCGAATTAATATTCGAAAATGAAACAGGTGCATCGTACAATACCGCAGAGAGAACGCTACTCAACAGATGAGTCATGAGTATAATAATAAACGAATATAAATGTGTGCATTTGTTTACAATAATTCATTGGATGATTATTATTATGTTTATTGGTAATTATGTAATTTTTTTCATTAATTGTGTCGCTGTTGATGAGGTAATTGATGCCGGTAATGTAGAAATATTATTTACATGAATGGGATTTATTTGTGAATTAAAATTGTGGATTTTTTTCAGTTTTTTTTTAATTTGTACTTTCAATTGATGTTGTTGACAAAGTAGAAACTGAATCACAGGAGACGGATGAGACGAGGAATTGAATTAGAATTAGGAGATATGTTGTGATGCCACCGACGATCTGTTGAATAAATAAAAATATTAAAGACAAATTGTTGTAATGTTTAGTTAAAAATTCTTACGGATGTGAGAAGTAGTGCATTTATTGATAATCCTTTTGCTTTGAAATTGTTGTCACGATGTAATAGTTGAAGTGAGAATAATTGTAACTGAAATGATAAATAAAAAATATGATTAAGAAAAGAAAAATTCTGAAAAATATTCATTTTTGATTTACCTCTTCAGCAATTTCATGATCAGTTGTATCATTTAACATTTGATGAGTTATAATTCCTGTTCGTGTTGCTTGCGATGTTGTTCGTTCGCAAGCCCACACCATTATAGTTAATTTAACTGCATAATAACTAACTGAGGTAATAAAATACGAATACCAAATTTGCCTTTCTAAATTAATTTCTTTTGCGCCAGACAATTGTAAAATATAAAAATAAAGTGAGAAAGTTATTTCAGTGAATGTCAAAGTAACACTTGCGATCAATTGTAAACTAAAAGTTTCATTTAATTGATTAACTAATTCACTAATATCATTGTGCTCTTTCATAATTAATTGCAAATCTGTTAAAATCATCGGATTACATTTAACATGATAAATTCTACGCAACATATGAGGCTCATCTCGATCAATATTTCTCTTTAATTTCATTAATTTATCATTTAAATTTTCAAATAAAATTCCAACTACAAACACACAATCAACATAAAGTGCATCCATTAAATAAACAGTTATTGTTGTATACATATCGAGAGTTTTACCAGCAAAAATGAGAGTATTGCGTGTATTAAATGTATTTGGAAATTGTCCCATGAGAAAAAAAAATCCAAACAAATCTTTTGCATGAATTATTGTTGATAAAGGCGAATAAAATTTTGAAGATAATTTCGATGATCTTTGTGCAAAATTATCAAGAAGATTCATTCGAGTACCACAACGTAAATAATTTACAATAACTAATAACCAACCTAATAAAGTATAACAATGACTTTGTAAAGTACCAGGCACACTGTCATATTCTAATTCATTTGAAACATCCATATGATATAAAATAAAACACATATGAGAAGTGTAGGCAATTATTATAATTGTTGATATTATGTAGCCTACTCTTGATGATACGAATTTATTTGAAATGATACGATAAGGGAATAAACCACATAATTTTGACAATAAAAAACATGGATACATTAATGAAAAATAACTTGTTGCACGAAATAATTGCCATTTTCGTTTTTGCTTTTTTATAAATAATGATTTTTCCATTATTTTATTCTTTTTCATAATCATTTGTTTCCACACAAAGTTCAATATCGACTGAATTTATATTTCTCTTTCACCTTTCATAATGTTCAATAGAAAAAAATAAAACAACAATTGTATTACTGAGTTATTAATTAATGTGAGTGGTTTTCTCATCCAATGTCATCACATTGCATAAATTAATAATCATTAACACAGTTGATAGTCATCATTTTTTTTACACAAACATAAATAAAAAATTGCATTTAATAATTAATCAAAATACTGCAAATGTTTTGATGAAATGCGATTTCATTAGAAAAATTGAATGATATGTCATTGTGATAATCGATTTATCTTCATGTAGACACATTCAATTATTTAAAATACTTCTTGCACGTCATTTCTACATGTTGAACGAGTTACACTCATGCACTCTACAATTATATTTATTTAAAACAAAATTATAAAAGAAATTATTTAAATAGCAAAAAAAGTCACAGGAAATTTGTCAAGAAAAACATCCCACATAATTCCCTGAACATAAATGGAATTAAAATAAATGACACAAACTAATTTTTCCATTCCATTTCATTTATTTTCTCTCAATTAAGCTGAGTGACTTTACTGTCATAACAATAAATAAATGTTCACACCCACAATCCAATAAATTTTATCCCATCTATTAACACAATTTTTCCAATCCACAACTCAACAGTTTATATCAAACGTTCTCAATCCACCACTCGTAAACAAACAATTAAAAAACCCAATAGTAAAAATGGCTATCACTGAAATTTATTTCCAAAAACAAAATTACTTTCCTAAAACAAACATCGACAAATACAATTTGTTTATTATCAGATTAAAATTATTTATCTTTGGTTTACTTGGATTAGCACCTTTTACTTTAAGCATTGACACAACAAATGTTCGTAATCACGACATTGGAAAAAAACCAACGCTAAAATTTATTCATTCATACATCATGGCAGGTTGTAATTTATTTCTTATTATGTTTACAATAATTGCAAATGTTTTATATATACCAAGTTTGCTTAGAGAAAATGCTGAAGACATTTCTCCATTAACTAAATCAGTTGAATTACATTTAACATTTAGTGGTAATTTCACATTAATATTTTTGCTGGCAATATTTTTATTTCGATATCGAACGATGATTAATATGGCAAATAAATTAATTGATGTTGATATGACATTGGAGAAATTACGTGACAATTATGAATTGGAAAGTGGAAAATTACGTTTGATAATAATATTTAGTTCACACGCATTATTTTGTTTAGTGCATATTATTGATGGATTTTTTTATTCAGATTCTGTAATTTTAGCATTGATTCAACTTCTTCATCGAGTTATTTTCAGTTCTTTTATTTTACAATATGTTCTTGTGTTGACATTGATTGAGAAACGTTTTAAAAGTTTAAATAAATCATTTTTAAAGTTGGCAAAATTGCCTGACGAATCAAATTACTGTGGCGAACATAATAAACCTAAAATAACAATTAATCGAATGATGGTGGTTGAAATTATTGCTTTAAAACGTTCGCACACTGTTTTATGTGGGATGTGTAATAATATTGCGAATTTTTATTCACTTGGAATTTTATTTATTATTACTTATTCAACTGCGTCTATTATTTATGGATCTTATCATATTATTATGCCATTTGTAAGACCAAAATTTTATCCACAAACTTTGATGAAACGTCTTAGATTCATTTTATGGTTGTTGATTGAACTTTTTCCTATTTTTTCTTTGGCTACTTGTGCTAATAAAACAATTCGTGAGGTGAGTTGTAGAGCTAAAGTTCCACAAATTTTTAATTACTGACTGCTGTTCATTCTTTTGTTTAATTTTGTGCTGTAGATGAAGAAGACGACGCATATTATTCACAGAATATTGAGCCAGTGCAATGTGAGTGCAGAAGTTAATGCTGAGGTGAGATCAGATTTTTTTTCAATAATATTCCTCCTCTTTTTGAAGCTTTCACTTGATAATTTATTTTTCTCTTTCAAGCTCAAACATTTTTTGCTGGAATTACCACACAATAATTATGAATTTTCGGCTTACAATGTCATCACTGTGGACAGTACAATAATTCGTTCGGTAATTAAATGAATTTGTTCATTAGTGAATGAAAAGAATTTTTATTGATTGTCTTACTGAGATTATTCATTTTTATATTGTTATTTATAGATTTTCAGTTCTGTTGTATCCAATCTGATTATTTTTATTCAATTTCAATTGGATGGACTAAAGAGAGCAGCAGAAAATGAAAAAAATCGATAAATTATGGAGTTAATTCTTCATTTTTCGGACCAAAAGAAAATTTATTCTTTCACTCATTTGTATTCTATTATAGTCACTTTTCTTTCGATTGTACTAATAGAATTACATATGTCATTGTCATACTGGCAATCTGTTGAACAAAAAAAAAAGATTCAATAATATAAAATGGAATAATTTTATTATAAAATAAATATTTGTTGAGACACTTACTGATGCCAGAAGTGAACAGTCTATAACAAAAATCCCACAAGCATCAAAATCAACGTAACGATGTAACATTTCAAGTGAAAACTGCTCCAACTAATAAACAAAATCATTTATTGAATAAAAATTCACGACAATTCTCAATTAAACTCTGCAATTGATTCCAATAAATCACCTCGTAATTAATTTCACGATTTGCCAATCTTGCATTGATCAATTTATTTATTCCATCAACAGCCAGCTTCATCTAAAAATGTAATAAAAGTGATAAATAATAAAAACTAATTCAGCAAACGATAGAAAATAAAAAGAGGAGAATTTTTATCATTTTTTTCCAACACTTACAGCATTTACAACCCCATTAGCATAAATGCAGATGGCAGCAATCACAATAATTGATTCAACTAATAGTAACAGGACTTCCACTGTTTCCAATGTGAAATTACTCGTCTTTTTTACATCAACAAATGGAACAATAACCAAATACATAAAATAAACAATAATTCCTGAGAAATAAGTGATTGAAATTAATATTGGGGTACTATAAATTGTTGAAATATGTGAACAAATATTCGCGAGTGTTCGATGACCACGTCTAAG